>CAXAJV010000015.1:4133600-4496600 GCA_963969225.1 Xylocopa violacea
TCGGCGGTAATATTTGAAAACATTCATGGCGAGTAGGCCTCTACGTCTCCGTTTGAAATTCATATACATCAATAAGGAAATATAACCTAACCGAACCCAACCTATCATCTCGGCGGTAATATTTGACAACATTCCTGGCTTGTTGGCCTTTACGTCTCCGTGGGACCTTTATATACATCAATAACGTAATATAACCTAATCTAACCCAACCTAACATCTCCGGGGTAATATTTCACCACATTCCTGGCTTGTTGGCCTCTACGTCTCCGTGGGACCTTTATATACATCAATAACGTAATATAACCTAACCTAACCCAACCTAACATCTCGGCGGTAATATTTGAAAACATTCCTGCCGAGTTCGCCTCTGCGACTCCGTTTGACCTTCATATACATCAATAACGTAGTATAACCTAACCTAACCCAACCTATCATCTCGGCGGTAATATTCGACAACATACCTGGCGCATTTGGCCTCTACGTCTACGTTTGACCTTCATATACATCAATAACGAAATGTAACCTAACCTAACCCAACCTATCATCTCGGCGGTAATATTTGACAACATTCCTGGCGAGTTGGCCTCTACCTCTCCGTGGGGCCTTTATATACATCAATAACGTAATATAACCTAACCTAACCCAACCTAACATCTCGGCGGTAATATTTGAAAACATTCCTGCCGAGTTCGCCTCTGCGACTCCGTTTGACCTTCATATACTTCAATAACGTAGTATAACCTAACCTAACCCAACCTATCATCTCGGCGGTAATATTTGACAACATTCCTGGCTTGTTGGCCTCTGCGTCTCCGTGGGACCTTTATATACATCAATAACGAAATATAACCTAACCCAACACAACCTAACATCTCGGCGGTAATATTTGACAACATTCCTGGCGAGTTGGCCTTTACGTCTCCGTGGGACCTTTATATACATCAATAACGTAATATAACCTAATCTAACCCAACCTAACATCTTGGGGGTAATATTTGACAACATACCTGGCGAGTTGGCCTTTACGTCTCCTTGGGACCTTCATATACATCAATAACGAAATATAACCTAACCTAACCCAACCTATCATCTCGGCGGTAATATTTGACAATATTCCTGGCGAATTGGCCTCTAAGTCTCCGTGGGACCTTTATATACATCAATAACGAAATATAACCTAACCCAACACAACCTAACATCTCGGCGGTAATATTTGACAACATTCCTGGCGAGTTGGCCTTTACGTCTCCGTGGGACCTTTATATACATCAATAACGTAATATAACCTAATCTAACCCAACCTAACATCTTGGGGGTAATATTTGACAACATACCTGGCGAGTTGGCCTTTACGTCTCCTTGGGACCTTCATATACATCAATAACGAAATATAACCTAACCTAACCCAACCTATCATCTCGGCGGTAATATTTGACAATATTCCTGGCGAATTGGCCTCTAAGTCTCCGTTTGACCTTCATATACATCGATAACGAAATATAACCGAACCTAACCCAACCTAACATCTCGGCGGTAATATTTGACCACATTCCTGGCATGTTGGCCTCTACGTCTCCGTGGGACCTTTATATACATCTATAACGTAACATAACATAAAATAACCCAATCTAACATCTCGGCGGTAATATTTGACATCATTCCTGGCGAGTTGGCCTCTACGTCTCCGTCTGACCTTCATAAACATCAATAAGGTAATATAACCTAACCTAACCCAACCTAACATCTCGGCGGTAATATTTGACAACATTCCTGGCGAGTTGGCTTCTCCGTCTCCGTGGGACCTTTATATACATCAATATCGTAATATAACCTAACCTAACCCAACCTAACATCTCGGCGGTAATATATTACCACATTCCTGGCTTGTTGGCCTCTACATCTCCGTGGGACCTTTATGTGCATCTATAACGTAATATAACCTAACCTAACCCAACCTAACATCTCGGCGGTAATATTTGACCACATTCCTGGCGAGTTGGCCTATACGTCTCCGTGTAACCCTCGTATACATCAATAACGTAATATAACCTAACCTAACCCAACCTATAATCTCGGCGGTAATATTTGACCACATTCCTGGCTTGTTGGCCTCTACGTCTCCGTGGGACCTTTATATACATCAATAACGTAATATAACCTAACCTAACCCAACCTAACATCTCGGCGGTAATATTTGAAAACATACCTGGCGAGTTGGCCTCTACGTCTCCTTGGGACCTTCATATACATCAATAACGAAATATAACCTAACCTAACCCTACCTAACATCTCCGGGGTAATATTTCACCACATTCCTGGCTTGTTGGCCTCTACGTCTCCGTGGGACCTTTATATACATCAATAACGTAATATAACCTAACCTAACCCAACCTAACATCTCGGCGGTAATATTTGAAAACATTCCTGCCGAGTTCGCCTCTGCGACTCCGTTTGACCTTCATATACATCAATAACGTAGTATAACCTAACCTAACCCAACCTATCATCTCGGCGGTAATATTCGACAACATACCTGGCGCATTTGGCCTCTACGTCTACGTTTGACCTTCATATACATCAATAACGAAATGTAACCTAACCTAACCCAACCTATCATCTCGGCGGTAATATTTGACAACATTCCTGGCGAGTTGGCCTCTACCTCTCCGTGGGGCCTTTATATACATCAATAACGTAATATAACCTAACCTAACCCAACCTAACATCTCGGCGGTAATATTTGAAAACATTCCTGCCGAGTTCGCCTCTGCGACTCCGTTTGACCTTCATATACATCAATAACGTAGTATAACCTAACCTAACCCAACCTATCATCTCGGCGGTAATATTTGACAACATTCCTGGCTTGTTGGCCTCTGCGTCTCCGTGGGACCTTTATATACATCAATAACGAAATATAACCTAACCCAACACAACCTAACATCTCGGCGGTAATATTTGACAACATTCCTGGCGAGTTGGCCTTTACGTCTCCGTGGGACCTTTATATACATCAATAACGTAATATAACCTAATCTAACCCAACCTAACATCTTGGGGGTAATATTTGACAACATACCTGGCGAGTTGGCCTTTACGTCTCCTTGGGACCTTCATATACATCAATAACGAAATATAACCTAACCTAACCCAACCTATCATCTCGGCGGTAATATTTGACAATATTCCTGGCGAATTGGCCTCTAAGTCTCCGTTTGACCTTCATATACATCGATAACGAAATATAACCGAACCTAACCCAACCTAACATCTCGGCGGTAATATTTGACCACATTCCTGGCATGTTGGCCTCTACGTCTCCGTGGGACCTTTATATACATCTATAACGTAACATAACATAAAATAACCCAATCTAACATCTCGGCGGTAATATTTTACATCATTCCTGGCGAGTTGGCCTCTACGTCTCCGTCTGACCTTCATAAACATCAATAAGGTAATATAACCTAACCTAACCCAACCTAACATCTCCGGGGTAATATTTGACCACATTCCTGGCTTGTTGGACTCTACGTCTCCGTGGGACCTTTATATACATCTATAACGTAACATAACCTAACCTAACCCAACCTAACATCTCGGCGGTAATATTTGACAACATTCCTGGCGAGTTGGCTTCTCCGTCTCCGTGGGACCTTTATATACATCAATAACGTAATATAACCTAACCTAACCCAACCTAACTTCTCGGCGGTAATATATGACCACATTCCTGGCTTGTTGGCCTCTACATCTCCGTGGGACCTTTATGTGCATCTATAACGTAATATAACCTAACCTAACCCAACCTAACATCTCGGCGGTAATATTTGACCACATTCCTGGCGAGTTGGCCTATACGTCTCCGTGTAACCCTCGTATACATCAATAACGTAATATAACCTAACCTAACCCAACCTATAATCTCGGCGGTAATATTTGACCACATTCCTGGCTTGTTGGCCTCTACGTCTCCGTGGGACCTTTATATACATCAATAACGTAATATAACCTAACCTAACCCAACCTAACATCTTGGCGGTAATATTTGAAAACATTCCTGCCGAGTTCGCCTCTGCGTCTCCGTTTGACCTTCATATACATCAATAACGTAATATATCCTAACCTAACCCAACCTAACATCTCGGCGGTAATATTTGACCACATTCCTGGCGAGTTGGCCTATACGTCTCCGTGTAACCCTCGTATACATCAATAACGTAATATAACCTAACCTAACCCAACCTATAATCTCGGCGGTAATATTTGACCACATTCCTGGCTTGTTGGCCTCTACGTCTCCGTGGGACCTTTATATACATCAATAACGTAATATAACCTAACCTAACACAACCTAACATCTCGGCGGTAATATTTGAAAACATTCCTGGCGAGTTGGCCTATACGTCTCCGTGTAACCCTCGTATACATCAATAACGTAATATAACCTAACCTAACCCAACCTATCATCTCGGCGGTAACATTTGACCACATTCCTGGCTTGTTGGCCTCTACGTCTCCGTGGGACCTTTATATACATCAATAACGTGATATAACCTAACCTAACCCAACCTAACATTTCCGGGGTAATATTTGACAACATACCTGGCGAGTTGGCCTCTACGTCTCCTTGGGACCTTCATATACATCAATAACGAAATATAACCTAACCTAACCCTACCTAACATCTCCGGGGTAATATTTCACCACATTCCTGGCTTGTTGGCCTCTACGTCTCCGTGGGACCTTTATATACATCAATAACGTAATATAACCTAACCTAACCCAACCTAACATCTCGGCGGTAATATTTGAAAACATTCCTGCCGAGTTCGCCTCTGCGACTCCGTTTGACCTTCATATACATCAATAACGTAGTATAACCTAACCTAACCCAACCTATCATCTCGGCGGTAATATTCGACAACATACCTGGCGCATTTGGCCTCTACGTCTACGTTTGACCTTCATATACATCAATAACGAAATGTAACCTAACCTAACCCAACCTATCATCTCGGCGGTAATATTTGACAACATTCCTGGCGAGTTGGCCTCTACCTCTCCGTGGGGCCTTTATATACATCAATAACGTAATATAACCTAACCTAACCCAACCTAACATCTCGGCGGTAATATTTGAAAACATTCCTGCCGAGTTCGCCTCTGCGACTCCGTTTGACCTTCATATACATCAATAACGTAGTATAACCTAACCTAACCCAACCTATCATCTCGGCGGTAATATTTGACAACATTCCTGGCTTGTTGGCCTCTGCGTCTCCGTGGGACCTTTATATACATCAATAACGAAATATAACCTAACCCAACACAACCTAACATCTCGGCGGTAATATTTGACAACATTCCTGGCGAGTTGGCCTTTACGTCTCCGTGGGACCTTTATATACATCAATAACGTAATATAACCTAATCTAACCCAACCTAACATCTTGGGGGTAATATTTGACAACATACCTGGCGAGTTGGCCTTTACGTCTCCTTGGGACCTTCATATACATCAATAACGAAATATAACCTAACCTAACCCAACCTATCATCTCGGCGGTAATATTTGACAATATTCCTGGCGAATTGGCCTCTAAGTCTCCGTTTGACCTTCATATACATCGATAACGAAATATAACCGAACCTAACCCAACCTAACATCTCGGCGGTAATATTTGACCACATTCCTGGCATGTTGGCCTCTACGTCTCCGTGGGACCTTTATATACATCTATAACGTAACATAACATAAAATAACCCAATCTAACATCTCGGCGGTAATATTTTACATCATTCCTGGCGAGTTGGCCTCTACGTCTCCGTCTGACCTTCATAAACATCAATAAGGTAATATAACCTAACCTAACCCAACCTAACATCTCCGGGGTAATATTTGACCACATTCCTGGCTTGTTGGACTCTACGTCTCCGTGGGACCTTTATATACATCTATAACGTAACATAACCTAACCTAACCCAACCTAACATCTCGGCGGTAATATTTGACAACATTCCTGGCGAGTTGGCTTCTCCGTCTCCGTGGGACCTTTATATACATCAATAACGTAATATAACCTAACCTAACCCAACCTAACTTCTCGGCGGTAATATATGACCACATTCCTGGCTTGTTGGCCTCTACATCTCCGTGGGACCTTTATGTGCATCTATAACGTAATATAACCTAACCTAACCCAACCTAACATCTCGGCGGTAATATTTGACCACATTCCTGGCGAGTTGGCCTATACGTCTCCGTGTAACCCTCGTATACATCAATAACGTAATATAACCTAACCTAACCCAACCTATAATCTCGGCGGTAATATTTGACCACATTCCTGGCTTGTTGGCCTCTACGTCTCCGTGGGACCTTTATATACATCAATAACGTAATATAACCTAACCTAACCCAACCTAACATCTTGGCGGTAATATTTGAAAACATTCCTGCCGAGTTCGCCTCTGCGTCTCCGTTTGACCTTCATATACATCAATAACGTAATATATCCTAACCTAACCCAACCTAACATCTCGGCGGTAATATTTGACCACATTCCTGGCGAGTTGGCCTATACGTCTCCGTGTAACCCTCGTATACATCAATAACGTAATATAACCTAACCTAACCCAACCTATAATCTCGGCGGTAATATTTGACCACATTCCTGGCTTGTTGGCCTCTACGTCTCCGTGGGACCTTTATATACATCAATAACGTAATATAACCTAACCTAACACAACCTAACATCTCGGCGGTAATATTTGAAAACATTCCTGGCGAGTTGGCCTATACGTCTCCGTGTAACCCTCGTATACATCAATAACGTAATATAACCTAACCTAACCCAACCTATCATCTCGGCGGTAACATTTGACCACATTCCTGGCTTGTTGGCCTCTACGTCTCCGTGGGACCTTTATATACATCAATAACGTGATATAACCTAACCTAACCCAACCTAACATTTCCGGGGTAATATTTGACAACATACCTGGCGAGTTGGCCTCTACGTCTCCTTGGGACCTTCATATACATCAATAACGAAATATAACCTAACCTAACCCTACCTAACATCTCCGGGGTAATATTTCACCACATTCCTGGCTTGTTGGCCTCTACGTCTCCGTGGGACCTTTATATACATCAATAACGTAATATAACCTAACCTAACCCAACCTAACATCTCGGCGGTAATATTTGAAAACATTCCTGCCGAGTTCGCCTCTGCGACTCCGTTTGACCTTCATATACATCAATAACGTAGTATAACCTAACCTAACCCAACCTATCATCTCGGCGGTAATATTCGACAACATACCTGGCGCATTTGGCCTCTACGTCTACGTTTGACCTTCATATACATCAATAACGAAATGTAACCTAACCTAACCCAACCTATCATCTCGGCGGTAATATTTGACAACATTCCTGGCGAGTTGGCCTCTACCTCTCCGTGGGGCCTTTATATACATCAATAACGTAATATAACCTAACCTAACCCAACCTAACATCTCGGCGGTAATATTTGAAAACATTCCTGCCGAGTTCGCCTCTGCGACTCCGTTTGACCTTCATATACATCAATAACGTAGTATAACCTAACCTAACCCAACCTATCATCTCGGCGGTAATATTTGACAACATTCCTGGCTTGTTGGCCTCTGCGTCTCCGTGGGACCTTTATATACATCAATAACGAAATATAACCTAACCCAACACAACCTAACATCTCGGCGGTAATATTTGACAACATTCCTGGCGAGTTGGCCTTTACGTCTCCGTGGGACCTTTATATACATCAATAACGTAATATAACCTAATCTAACCCAACCTAACATCTTGGGGGTAATATTTGACAACATACCTGGCGAGTTGGCCTTTACGTCTCCTTGGGACCTTCATATACATCAATAACGAAATATAACCTAACCTAACCCAACCTATCATCTCGGCGGTAATATTTGACAATATTCCTGGCGAATTGGCCTCTAAGTCTCCGTTTGACCTTCATATACATCGATAACGAAATATAACCGAACCTAACCCAACCTAACATCTCGGCGGTAATATTTGACCACATTCCTGGCATGTTGGCCTCTACGTCTCCGTGGGACCTTTATATACATCTATAACGTAACATAACATAAAATAACCCAATCTAACATCTCGGCGGTAATATTTTACATCATTCCTGGCGAGTTGGCCTCTACGTCTCCGTCTGACCTTCATAAACATCAATAAGGTAATATAACCTAACCTAACCCAACCTAACATCTCCGGGGTAATATTTGACCACATTCCTGGCTTGTTGGACTCTACGTCTCCGTGGGACCTTTATATACATCTATAACGTAACATAACCTAACCTAACCCAACCTAACATCTCGGCGGTAATATTTGACAACATTCCTGGCGAGTTGGCTTCTCCGTCTCCGTGGGACCTTTATATACATCAATAACGTAATATAACCTAACCTAACCCAACCTAACTTCTCGGCGGTAATATATGACCACATTCCTGGCTTGTTGGCCTCTACATCTCCGTGGGACCTTTATGTGCATCTATAACGTAATATAACCTAACCTAACCCAACCTAACATCTCGGCGGTAATATTTGACCACATTCCTGGCGAGTTGGCCTATATGTCTCCGTGTAACCCTCGTATACATCAATAACGTAATATAACCTAACCTAACCCAACCTATAATCTCGGCGGTAATATTTGACCACATTCCTGGCTTGTTGGCCTCTACGTCTCCGTGGGACCTTTATATACATCAATAACGTAATATAACCTAACCTAACCCAACCTAACATCTTGGCGGTAATATTTGAAAACATTCCTGCCGAGTTCGCCTCTGCGTCTCCGTTTGACCTTCATATACATCAATAACGTAATATAACCTAACCTAACCCAACCTATCATCTCGGCGGTAATATTTGACATCATTCCTGGCGAGTTGGCCTCTACGTCTCCGTTTGACCTTCATATACATCAATAACGTAATATAACCTAACCTAACCCAACCTAACATCTCCGGGGTAATATTTGACCACATTCCTGGCTTGTTGGACTCTACGTCTCCGTGGGACCTTTATATACATCTATAAAGTAACATAACCTAATCTAACCCTACCTAACATCTCGGCGGTTATATTTGAAAACATTCATGGCGAGTAGGCCTCTACGTCTCCGTTTGAAATTCATATACATCAATAACGAAATATAACCTAACCGAACCCAACCTATCATCTCGGCGGTAATATTTGACAACATTCCTGGCTTGTTGGCCTTTACGTCTCCGTGGGACCTTTATATACATCAATAACGTAATATAACCTAATCTAACCCAACCTAACATCTCCGGGGTAATATTTCACCACATTCCTGGCTTGTTGGCCTCTACGTCTCCGTGGGACCTTTATATACATCAATAACGTAATATAACCTAACCTAACCCAACCTAACATCTCGGCGGTAATATTTGAAAACATTCCTGCCGAGTTCGCCTCTGCGTCTCCGCTTGACGTTCATATACATCAATAACATAATATAACCTAACCTAACCCAACCTATCATCTCGGCGGTAATATTTGACCACATTCCTGGCGAGTTGGCCTATACGTCTCCGTGTAACCCTCGTATACATCAATAACGTAATATAACCTAACCTAACCCAACCTATCATCTCGGCGGTAACATTTGACCACATTCCTGGCTTGTTGGCCTCTACGTCTCCGTGGGACCTTTATATACATCAATAACGTGATATAACCTAACCTAACCCAACCTAACATTTCCGGGGTAATATTTGACAACATACCTGGCGAGTTGGCCTCTACGTCTCCTTGGGACCTTCATATACATCAATAACGAAATATAACCTAACCTAACCCTACCTAACATCTCCGGGGTAATATTTCACCACATTCCTGGCTTGTTGGCCTCTACGTCTCCGTGGGACCTTTATATACATCAATAACGTAATATAACCTAACCTAACCCAACCTAACATCTCGGCGGTAATATTTGAAAACATTCCTGCCGAGTTCGCCTCTGCGACTCCGTTTGACCTTCATATACATCAATAACGTAGTATAACCTAACCTAACCCAACCTATCATCTCGGCGGTAATATTCGACAACATACCTGGCGCATTTGGCCTCTACGTCTACGTTTGACCTTCATATACATCAATAACGAAATGTAACCTAACCTAACCCAACCTATCATCTCGGCGGTAATATTTGACAACATTCCTGGCGAGTTGGCCTCTACCTCTCCGTGGGGCCTTTATATACATCAATAACGTAATATAACCTAACCTAACCCAACCTAACATCTCGGCGGTAATATTTGAAAACATTCCTGCCGAGTTCGCCTCTGCGACTCCGTTTGACCTTCATATACATCAATAACGTAGTATAACCTAACCTAACCCAACCTATCATCTCGGCGGTAATATTTGACAACATTCCTGGCTTGTTGGCCTCTGCGTCTCCGTGGGACCTTTATATACATCAATAACGAAATATAACCTAACCCAACACAACCTAACATCTCGGCGGTAATATTTGACAACATTCCTGGCGAGTTGGCCTTTACGTCTCCGTGGGACCTTTATATACATCAATAACGTAATATAACCTAATCTAACCCAACCTAACATCTTGGGGGTAATATTTGACAACATACCTGGCGAGTTGGCCTTTACGTCTCCTTGGGACCTTCATATACATCAATAACGAAATATAACCTAACCTAACCCAACCTATCATCTCGGCGGTAATATTTGACAATATTCCTGGCGAATTGGCCTCTAAGTCTCCGTTTGACCTTCATATACATCGATAACGAAATATAACCGAACCTAACCCAACCTAACATCTCGGCGGTAATATTTGACCACATTCCTGGCATGTTGGCCTCTACGTCTCCGTGGGACCTTTATATACATCTATAACGTAACATAACATAAAATAACCCAATCTAACATCTCGGCGGTAATATTTTACATCATTCCTGGCGAGTTGGCCTCTACGTCTCCGTCTGACCTTCATAAACATCAATAAGGTAATATAACCTAACCTAACCCAACCTAACATCTCCGGGGTAATATTTGACCACATTCCTGGCTTGTTGGACTCTACGTCTCCGTGGGACCTTTATATACATCTATAACGTAACATAACCTAACCTAACCCAACCTAACATCTCGGCGGTAATATTTGACAACATTCCTGGCGAGTTGGCTTCTCCGTCTCCGTGGGACCTTTATATACATCAATAACGTAATATAACCTAACCTAACCCAACCTAACTTCTCGGCGGTAATATATGACCACATTCCTGGCTTGTTGGCCTCTACATCTCCGTGGGACCTTTATGTGCATCTATAACGTAATATAACCTAACCTAACCCAACCTAACATCTCGGCGGTAATATTTGACCACATTCCTGGCGAGTTGGCCTATACGTCTCCGTGTAACCCTCGTATACATCAATAACGTAATATAACCTAACCTAACCCAACCTATAATCTCGGCGGTAATATTTGACCACATTCCTGGCTTGTTGGCCTCTACGTCTCCGTGGGACCTTTATATACATCAATAACGTAATATAACCTAACCTAACCCAACCTAACATCTTGGCGGTAATATTTGAAAACATTCCTGCCGAGTTCGCCTCTGCGTCTCCGTTTGACCTTCATATACATCAATAACGTAATATATCCTAACCTAACCCAACCTAACATCTCGGCGGTAATATTTGACCACATTCCTGGCGAGTTGGCCTATACGTCTCCGTGTAACCCTCGTATACATCAATAACGTAATATAACCTAACCTAACCCAACCTATAATCTCGGCGGTAATATTTGACCACATTCCTGGCTTGTTGGCCTCTACGTCTCCGTGGGACCTTTATATACATCAATAACGTAATATAACCTAACCTAACACAACCTAACATCTCGGCGGTAATATTTGAAAACATTCCTGGCGAGTTGGCCTATACGTCTCCGTGTAACCCTCGTATACATCAATAACGTAATATAACCTAACCTAACCCAACCTATCATCTCGGCGGTAACATTTGACCACATTCCTGGCTTGTTGGCCTCTACGTCTCCGTGGGACCTTTATATACATCAATAACGTGATATAACCTAACCTAACCCAACCTAACATTTCCGGGGTAATATTTGACAACATACCTGGCGAGTTGGCCTCTACGTCTCCTTGGGACCTTCATATACATCAATAACGAAATATAACCTAACCTAACCCTACCTAACATCTCCGGGGTAATATTTCACCACATTCCTGGCTTGTTGGCCTCTACGTCTCCGTGGGACCTTTATATACATCAATAACGTAATATAACCTAACCTAACCCAACCTAACATCTCGGCGGTAATATTTGAAAACATTCCTGCCGAGTTCGCCTCTGCGACTCCGTTTGACCTTCATATACATCAATAACGTAGTATAACCTAACCTAACCCAACCTATCATCTCGGCGGTAATATTCGACAACATACCTGGCGCATTTGGCCTCTACGTCTACGTTTGACCTTCATATACATCAATAACGAAATGTAACCTAACCTAACCCAACCTATCATCTCGGCGGTAATATTTGACAACATTCCTGGCGAGTTGGCCTCTACCTCTCCGTGGGGCCTTTATATACATCAATAACGTAATATAACCTAACCTAACCCAACCTAACATCTCGGCGGTAATATTTGAAAACATTCCTGCCGAGTTCGCCTCTGCGACTCCGTTTGACCTTCATATACATCAATAACGTAGTATAACCTAACCTAACCCAACCTATCATCTCGGCGGTAATATTTGACAACATTCCTGGCTTGTTGGCCTCTGCGTCTCCGTGGGACCTTTATATACATCAATAACGAAATATAACCTAACCCAACACAACCTAACATCTCGGCGGTAATATTTGACAACATTCCTGGCGAGTTGGCCTTTACGTCTCCGTGGGACCTTTATATACATCAATAACGTAATATAACCTAATCTAACCCAACCTAACATCTTGGGGGTAATATTTGACAACATACCTGGCGAGTTGGCCTTTACGTCTCCTTGGGACCTTCATATACATCAATAACGAAATATAACCTAACCTAACCCAACCTATCATCTCGGCGGTAATATTTGACAATATTCCTGGCGAATTGGCCTCTAAGTCTCCGTTTGACCTTCATATACATCGATAACGAAATATAACCGAACCTAACCCAACCTAACATCTCGGCGGTAATATTTGACCACATTCCTGGCATGTTGGCCTCTACGTCTCCGTGGGACCTTTATATACATCTATAACGTAACATAACATAAAATAACCCAATCTAACATCTCGGCGGTAATATTTTACATCATTCCTGGCGAGTTGGCCTCTACGTCTCCGTCTGACCTTCATAAACATCAATAAGGTAATATAACCTAACCTAACCCAACCTAACATCTCCGGGGTAATATTTGACCACATTCCTGGCTTGTTGGACTCTACGTCTCCGTGGGACCTTTATATACATCTATAACGTAACATAACCTAACCTAACCCAACCTAACATCTCGGCGGTAATATTTGACAACATTCCTGGCGAGTTGGCTTCTCCGTCTCCGTGGGACCTTTATATACATCAATAACGTAATATAACCTAACCTAACCCAACCTAACTTCTCGGCGGTAATATATGACCACATTCCTGGCTTGTTGGCCTCTACATCTCCGTGGGACCTTTATGTGCATCTATAACGTAATATAACCTAACCTAACCCAACCTAACATCTCGGCGGTAATATTTGACCACATTCCTGGCGAGTTGGCCTATATGTCTCCGTGTAACCCTCGTATACATCAATAACGTAATATAACCTAACCTAACCCAACCTATAATCTCGGCGGTAATATTTGACCACATTCCTGGCTTGTTGGCCTCTACGTCTCCGTGGGACCTTTATATACATCAATAACGTAATATAACCTAACCTAACCCAACCTAACATCTTGGCGGTAATATTTGAAAACATTCCTGCCGAGTTCGCCTCTGCGTCTCCGTTTGACCTTCATATACATCAATAACGTAATATAACCTAACCTAACCCAACCTATCATCTCGGCGGTAATATTTGACATCATTCCTGGCGAGTTGGCCTCTACGTCTCCGTTTGACCTTCATATACATCAACAACGTAATATAACCTAACCTAACCCAACCTAACATCTCCGGGGTAATATTTGACCACATTCCTGGCTTGTTGGACTCTACGTCTCCGTGGGACCTTTATATACATCTATAAAGTAACATAACCTAATCTAACCCTACCTAACATCTCGGCGGTTATATTTGAAAACATTCATGGCGAGTAGGCCTCTACGTCTCCGTTTGAAATTCATATACATCAATAACGAAATATAACCTAACCGAACCCAACCTATCATCTCGGCGGTAATATTTGACAACATTCCTGGCTTGTTGGCCTTTACGTCTCCGTGGGACCTTTATATACATCAATAACGTAATATAACCTAATCTAACCCAACCTAACATCTCCGGGGTAATATTTCACCACATTCCTGGCTTGTTGGCCTCTACGTCTCCGTGGGACCTTTATATACATCAATAACGTAATATAACCTAACCTAACCCAACCTAACATCTCGGCGGTAATATTTGAAAACATTCCTGCCGAGTTCGCCTCTGCGTCTCCGCTTGACGTTCATATACATCAATAACATAATATAACCTAACCTAACCCAACCTATCATCTCGACGGTAATATTTGACCACATTCCTGGCGAGTTGGCCTATACGTCTCCGTGTAACCCTCGTATACATCAATAACGTAATATAACCTAACCTAACCCAACCTATCATCTCGGCGGTAACATTTGACCACATTCCTGGCTTGTTGGCCTCTACGTCTCCGTGGGACCTTTATATACATCAATAACGTGATATAACCTAACCTAACCCAACCTAACATTTCCGGGGTAATATTTGACAACATACCTGGCGAGTTGGCCTCTACGTCTCCTTGGGACCTTTATATACATCAATAACGAAATATAACCTAACCTAACCCTACCTAACATCTCGGCGGTAATATTTGAAAACATTCATGGCGAGTAGGCCTCTACGTCTCCGTTTGAAATTCATATACATCAATAACGAAATATAACCTAACCGAACCCAACCTATCATCTCGGCGGTAATATTTGACAACATTCCTGGCTTGTTGGCCTTTACGTCTCCGTGGGACCTTTATATACATCAATAACGTAATATAACCTAATCTAATCCAACTTAACATCTCCGGGGTAATATTTCACCACATTCCTGGCTTGCTGGCCTCTACGTCTCCGTGGGACATTTATATACATCAATAACGTAATATAACCTAACCTAACCCAACCTAACATCTCGGCGGTAATATTTGAAAACATTCCTGCCGAGTTCGCCTCTGCGTCTCCGCTTGACGTTCATATACATCAATAACGTAATATAACCTAACCTAACCCAACCTATCATCTCGGCGGTAATATTTGACCACATTCCTGGCTTGTTGGCCTTTACGTCTCCGTGGGACCTTTATATACATCAATAACGTAATATAACCTAATCTAATCCAACTTAACATCTCCGGGGTAATATTTCACCACATTCCTGGCTTGCTGGCCTCTACGTCTCCGTGGGACATTTATATACATCAATAACGTAATATAACCTAACCTAACCCAACCTAACATCTCGGCGGTAATATTTGAAAACATTCCTGCCGAGTTCGCCTCTGCGTCTCCGCTTGACGTTCATATACATCAATAACGTAATATAACCTAACCTAACCCAACCTATCATCTCGGCGGTAATATTTGACCACATTCCTGGCGAGTTGGCCTATACGTCTCCGTGTAACCCTCGTATACATCAATAACGTAATATAACCTAACCTAACCCAACCTATCATCTCGGCGGTAATATTTGACCACATTCCTGGCTTGTTGGCCTCTACGTCTCCGTGGGACCTTTATATACATCAATAACGTAATATAACCTAACCTAACCTAACCTAACATTTCCGGGGTAATATTTGACAACATACCTGGCGAGTTGGCCTCTACGTCTCCTTGGGACCTTCATATACATCAATAACGAAATATAACCTAACCTAACCCAACCTATCATCTCGGCGGTAATATTTGACAATATTCCTGGCGAATTGGCCTCTAGGTCTCCGTTTGACCTTCATATACATCGATAACGTAATATAACCTAAGCTAACCCAACCTATCATCTCGGCGGTAATATTTGACCACATTCATGGAGGGTTGGCCTCTACGTCTCCGCGTAACCCTCTTATACATCAATAACGTAATATAACCTAACCTAACCCAACCTATCATCTCGGCGGTAATATTTGAAAACATTCCTGGCTTGTTGGCCTCTACGTCTCCGTGGGACCTTTATATACATCAATAACGAAATATAACCTAACCTAACACGACCTATCATCTCGGCGGTAATCTTTGACAACATTCATGGCGAGTTGGCCTCTACGTCTCCGTGGGACCTTTATATACATCTATTACGTAATATAAATCTAACCTAACCCAACCTATCATTTCGGCGATAATATTTGACCACATTCCTGGCTTGTTGGCCTCTACATCTCCGTGGGACCTTTATGTGCATCTATAACGTAATATAACCTAACTTAACCCAATCTAACATCTCGCCGTTAATATTTGACCACATTCCTGGCTTGTTAGTCTCTACGTCTCCGCGGGACCTCTATATACATCAGTAACGTAATATAACCTAACCTAATCCAACCTAACATCTCGGCGGTAATGTTTGACAATATTCCTGGCGAGTTTGTTTCTACGTCTCCGTGGCATCTTTATATACATCAATAACGTAATATAACATAACCTAACCAAATCTAACATCTCGGCGGTAATATTTAACCACATTCCTGGCTTGTTGGACTCTACGTCTCCGTGCGACGTTTATATACATCTATAACGTAATATAACATAACCTAACCCAATCTAACATCTCGGCGGTAATATATGACATCATTCCTGGCGAGTTGGCCTCTACGTCTCCGTGGGGCCTTTATATACTTCAATAACGTAATATAACCTAACCTAACCCAATCTAACATCTCGGCGATAATATTTGACCACATTCCTGGCTTGTTGGCCTCTACATCTCCGTGGGACCTTTATGTGCATCTATAACGTAATATAACCTAACCTAACCCAAACTAACATCTCGGCGGTAATATTTGACCACATTCCTGGCGAGTTGGCCTATACGTCTCCGTGTAACCCTCGTATACATCAATAACGTAATATAACCTAAACTAACCCAACCTATCATCTCGGTGGTAATATTTGACCACATTCCTGGCTTGTTGGCCTCTACGTCTCCGTGGGACATTTATATACATCAATAACGTAATATAACCTAACCTAACCCAACCTAACATTTCCGGGGTAATATTTGACAACATACCTGGCGAGTTGGTTTCTACGTCTCCGTGGCATCTTTATATACATCAATAACGTAATATAACATAACCTAACCAAATCTAACATCTCGGCGGTAATATTTAACCACATTCCTGGCTTGTTGGACTCTACGTCTCCGTGCGACGTTTATATACATCTATAACGTAATATAACATAACCTAACCCAATCTAACATCTCGGCGGTAATATATGACATCATTCCTGGCGAGTTGGCCTCTACGTCTCCGTGGGGCCTTTATATACTTCAATAACGTAATATAACCTAACCTAACCCAATCTAACATCTCGGCGATAATATTTGACCACATTCCTGGCTTGTTGGCCTCTACATCTCCGTGGGACCTTTATGTGCATCTATAACGTAATATAACCTAACCTAACCCAACCTAACATCTCGGCGGTAATATTTGACCACATTCCTGGCGAGTTGGCCTATACGTCTCCGTGTAACCCTCGTATACATCAGTAACGTAATATAACCTAACCTAACCCAACCTATCATCTCGGCGGTAATATTTGACCAAATTCCTGGCTTGTTGGCCTCTACGTCTCCGTGGGACATTTATATACATCAATAACGTAATATAACCTAACCTAACCCAACCTAACATTTCCGGGGTAATATTTGACAACATACCTGGCGAGTTGGCCTATACGTCTCCGTGTAACCCTCGTATACATCAATAACGTAATATAACATAACCTAACCAAATCTAACATCTCGGCGGTAATATTTAACCACATTCCTGGCTTGTTGGACTCTACGTCTCCGTGCGACGTTTATATACATCTATAACGTAATATAACATAACCTAACCCAATCTAACATCTCGGCGGTAATATATGACATCATTCCTGGCGAGTTGGCCTCTACGTCTCCGTGGGGCCTTTATATACTTCAATAACGTAATATAACCTAACCTAACCCAATCTAACATCTCGGCGATAATATTTGACCACATTCCTGGCTTGTTGGCCTCTACATCTCCGTGGGACATTTATGTGCATCTATAACGTAATATAACCTAACCTAACCCAACCTAACATCTCGGCGGTAATATTTGACCACATTCCTGGCGAGTTGGCCTATACGTCTCCGTGTAACCCTCGTATACATCAATAACGTAATATAACCTAAACTAACCCAACCTATCATCTCGGTGGTAATATTTGACAATATTCCTGGCGAATTGGCCTCTAGGTCTCCGTTTGACCTTCATATACATCGATAACATAATATAACCTAAGCTAACCCAACCTATCATCTCGGCGGTAATATTTGACCACATTCATGGAGGGTTGGCCTCTACGTCTCCGCGTAACCCTCTTATACATCAATAACGTAATATAACCTAACCTAACCCAACCTATCATCTCGGCGGTAATA
The DNA here is from genome assembly GCA_963969225.1 of Xylocopa violacea. Lineage (NCBI taxonomy): Eukaryota > Metazoa > Arthropoda > Insecta > Hymenoptera > Apidae > Xylocopa > Xylocopa violacea. Next base: position 4,152,586 of record CAXAJV010000015.1, read on the forward strand.
TTTGAAAACATTCCTGGCTTGTTGGCCTCTACGTCTCCGTGGGACCTTTATATACATCAATAACGAAATATAACCTAACCTAACACGACCTATCATCTCGGCGGTAATATTTGAAAACATTCATGGCGAGTAGGCCTCTACGTCTCCGTTTGAAATTCATATACATCAATAACGAAATATAACCTAACCGAACCCAACCTATCATCTCGGCGGTAATATTTGACAACATTCCTGGCTTGTTGGCCTCTACGTCTCCGTGGGACATTTATATACATCAATAACGTAATATAACCTAACCTAACCCAACCTAACATTTCCGGGGTAATATTTGACAACATTCCTGGCGAGTTGGCTTCTCCGTCTCCGTGGGACCTTTATATACATCAATAACGTAATATAACCTAACCTAACCCAACCTAACATCTCGGCGGTAATATTTGACCACATTCCTGGCTTGTTGGCCTCTACGTCTCCGTGGGACCTTTATATACATCAATAACGTAATATAACCTAACCTAACCCTACCTAACATCTCGGCGGTAATATTTGAAAACATTCATGGCGAGTAGGCCTCTACGTCTCCGTTTGAAATTCATATACATCAATAACGAAATATAACCTAACCGAACCCAACCTATCATCTCGGCGGTAATATTTGACAACATTCCTGGCCTGTTGGCCTCTACGTCTCCGTGGGACATTTATATACATCAATAACGTAATATAACCTAACCTAACCCAACCTAACATTTCCGGGGTAATATTTGACAACATACCTGGCGAGTTGGCCTCTACGTCTCCTTGGGACCTTCATATACATCAATAACGAAATATAACCTAACCTAACCCAACCTATCATCTCGGCGGTAATATTTGACAATATTCCTGGCGAATTGGCCTCTAGGTCTCCGTTTGACCTTCATATACATCGATAACGTAATATAACCTAACCTAACCCAACCTATCATCTCGGCGGTAATATTTGACCACATTCATGGCGAGTTGGCCTCTACGTCTCCGGGGGACCTTTATATACATCAATAACGTAATATAACATAACCTAACCCAATCTAACATCTCGGCGGTAATATATGACATCATTCCTGGCGAGTTGGCCTCTACGTCTCCGTGGGGCCTTTATATACTTCAATAACGTAATATAACCTAACCTAACCCAACCTAACATCTCGGCGGTAATATTTGACCACATTCCTGGCTTGTTGGCCTCTACGTCTCCGTGGGACCTTTATATACATCAATAACGTAATATAACCTAACCTAACCCTACCTAACATCTCGGCGGTAATATTTGAAAACATTCATGGCGAGTAGGCCTCTACGTCTCCGTTTGAAATTCATATACATCAATAACGAAATATAACCTAACCGAACCCAACCTATCATCTCGGCGGTAATATTTGACAACATTCCTGGCCTGTTGGCCTCTACGTCTCCGTGGGACATTTATATACATCAATAACGTAATATAACCTAACCTAACCCAACCTAACATTTCCGGGGTAATATTTGACAACATACCTGGCGAGTTGGCCTCTACGTCTCCTTGGGACCTTCATATACATCAATAACGAAATATAACCTAACCTAACCCAACCTATCATCTCGGCGGTAATATTTGACAATATTCCTGGCGAATTGGCCTCTAGGTCTCCGTTTGACCTTCATATACATCGATAACGTAATATAACCTAACCTAACCCAACCTATCATCTCGGCGGTAATATTTGACCACATTCATGGCGAGTTGGCCTCTACGTCTCCGTGGGACCTTTATATACATCAATAACGTAATATAACCTAACCTAACCCTACCTAACATCTCGGCGGTAATATTTGAAAACATTCATGGCGAGTAGGCCTCTACGTCTCCGTTTGAAATTCATATACATCAATAACGAAATATAACCTAACCGAACCCAACCTATCATCTCGGCGGTAATATTTGACAACATTCCTGGCTTGTTGGCCTTTACGTCTCCGTGGGACCTTTATATAGATCAATAACGTAATATAACCTAATCTAACCCAACCTAACATCTCCGGGGTAATATTTCACCACATTCCTGGCTTGTTGGGCGCTACGTCTCCGGGGGACCTTTATATACATCAATAACGAAATATAACCTAACCTAACACAACCTAACATCTCGGCGGTAAAATTTGACAACATTCCTGGCGAGTTGGCTTCTCCGTCTCCGTGGGACCTTTATATACATCAATAACGTAATATAACCTAACCTAACCCAACCTAACATCTCGGCGGTAATATTTGACCACATTCCTGGCTTGTTGGCCTCTACGTCTCCGTGGGACCTTTATATACATCAATAACGTAATATAACCTAACCTAACCCTACCTAACATCTCGGCGGTAATATTTGAAAACATTCATGGCGAGTAGGCCTCTACGTCTCCGTTTGAAATTCATATACATCAATAACGAAATATAACCTAACCGAACCCAACCTATCATCTCGGCGGTAATATTTGACAACATTCCTGGCTTGTTGGCCTTTACGTCTCCGTGGGACCTTTATATACATCAATAACGTAATATAACCTAACCTAACCCAATCTAACATCTCGGCGATAATATTTGACCACATTCCTGGCTTGTTGGCCTCTACATCTCCGTGGGACCTTTATGTGCATCTATAACGTAATATAACCTAACCTAACCCAACCTAACATCTCGGCGGTAATATCTGACCACATTCCTGGCGAGTTGGCCTATACGTCTCCGTGTAACCCTCGTATACATCAATAACGTAATATAACCTAACCTAACCCAACCTATCATCTCGGCGGTAATATTTGACCACATTCCTGGCTTGTTGGCCTCTACGTCCCCGTGGGACCTTTATATACATCAATAACGTAATATAACCTAACCTAACCCAACCTAACATCTCGGCGGTAACATTTGAAAACATTCCTGCCGAGTTCGCCTCTGCGTCTCCGCTTGACCTTCATATACATCAATAACGTAATATAACCTAACCTAACCCAACCTATCATCTCGGCGGTAATATTTGACAACATTCCTGGCTTGTTGGACTCTACGTCTCCGTGCGACGTTTATATACATCTATAACGTAATATAACATAACCTAACCCAATCTAACATCTCGGCGGTAATATATGACATCATTCCTGGCGAGTTGGCCTCTACGTCTCCGTGGGGCCTTTATATACTTCAATAACGTAATATAACCTAACCTAACCCAATCTAACATCTCGGCGATAATATTTGACCACATTCCTGGCTTGTTGGCCTCTACATCTCCGTGGGACCTTTATGTGCATCTATAACGTAATATAACCTAACCTAACCCAACCTAACATCTCGGCGGTAATATTTGACCACATTCCTGGCGAGTTGGCCTATACGTCTCCGTGTAACCCTCGTATACATCAATAACGTAATATAACCTAAACTAACCCAACCTATCATCTCGGTGGTAATATTTGACAATATTCCTGGCGAATTGGCCTCTAGGTCTCCGTTTGACCTTCATATACATCGATAACGTAATATAACCTAAGCTAACCCAACCTATCATCTCGGCGGTAATATTTGACCACATTCATGGAGGGTTGGCCTCTACGTCTCCGCGTAACCCTCTTATACATCAATAACGTAATATAACCTAACCTAACCCAACCTATCATCTCGGCGGTAATATTTGAAAACATTCCTGGCTTGTTGGCCTCTACGTCTCCGTGGGACCTTTATATACATCAATAACGAAATATAACCTAACCTAACACGACCTATCATCTCGGCGGTAATATTTGAAAACATTCATGGCGAGTAGGCCTCTACGTCTCCGTTTGAAATTCATATACATCAATAACGAAATATAACCTAACCGAACCCAACCTATCATCTCGGCGGTAATATTTGACAACATTCCTGGCTTGTTGGCCTCTACGTCTCCGTGGGACATTTATATACATCAATAACGTAATATAACCTAACCTAACCCAACCTAACATTTCCGGGGTAATATTTGACAACATTCCTGGCGAGTTGGCTTCTCCGTCTCCGTGGGACCTTTATATACATCAATAACGTAATATAACCTAACCTAACCCAACCTAACATCTCGGCGGTAATATTTGACCACATTCCTGGCTTGTTGGCCTCTACGTCTCCGTGGGACCTTTATATACATCAATAACGTAATATAACCTAACCTAACCCTACCTAACATCTCGGCGGTAATATTTGAAAACATTCATGGCGAGTAGGCCTCTACGTCTCCGTTTGAAATTCATATACATCAATAACGAAATATAACCTAACCGAACCCAACCTATCATCTCGGCGGTAATATTTGACAACATTCCTGGCTTGTTGGCCTTTACGTCTCCGTGGGACCTTTATATAGATCAATAACGTAATATAACCTAATCTAACCCAACCTAACATCTCCGGGGTAATATTTCACCACATTCCTGGCTTGTTGGCCTCTACGTCTCCGGGGGACCTTTATATACATCAATAACGTAATATAACATAACCTAACCCAATCTAACATCTCGGCGGTAATATATGACATCATTCCTGGCCAGTTGGCCTCTACGTCTCCGTGGGGCCTTTATATACTTCAATAACGTAATATAACCTAACCTAACCCAATCTAACATCTCGGCGATAATATTTGACCACATTCCTGGCTTGTTGGCCTCTACATCTCTGTGGGACCTTTATGTGCATCTATAACGTAATATAACCTAACCTAACCCAACCTAACATCTCGGCGGTAATATTTGACCACATTCCTGGCGAGTTGGCCTATACGTCTCCGTGTAACCCTCGTATACATCAATAACGTAATATAACCTAACCTAACCCAACCTATCATCTCGGCGGTAATATTTGACCAAATTCCTGGCTTGTTGGCCTCTACGTCTCCGTGGGACATTTATATACATCAATAACGTAATATAACCTAACCTAACCCAACCTAACATTTCCGGGGTAATATTTGACAACATACCTGGCGAGTTGGCCTATACGTCTCCGTGTAACCCTCGTATACATCAATGACGTAATATAACCTAACCTAACCCAACCTATCAGCTCGGCGGTAATATTTGACCACATTCCTGGCTTGTTGGCCTCTACGTCTCCGTGGGACCTTTATATACATCAATAACGAAATATAACCTAACCTAACACAACCTAACATCTCGGCGGTAAAATTTGACAACATTCCTGGCGAGTTGGCTTCTCCGTCTCCGTGGGACCTTTATATACATCAATAACGTAATATAACCTAACCTAACCCAACCTAACATCTCGGCGGTAATATTTGACCACATTCCTGGCTTGTTGGCCTCTACGTCTCCGTGGGACCTTTATATACATCAATAACGTAATATAACCTAACCTAACCCTACCTAACATCTCGGCGGTAATATTTGAAAACATTCATGGCGAGTAGGCCTCTACGTCTCCGTTTGAAATTCATATACATCAATAACGAAATATAACCTAACCGAACCCAACCTATCATCTCGGCGGTAATATTTGACAACATTCCTGGCTTGTTGGCCTTTACGTCTCCGTGGGACCTTTATATACATCAATAACGTAATATAACCTAACCTAACCCAACCTAACATCTCGGCGGTAATATTTGACCACATTCCTGGCTTGTTGGCCTCTACGTCTCCGTGGGACCATTATATACATCAATAACGAAATATAACCTAACCTAACACGACCTATCATCTCGGCGGTAATATTTGAAAACATTCATGGCGAGTAGGCCTCTACGTCTCCGTTTGAAATTCATATACATCAATAACGAAATATAACCTAACCGAACCCAACCTATCATCTCGGCGGTAATATTTGACAACATTCCTGGCTTGTTGGCCTCTACGTCTCCGTGGGACATTTATATACATCAATAACGTAATATAACCTAACCTAACCCAACCTAACATTTCCGGGGTAATATTTGACAACATTCCTGGCGAGTTGGCTTCTCCGTCTCCGTGGGACCTTTATATACATCAATAACGTAATATAACCTAACCTAACCCAACCTAACATCTCGGCGGTAATATTTGACCACATTCCTGGCTTGTTGGCCTCTACGTCTCCGTGGGACCTTTATATACATCAATAACGTAATATAACCTAACCTAACCCTACCTAACATCTCGGCGGTAATATTTGAAAACATTCATGGCGAGTAGGCCTCTACGTCTCCGTTTGAAATTCATATACATCAATAACGAAATATAACCTAACCGAACCCAACCTATCATCTCGGCGGTAATATTTGACAACATTCCTGGCTTGTTGGCCTTTACGTCTCCGTGGGACCTTTATATAGATCAATAACGTAATATAACCTAATCTAACCCAACCTAACATCTCCGGGGTAATATTTCACCACATTCCTGGCTTGTTGGCCTCTACGTCTCCGGGGGACCTTTATATACATCAATAACGTAATATAACATAACCTAACCCAATCTAACATCTCGGCGGTAATATATGACATCATTCCTGGCGAGTTGGCCTCTACGTCTCCGTGGGGCCTTTATATACTTCAATAACGTAATATAACCTAACCTCACCCAATCTAACATCTCGGCGATAATATTTGACCACATTCCTGGCTTGTTGGCCTCTACATCTCTGTGGGACCTTTATGTGCATCTATAACGTAATATAACCTAACCTAACCCAACCTAACATCTCGGCGGTAATATTTGACCACATTCCTGGCGAGTTGGCCTATACGTCTCCGTGTAACCCTCGTATACATCAATAACGTAATATAACCTAACCTAACCCAACCTATCATCTCGGCGGTAATATTTGACCAAATTCCTGGCTTGTTGGCCTCTACGTCTCCGTGGGACATTTATATACATCAATAACGTAATATAACCTAACCTAACCCAACCTAACATTTCCGGGGTAATATTTGACAACATACCTGGCGAGTTGGCCTATACGTCTCCGTGTAACCCTCGTATACATCAATGACGTAATATAACCTAACCTAACCCAACCTATCAGCTCGGCGGTAATATTTGACCACATTCCTGGCTTGTTGGCCTCTACGTCTCCGTGGGACCTTTATATACATCAATAACGAAATATAACCTAACCTAACACAACCTAACATCTCGGCGGTAAAATTTGACAACATTCCTGGCGAGTTGGCTTCTCCGTCTCCGTGGGACCTTTATATACATCAATAACGTAATATAACCTAACCTAACCCAACCTAACATCTCGGCGGTAATATTTGACCACATTCCTGGCTTGTTGGCCTCTACGTCTCCGTGGGACCTTTATATACATCAATAACGTAATATAACCTAACCTAACCCTACCTAACATCTCGGCGGTAATATTTGAAAACATTCATGGCGAGTAGGCCTCTACGTCTCCGTTTGAAATTCATATACATCAATAACGAAATATAACCTAACCGAACCCAACCTATCATCTCGGCGGTAATATTTGACAACATTCCTGGCTTGTTGGCCTTTACGTCTCCGTGGGACCTTTATATACATCAATAACGTAATATAACCTAACCTAACCCAATCTAACATCTCGGCGATAATATTTGACCACATTCCTGGCTTGTTGGCCTCTACATCTCCGTGGGACCTTTATGTGCATCTATAACGTAATATAACCTAACCTAACCCAACCTAACATCTCGGCGGTAATATCTGACCACATTCCTGGCGAGTTGGCCTATACGTCTCCGTGTAACCCTCGTATACATCAATAACGTAATATAACCTAACCTAACCCAACCTATCATCTCGGCGGTAATATTTGACCACATTCCTGGCTTGTTGGCCTCTACGTCGCCGTGGGACCTTTATATACATCAATAACGTAATATAACCTAACCTAACCCAACCTAACATCTCGGCGGTAACATTTGAAAACATTCCTGCCGAGTTCGCCTCTGCGTCTCCGCTTGACCTTCATATACATCAATAACGTAATATAACCTAACCTAACCCAACCTATCATCTCGGCGGTAATATTTGACAACATTCCTGGCTTGTTGGCCTCTACGTCTCCGTGGGACCTTTATATACATCAATAACGAAATATAACCTAACCCAATACAACCTATCATCTCGGCGGTAATATTTGACCACATTCCAGTCTAGTTAGTCTCTACGTCTCCGCGGGACCTCTATATACATCAGTAACGTAATATAACCTAACCTAATCCAACCTAACATCTCGGCGGTAATATTTGACAATATTCCTGGCGAGTTGGTTTCTACGTCTCCGTGGCATCTTTATATACATCAATAACGTAATATAACATAACCTAACCAAATCTAACATCTCGGCGGTAATATTTAACCACATTCCTGGCTTGTTGGACTCTACGTCTCCGTGCGACGTTTATATACATCTATAACGTAATATAACATAACCTAACCCAATCTAACATCTCGGCGGTAATATATGACATCATTCCTGGCGAGTTGGCCTCTACGTCTCCGTGGGGCCTTTATATACTTCAATAACGTAATATAACCTAACCTAACCCAATCTAACATCTCGGCGATAATATTTGACCACATTCCTGGCTTGTTGGCCTCTACATCTCCGTGGGACCTTTATGTGCATCTATAACGTAATATAACCTAACCTAACCCAACCTAACATCTCGGCGGTAATATTTGACCACATTCCTGGCGAGTTGGCCTATACGTCTCCGTGTAACCCTCGTATACATCAATAACGTAATATAACCTAACCTAACCCAACCTATCATCTCGGCGGTAATATTTGACCACATTCCTGGCTTGTTGGCCTCTACGTCTCCGTGGGACATTTATATACATCAATAACGTAATATAACCTAACCTAACCCAACCTAACATTTCCGGGGTAATATTTGACAACATACCTGGCGAGTTGGCCTATACGTCTCCGTGTAACCCTCGTATACATCAATAACGTAATATAACCTAACCTAACCCAACCTATCATCTCGGCGGTAATATTTGACCACATTCCTGGCTTGTTGGCCTCTACGTCTCCGTGGGACATTTATATACATCAATAACGTAATATAACCTAACCTAACCCAACCTATCATCTCGGCGGTAATATTTGACCACATTCATGGCATGTTGGCCTCTACGTCTCCGTGGGACCTTTATATACATCTATAACGTAACATAACATAAAATAACCCAATCTAACATCTCGGCGATAATATTTGACATCATTCCTGGCGAGTTGGCTTCTCCGTCTCCGTGGGACCTTTATATACATCAATAACGTAATATAACCTAACCTAACCCTACCTAACATCTCGGCGGTAATATTTGAAAACATTCATGGCGAGTAGGCCTCTGCGTCTCCGCTTGACCTTCATATACATCAATAACGTAATATAACCTAACCTAACCCAACCTATCATCTGGGCGGTAATATTTGACAACATTCCTGGCTTGTTGGCCTCTACGTCTCCGTGGGACCTTTATATACATCAATAACGAAATATAACCTAACCCAACACAACCTATCATCTCGGCGGTAATATTCGACAACATACCTGGCGCATTTGGCCTCTACGTCTACGTTTGACCTTCATATACATCAATAACGAAATGTAACCTAACCTAACCCAACCTATCATCTCGGCGGTAATATTTGACAACATTCCTGGTGAGTTGGCCTCTACCTCTCCGTGGGGCCTTTATATACATCTATTACGTAATATAAATCTAACCTAACCCAACCTATCATTTCGGCGGTAATATTTGACAACATTCCTGGTGAGTTGGCCTCTACCTCTCCGTGGGGCCTTTATATACTTCAATAACGTAATATAACCTAACCTAACCCAATCTAACATCTCGGCGATAATATTTGACCACATTCCAGGCTTGTTGGCCTATACGTCTCCGTGTAGCCCTCGTATACATCAATAACGTAATATAACCTAACCTAACCCAACCTATCATCTCGGCGGTAATATTTGACCACATTCCTGGCTTGTTGGCCTCTACGTCTCCGTGGGACCTTTATATACATCAATAACGTAATATAACCTGACCTAACCCAACCTAACATTTCCGGGGTAATATTTGACAACATACCTGGCGAGTTGGCCTCTACGTCTCCTTGGGACCTTCATATACATCAATAACGAAATATAACCTAACCTAACCCAACCTGTCATCTCGGCGGTAATATTTGACAATATTCCTGGCGAATTGGCCTCTAGGTCTCCGTTTGACCTTCATATACATCGATAACGTAATATAACCTAACCTAACCCAACCTATCATCTCGGCGGTAATATTTGACCACATTCCTGGCGAGTTGGCCTATACGCCTCCGTGTAACCCTCGTATACATCAATAACGTAATATAACCTAACCTAACCCAACCTATCATCTCGGCGGTAATATTTGACCACATTCCTGGCTTGTTGGCCTCTACGTCTCCGTGGGACCTTTATATACATCAATAACGTAATATAACCTAACCTAACCCAACCTAACATCTCGGCGGTAACATTTGAAAACATTCCTGCCGAGTTCGCCTCTGCGTCTCCGTTTGACCTTCATATAAATCAATAACGTAATATAATCTAACCTAACCCAACCTATCATCTCGGCGGTAATATTTGACAACATTCCTGGCTTGTTGGCCTATACGTCTCCGTGGGACCTTTATATACATCAATAACGAAATATAACCTAACCTAACACAACCTATCATCTCGGCGGTAATCTTTGACAACATTCATGGCGAGTTGGCCTCTACGTCTCCGTGGGACCCTTATATACATCTATTACGTAATATAAATCTAACCTAACCCAACCTATCATTTCGGCGGTAATATTTGACAACATTCCTGGCGAGTTGGCCTCTACGTCTCCGTGGGGCCTTTATATACTTCAATAACGTTATATAACCTAACCTAACCCAATCTAACATCTCGCCGGTAATATTTGACCACATTCCGGTCTTGTTAGTCTCTACGTCTCCGCGGGACCTCTATATACATCAGTAACGTAATATAACCTAACCTAACCCAACCTAACATTTCGGCGGTAATATTTGACAATATTCCTGGCGAGTTGGTCTCTACGTCTCCGTGGCATCTTTATATACATCAATAACGTAATATAACCTAACCTAACCCAACCTATCATCTCGGCGGTAATATTTGACCACATTCCTGGCTTGTTGGCCTCTACGTCTCCGTGGGACATTTATATACATCAATAACGTAATATAACCTAACCTAACCCAACCTATCATCTCGGCGGTAATATTTGACAACATTCCTGGTGAGTTGGCCTCTACCTCTCCGTGGGGCCTTTATATACTTCAATAACGTAATATAACCTAACCTAACCCAATCTAACATCTCGGCGATAATATTTGACCACATTCCAGGCTTGTTGGCCTATACGTCTCCGTGTAGCCCTCGTATACATCAATAACGTAATATAACCTAACCTAACCCAACCTATCATCTCGGCGGTAATATTTGACCACATTCCTGGCTTGTTGGCCTCTACGTCTCCGTGGGACCTTTATATACATCAATAACGTAATATAACCTGACCTAACCCAACCTAACATTTCCGGGGTAATATTTGACAACATACCTGGCGAGTTGGCCTCTACGTCTCCTTGGGACCTTCATATACATCAATAACGAAATATAACCTAACCTAACCCAACCTATCATCTCGGCGGTAATATTTGACAACATTCCTGGCTTGTTGGCCTATACGTCTCCGTGGGACCTTTATATACATCAATAACGAAATATAACCTAACCTAACACAACCTATCATCTCGGCGGTAATCTTTGACAACATTCACGGCGAGTTGGCCTCTACGTCTCCGTGGGACCTTTATATACATCTATTACGTAATATAAATCTAACCTAACACAACCTATCATCTCGGCGGTAATCTTTGACAACATTCACGGCGAGTTGGCCTCTACGTCTCCGTGGGACCTTTATATACATCTATTACGTAATATAAATCTAACCTAACCCAACCTATCATTTCGGCGGTAATATTTGACAACATTCCTGGCGAGTTGGCCTCTACGTCTCCGTGGGGCCTTTATATACTTCAATAACGTTATATAACCTAACCTAACCCAATCTAACATCTCACCGGTAATATTTGACCACATTCCAGTCTTGTTAGTCTCTACGTCTCCGCGGGACCTCTATATACATCAGTAACGTAATATAACCTAACCTAATCCAACCTAACATCTCGGCGGTATTATTTGACGATATTCCTGGCGAGTTGGTTTCTACGTCTCCGTGGCATCTTTATATACATCAATAACGTAATATAACATAACCTAACCAAATCTAACATCTCGGCGGTAATATTTAACCACATTCCTGGCTTGTTGGACTCTACGTCTCCGTGCGACGTTTATATACATCTATAACGTAATATAACATAACCTAACCCAATCTAACATCTCGGCGGTAATATATGACATCATTCCTGGCGAGTTGGCTTCTCCGTCTCCGTGGGACCTTTATATACATCAATAACGTAATATAACCTAACCTAACCCTACCTAACATCTCGGCGGTAATATTTGAAAACATTCATGGCGAGTAGGCCTCTACGTCTCCGTTTGAAATTCATATACATCAATAACGAAATATAACCTAACCGAACCCAACCTATCATCTCGGCGGTAATATTTGACAACATTCCTGGCTTGTTGGCCTTTACGTCTCCGTGGGACCTTTATATAGATCAATAACGTAATATAACCTAATCTAACCCAACCTAACATCTCCGGGGTAATATTTCACCACATTCCTGGCTTGTTGGCCTCTACGTCTCCGGGGGACCTTTATATACATCAATAACGTAATATAACCTAACCTAACCCAACCTAACATCTCGGCGGTAATATTTGAAAACATTCCTTCCGAGTTCGCCTCTGCGTCTCCGCTTGACCTTCATATACATCAATAACGTAATATAACCTAACCTAACCCAACCTATCATCTGGGCGGTAATATTTGACAACATTCCTGGCTTGTTGGCCTCTACGTCTCCGTGGGACCTTTATATACATCAATAACGAAATATAACCTAACCCAACACAACCTATCATCTCGGCGGTAATATTCGACAACATACCTGGCGCATTTGGCCTCTACGTCTACGTTTGACCTTCATATACATCAATAACGAAATGTAACCTAACCTAACCCAACCTATCATCTCGGCGGTAATATTTGACAACATTCCTGGTGAGTTGGCCTCTACCTCTCCGTGGGGCCTTTATATACATCTATTACGTAATATAAATCTAACCTAACCCAACCTATCATTTCGGCGGTAATATTTGACAACATTCCTGGTGAGTTGGCCTCTACCTCTCCGTGGGGCCTTTATATACTTCAATAACGTAATATAACCTAACCTAACCCAATCTAACATCTCGGCGATAATATTTGACCACATTCCAGGCTTGTTGGCCTATACGTCTCCGTGTAGCCCTCGTATACATCAATAACGTAATATAACCTAACCTAACCCAACCTATCATCTCGGCGGTAATATTTGACCACATTCCTGGCTTGTTGGCCTCTACGTCTCCGTGGGACCTTTATATACATCAATAACGTAATATAACCTGACCTAACCCAACCTAACATTTCCGGGGTAATATTTGACAACATACCTGGCGAGTTGGCCTCTACGTCTCCTTGGGACCTTCATATACATCAATAACGAAATATAACCTAACCTAACCCAACCTATCATCTCGGCGGTAATATTTGACAATATTCCTGGCGAATTGGCCTCTAGGTCTCCGTTTGACCTTCATATACATCGATAACGTAATATAACCTAACCTAACCCAACCTATCATCTCGGCGGTAATATTTGACCACATTCCTGGCGAGTTGGCCTATACGCCTCCGTGTAACCCTCGTATACATCAATAACGTAATATAACCTAACCTAACCCAACCTATCATCTCGGCGGTAATATTTGACCACATTCCTGGCTTGTTGGCCTCTACGTCTCCGTGGGACCTTTATATACATCAATAACGTAATATAACCTAACCTAACCCAACCTAACATCTCGGCGGTAACATTTGAAAACATTCCTGCCGAGTTCGCCTCTGCGTCTCCGTTTGACCTTCATATAAATCAATAACGTAATATAATCTAACCTAACCCAACCTATCATCTCGGCGGTAATATTTGACAACATTCCTGGCTTGTTGGCCTCTACGTCTCCGTGGGACCCTTATATACATCTATTACGTAATATAAATCTAACCTAACCCAACCTATCATTTCGGCGGTAATATTTGACAACATTCCTGGCGAGTTGGCCTCTACGTCTCCGTGGGGCCTTTATATACTTCAATAACGTTATATAACCTAACCTAACCCAATCTAACATCTCGCCGGTAATATTTGACCACATTCCGGTCTTGTTAGTCTCTACGTCTCCGCGGGACCTCTATATACATCAGTAACGTAATATAACCTAACCTAACCCAACCTAACATTTCGGCGGTAATATTTGACAATATTCCTGGCGAGTTGGTCTCTACGTCTCCGTGGCATCTTTATATACATCAATAACGTAATATAACCTAACCTAACCCAACCTATCATCTCGGCGGTAATATTTGACCACATTCCTGGCTTGTTGGCCTCTACGTCTCCGTGGGACATTTATATACATCAATCACGTAATATAACCTAACCTAACCCAACCTATCATCTCGGCGGTAATATTTGACAACATTCCTGGTGAGTTGGCCTCTACCTCTCCGTGGGGCCTTTATATACTTCAATAACGTAATATAACCTAACCTAACCCAATCTAACATCTCGGCGATAATATTTGACCACATTCCAGGCTTGTTGGCCTATACGTCTCCGTGTAGCCCTCGTATACATCAATAACGTAATATAACCTAACCTAACCCAACCTATCATCTCGGCGGTAATATTTGACCACATTCCTGGCTTGTTGGCCTCTACGTCTCCGTGGGACCTTTATATACATCAATAACGTAATATAACCTGACCTAACCCAACCTAACATTTCCGGGGTAATATTTGACAACATACCTGGCGAGTTGGCCTCTACGTCTCCTTGGGACCTTCATATACATCAATAACGAAATATAACCTAACCTAACCCAACCTATCATCTCGGCGGTAATATTTGACAATATTCCTGGCGAATTGGCCTCTAGGTCTCCGTTTGACCTTCATATACATCGATAACGTAATATAACCTAACCTAACCCAACCTATCATCTCGGCGGTAATATTTGACCACATTCCTGGCGAGTTGGCCTATACGCCTCCGTGTAACCCTCGTATACATCAATAACGTAATATAACCTAACCTAACCCAACCTATCATCTCGGCGGTAATATTTGACCACATTCCTGGCTTGTTGGCCTCTACGTCTCCGTGGGACCTTTATATACATCAATAACGTAATATAACCTAACCTAACCCAACCTAACATCTCGGCGGTAACATTTGAAAACATTCCTGCCGAGTTCGCCTCTGCGTCTCCGTTTGACCTTCATATAAATCAATAACGTAATATAATCTAACCTAACCCAACCTATCATCTCGGCGGTAATATTTGACAACATTCCTGGCTTGTTGGCCTATACGTCTCCGTGGGACCTTTATATACATCAATAACGAAATATAACCTAACCTAACACAACCTATCATCTCGGCGGTAATCTTTGACAACATTCACGGCGAGTTGGCCTCTACGTCTCCGTGGGACCTTTATATACATCTATTACGTAATATAAATCTAACCTAACCCAACCTATCATTTCGGCGGTAATATTTGACAACATTCCTGGCGAGTTGGCCTCTACGTCTCCGTGGGGCCTTTATATACTTCAATAACGTTATATAACCTAACCTAACCCAATCTAACATCTCGCCGGTAATATTTGACCACATTCCAGTCTTGTTAGTCTCTACGTCTCCGCGGGACCTCTATATACATCAGTAACGTAATATAACCTAACCTAATCCAACCTAACATCTCGGCGGTATTATTTGACGATATTCCTGGCGAGTTGGTTTCTACGTCTCCGTGGCATCTTTATATACATCAATAACGTAATATAACATAACCTAACCAAATCTAACATCTCGGCGGTAATATTTAACCACATTCCTGGCTTGTTGGACTCTACGTCTCCGTGCGACGTTTATATACATCTATAACGTAATATAACATAACCTAACCCAATCTAACATCTCGGCGGTAATATATGACATCATTCCTGGCGAGTTGGCCTCTACGTCTCCGTGGGGCCTTTATATACTTCAATAACGTAATATAACCTAACCTAACCCAATCTAACATCTCGGCGATAATATTTGACCACATTCCTGGCTTGTTGGCCTCTACATCTCCGTGGGACCTTTATGTGCATCTATAACGTAATATAACCTAACCTAACCCAACCTAACATCTCGGCGGTAATATTTGACCACATTCCTGGCGAGTTGGCCTATACGTCTCCGTGTAACCCTCGTATACATCAATAACGTAATATAACCTAACCTAACCCAACCTATCATCTCGGCGGTAATATTTGACCACATTCCTGGCTTGTTGGCCTCTACGTCTCCGTGGGACATTTATATACATCAATAACGTAATATAACCTAACCTAACCCAACCTATCATCTCGGCGGTAATATTTGACCACATTCATGGCATGTTGGCCTCTACGTCTCCGTGAGACCTTTATATACATCTATAACGTAACATAACATAAAATAACCCAATCTAACATCTCGGCGATAATATTTGACATCATTCCTGGCGAGTTGGCTTCTCCGTCTCCGTGGGACCTTTATATACATCAATAACGTAATATAACCTAACCTAACCCTACCTAACATCTCGGCGGTAATATTTGAAAACATTCATGGCGAGTAGGCCTCTACGTCTCCGTTTGAAATTCATATACATCAATAACGAAATATAACCTAACCGAACCCAACCTATCATCTCGGCGGTAATATTTGACAACATTCCTGGCTTGTTGGCCTTTACGTCTCCGTGGTACCTTTATATAGATCAATAACGTAATATAACCTAATCTAACCCAACCTAACATCTCCGGGGTAATATTTCACCACATTCCTGGCTTGTTGGCCTCTACGTCTCCGGGGGACCTTTATATACATCAATAACGTAATATAACCTAACCTAACCCAACCTAACATCTCGGCGGTAATATTTGAAAACATTCCTTCCGAGTTCGCCTCTGCGTCTCCGCTTGACCTTCATATACATCAATAACGTAATATAACCTAACCTAACCCAACCTATCATCTGGGCGGTAATATTTGACAACATTCCTGGCTTGTTGGCCTCTACGTCTCCGTGGGACCTTTATATACATCAATAACGAAATATAACCTAACCCAACACAACCTATCATCTCGGCGGTAATATTCGACAACATACCTGGCGCATTTGGCCTCTACGTCTACGTTTGACCTTCATATACATCAATAACGAAATGTAACCTAACCTAACCCAACCTATCATCTCGGCGGTAATATTTGACAACATTCCTGGTGAGTTGGCCTCTACCTCTCCGTAGGGCCTTTATATACATCTATTACGTAATATAAATCTAACCTAACCCAACCTATCATTTCGGCGGTAATATTTGACAACATTCCTGGTGAGTTGGCCTCTACCTCTCCGTGGGGCCTTTATATACCTCAATAACGTAATATAACCTAACCTAACCCAATCTAACATCTCGGCGATAATATTTGACCACATTCCTGGCTTGTTGGCCTATACGTCTCCGTGTAGCCCTCGTATACATCAATAACGTAATATAACCTAACCTAACCAAACCTATCATCTCGGCGGTAATATTTGACCACATTCCTGGCTTGTTGGCCTTTACGTCTCCGTGGTACCTTTATATAGATCAATAACGTAATATAACCTAATCTAACCCAACCTAACATCTCCGGGGTAATATTTCACCACATTCCTGGCTTGCTGGCCTCTACGTCTCCGTGGGACATTTATATACATCAATAACGTAATATAACCTAACCTAACCCAACCTAACATCTCGGCGGTAATATTTGAAAACATTCCTGCCGAGTTCGCCTCTGCGTCTCCGCTTGACGTTCATATACATCAATAACGTAATATAACCTAACCTAACCCAACCTATCATCTCGGCGGTAATATTTGACCACATTCCTGGCGAGTTGGCCTATACGTCTCCGTGTAACCCTCGTATACATCAATAACGTAATATAACCTAACCTAACCCAACCTATCATCTCGGCGGTAATATTTGACCACATTCCTGGCTTGTTGGCCTCTACGTCTCCGTGGGACCTTTATATACATCAATAACGTAATATAACCTAACCTAACCTAACCTAACATTTCCGGGGTAATATTTGACAACATACCTGGCGAGTTGGCCTCTACGTCTCCTTGGGACCTTCATATACATCAATAACGAAATATAACCTAACCTAACCCAACCTATCATCTCGGCGGTAATATTTGACAATATTCCTGGCGAATTGGCCTCTAGGTCTCCGTTTGACCTTCATATACATCGATAACGTAATATAACCTAAGCTAACCCAACCTATCATCTCGGCGGTAATATTTGACCACATTCATGGAGGGTTGGCCTCTACGTCTCCGCGTAACCCTCTTATACATCAATAACGTAATATAACCTAACCTAACCCAACCTATCATCTCGGCGGTAATATTTGAAAACATTCCTGGCTTGTTGGCCTCTACGTCTCCGTGGGACCTTTATATACATCAATAACGAAATATAACCTAACCTAACACGACCTATCATCTCGGCGGTAATCTTTGACAACATTCATGGCGAGTTGGCCTCTACGTCTCCGTGGGGCCTTTATATACTTCAATAACGTAATATAACCTAACCTAACCCAATCTAACATCTCGGCGATAATATTTGACCACATTCCTGGCTTGTTGGCCTCTACATCTCCGTGGGACCTTTATGTGCATCTATAACGTAATATAACCTAACCTAACCCAACCTAACATCTCGGCGGTAATATTTGACCACATTCCTGGCGAGTTGTCCTCTACGTCTCCGTGGGGACTTTATATACTTCAATAACGTTATATAACCTAACGTAACCCAATCTAACATCTCGCCGGTAATATTTGACCACATTCCAGTCTTGTTAGTCTCTACGTCTCCGCGGGACCTCTATATACATCAGTAACGTAATATAACCTAACCTAATCCAACCTAACATCTCGGCGGTAATATTTGACAATATTCCTGGCGAGTTGGTTTCTACGTCTCCGTGGCATCTTTATATACATCAATAACGTAATATAACATAACCTAACCAAATCTAACATCTCGGCGGTAATATTTAACCACATTCCTGGCTTGTTGGACTCTACGTCTCCGTGCGACGTTTATATACATCTATAACGTAATATAACATAACCTAACCCAATCTAACATCTCGGCGGTAATATATGACATCATTCCTGGCGAGTTGGCCTCTACGTCTCCGTGGGGCCTTTATATACTTCAATAACGTAATATAACCTAACCTAACCCAATCTAACATCTCGGCGATAATATTTGACCACATTCCTGGCTTGTTGGCCTCTACATCTCCGTGGGACCTTTATGTGCATCTATAACGTAATATAACCTAACCTAACCCAACCTAACATCTCGGCGGTAATATTTGACCACATTCCTGGCGAGTTGGCCTATACGTCTCCGTGTAACCCTCGTATACATCAATAACGTAATATAACCTAACCTAACCCAACCTATCATCTCGGCGGTAATATTTGACCAAATTCCTGGCTTGTTGGCCTCTACGTCTCCGTGGGACATTTATATACATCAATAACGTAATATAACCTAACCTAACCCAACCTAACATTTCCGGGGTAATATTTGACAACATACCTGGCGAGTTGGCCTATACGTCTCCGTGTAACCCTCGTATACATCAATAACGTAATATAACATAACCTAACCAAATCTAACATCTCGGCGGTAATATTTAACCACATTCCTGGCTTATTGGACTCTACGTCTCCGTGCGACGTTTATATACATCTATAACGTAATATAACATAACCTAACCCAATCTAACATCTCGGCGGTAATATATGACATCATTCCTGGCGAGTTGGCCTCTACGTCTCCGTGGGGCCTTTATATACTTCAATAACGTAATATAACCTAACCTAACCCAATCTAACATCTCGGCGATAATATTTGACCACATTCCTGGCTTGTTGGCCTCTACATCTCCGTGGGACCTTTATGTGCATCTATAACGTAATATAACCTAACCTAACCCAACCTAACATCTCGGCGGTAATATTTGACCACATTCCTGGCGAGTAGGCCTCTACGTCTCCGTTTGAAATTCATATACATCAATAACGAAATATAACCTAACCGAACCCAACCTATCATCTCGGCGGTAATATTTGACAACATTCCTGGCTTGTTGGCCTCTACGTCTCCGTGGGACATTTATATACATCAATAACGTAATATAACCTAACCTAACCCAACCTAACATTTCCGGGGTAATATTTGACAACATTCCTGGCGAGTTGGCTTCTCCGTCTCCGTGGGACCTTTATATACATCAATAACGTAATATAACCTAACCTAACCCAACCTAACATCTCGGCGGTAATATTTGACCACATTCCTGGCTTGTTGGCCTCTACGTCTCCGTGGGACCTTTATATACATCAATAACGTAATATAACCTAACCTAACCCTACCTAACATCTCGGCGGTATTATTTGAAAACATTCATGGCGAGTAGGCCTCTACGTCTCCGTTTGAAATTCATATACATCAATAACGAAATATAACCTAACCGAACCCAACCTATCATCTCGGCGGTAATATTTGACAACATTCCTGGCTTGTTGGCCTTTACGTCTCCGTGGGACCTTTATATACATCAATAACGTAATATAACCTAACCTAACCCAATCTAACATCTCGGCGATAATATTTGACCACATTCCTGGCTTGTTGGCCTCTACATCTCCGTGGGACCTTTATGTGCATCTATAACGTAATATAACCTAACCTAACCCAACCTAACATCTCGGCGGTAATATTTGACCACATTCCTGGCGAGTTGGCCTATACGTCTCCGTGTAACCCTCGTATACATCAATAACGTAATATAACCTAACCTAACCCAACCTATCATCTCGGCGGTAATATTTGACCAAATTCCTGGCTTGTTGGCCTCTACGTCTCCGTGGGACATTTATATACATCAATAACGTAATATAACCTAACCTAACCCAACCTAACATTTCCGGGGTAATATTTGACAACATACCTGGCGAGTTGGCCTATACGTCTCCGTGTAACCCTCGTATACATCAATAACGTAATATAACATAACCTAACCAAATCTAACATCTCGGCGGTAATATTTAACCACATTCCTGGCTTATTGGACTCTACGTCTCCGTGCGACGTTTATATACATCTATAACGTAATATAACATAACCTAACCCAATCTAACATCTCGGCGGTAATATATGACATCATTCCTGGCGAGTTGGCCTCTACGTCTCCGTGGGGCCTTTATATACTTCAATAACGTAATATAACCTAACCTAACCCAATCTAACATCTCGGCGATAATATTTGACCACATTCCTGGCTTGTTGGCCTCTACATCTCCGTGGGACCTTTATGTGCATCTATAACGTAATATAACCTAACCTAACCCAACCTAACATCTCGGCGGTAATATTTGACCACATTCCTGGCGAGTAGGCCTCTACGTCTCCGTTTGAAATTCATATACATCAATAACGAAATATAACCTAACCGAACCCAACCTATCATCTCGGCGGTAATATTTGACAACATTCCTGGCTTGTTGGCCTCTACGTCTCCGTGGGACATTTATATACATCAATAACGTAATATAACCTAACCTAACCCAACCTAACATTTCCGGGGTAATATTTGACAACATTCCTGGCGAGTTGGCTTCTCCGTCTCCGTGGGACCTTTATATACATCAATAACGTAATATAACCTAACCTAACCCAACCTAACATCTCGGCGGTAATATTTGACCACATTCCTGGCTTGTTGGCCTCTACGTCTCCGTGGGACCTTTATATACATCAATAACGTAATATAACCTAACCTAACCCTACCTAACATCTCGGCGGTATTATTTGAAAACATTCATGGCGAGTAGGCCTCTACGTCTCCGTTTGAAATTCATATACATCAATAACGAAATATAACCTAACCGAACCCAACCTATCATCTCGGCGGTAATATTTGACAACATTCCTGGCTTGTTGGCCTTTACGTCTCCGTGGGACCTTTATATACATCAATAACGTAATATAACCTAACCTAACCCAATCTAACATCTCGGCGATAATATTTGACCACATTCCTGGCTTGTTGGCCTCTACATCTCCGTGGGACCTTTATGTGCATCTATAACGTAATATAACCTAACCTAACCCAACCTAACATCTCGGCGGTAATATCTGACCACATTCCTGGCGAGTTGGCCTATACGTCTCCGTGTAACCCTCGTATACATCAATAACGTAATATAACCTAACCTAACCCAACCTATCATCTCGGCGGTAATATTTGACCACATTCCTGGCTTGTTGGCCTCTACGTCCCCGTGGGACCTTTATATACATCAATAACGTAATATAACCTAACCTAACCCAACCTAACATCTCGGCGGTAACATTTGAAAACATTCCTGCCGAGTTCGCCTCTGCGTCTCCGCTTGACCTTCATATACATCAATAACGTAATATAACCTAACCTAACCCAACCTATCATCTCGGCGGTAATATTTGACAACATTCCTGGCTTGTTGGCCTCTACGTCTCCGTGGGACCTTTATATACATCAATAACGAAATATAACCTAACCCAATACAACCTATCATCTCGGCGGTAATATTTGACCACATTCCAGTCTAGTTAGTCTCTACGTCTCCGCGGGACCTCTATATACATCAGTAACGTAATATAACCTAACCTAATCCAACCTAACATCTCGGCGGTAATATTTGACAATATTCCTGGCGAGTTGGTTTCTACGTCTCCGTGGCATCTTTATATACATCAATAACGTAATATAACATAACCTAACCAAATCTAACATCTCGGCGGTAATATTTAACCACATTCCTGGCTTGTTGGACTCTACGTCTCCGTGCGACGTTTATATACATCTATAACGTAATATAACATAACCTAACCCAATCTAACATCTCGGCGGTAATATATGACATCATTCCTGGCGAGTTGGCCTCTACGTCTCCGTGGGGCCTTTATATACTTCAATAACGTAATATAACCTAACCTAACCCAATCTAACATCTCGGCGATAACATTTGACCACATTCCTGGCTTGTTGGCCTCTACATCTCCGTGGGACCTTTATGTGCATCTATAACGTAATATAACCTAACCTAACCCAACCTAACATCTCGGCGGTAATATTTGACCACATTCCTGGCGAGTTGGCCTATACGTCTCCGTGTAACCCTCGTATACATCAATAACGTAATATAACCTAACCTAACCCAACCTATCATCTCGGCGGTAATATTTGACCACATTCCTGGCTTGTTGGCCTCTACGTCTCCGTGGGACATTTATATACATCAATAACGTAATATAACCTAACCTAACCCAACCTATCATCTCGGCGGTAATATTTGACCACATTCATGGCATGTTGGCCTCTACGTCTCCGTGGGACCTTTATATACATCTATAACGTAACATAACATAAAATAACCCAATCTAACATCTCGGCGATAATATTTGACATCATTCCTGGCGAGTTGGCTTCTCCGTCTCCGTGGGACCTTTATATACATCAATAACGTAATATAACCTAACCTAACCCTACCTAACATCTCGGCGGTAATATTTGAAAACATTCATGGCGAGTAGGCCTCTACGTCTCCGTTTGAAATTCATATACATCAATAACGAAATATAACCTAACCGAACCCAACCTATCATCTCGGCGGTAATATTTGACAACATTCCTGGCTTGTTGGCCTTTACGTCTCCGTGGGACCTTTATATAGATCAATAACGTAATATAACCTAATCTAACCCAACCTAACATCTCCGGGGTAATATTTCACCACATTCCTGGCTTGTTGGCCTCTACGTCTCCGGGGGACCTTTATATACATCAATAACGTAATATAACCTAACCTAACCCAACCTAACATCTCGGCGGTAATATTTGAAAACATTCCTTCCGAGTTCGCCTCTGCGTCTCCGCTTGACCTTCATATACATCAATAACGTAATATAACCTAACCTAACCCAACCTATCATCTCGGCGGTAATATTTGACAACATTCCTGGCTTGTTGGCCTCTACGTCTCCGTGGGACCTTTATATACATCAATAACGAAATATAACCTAACCCAACACAACCTATCATCTCGGCGGTAATATTCGACAACATTCCTGGTGAGTTGGCCTCTACCTCTCCGTGGGGCCTTTATATACATCTATTACGTAATATAAATCTAACCTAACCCAACCTATCATTTCGGCGGTAATATTTGACAACATTCCTGGTGAGTTGGCCTCTACCTCTCCGTGGGGCCTTTATATACTTCAATAACGTAATATAACCTAACCTAACCCAATCTAACATCTCGGCGATAATATTTGACCACATTCCAGGCTTGTTGGCCTATACGTCTCCGTGTAGCCCTCGTATACATCAATAACGTAATATAACCTAACCTAACCCAACCTATCATCTCGGCGGTAATATTTGACCACATTCCTGGCTTGTTGGCCTCTACGTCTCCGTGGGACCTTTATATACATCAATAACGTAATATAACCTGACCTAACCCAACCTAACATTTCCGGGGTAATATTTGACAACATACCTGGCGAGTTGGCCTCTACGTCTCCTTGGGACCTTCATATACATCAATAACGAAATATAACCTAACCTAACCCAACCTATCATCTCGGCGGTAATATTTGACAATATTCCTGGCGAATTGGCCTCTAGGTCTCCGTTTGACCTTCATATACATCGATAACGTAATATAACCTAACCTAACCCAACCTATCATCTCGGCGGTAATATTTGACCACATTCCTGGCGAGTTGGCCTATACGCCTCCGTGTAACCCTCGTATACATCAATAACGTAATATAACCTAACCTAACCCAACCTATCATCTCGGCGGTAATATTTGACCACATTCCTGGCTTGTTGGCCTCTACGTCTCCGTGGGACCTTTATATACATCAATAACGTAATATAACCTAACCTAACCCAACCTAACATCTCGGCGGTAACATTTGAAAACATTCCTGCCGAGTTCGCCTCTGCGTCTCCGTTTGACCTTCATATAAATCAATAACGTAATATAATCTAACCTAACCCAACCTATCATCTCGGCGGTAATATTTGACAACATTCCTGGCTTGTTGGCCTTTACGTCTCCGTGGGACCTTTATATACATCAATAACGTAATATAACCTAACCTAACCCAATCTAACATCTCGGCGATAATATTTGACCACATTCCTGGCTTGTTGGCCTCTACATCTCCGTGGGACCTTTATGTGCATCTATAACGTAATATAACCTAACCTAACCCAACCTAACATCTCGGCGGTAATATCTGACCACATTCCTGGCGAGTTGGCCTATACGTCTCCGTGTAACCCTCGTATACATCAATAACGTAATATAACCTAACCTAACCCAACCTATCATCTCGGCGGTAATATTTGACCACATTCCTGGCTTGTTGGCCTCTACGTCCCCGTGGGACCTTTATATACATCAATAACGTAATATAACCTAACCTAACCCAACCTAACATCTCGGCGGTAACATTTGAAAACATTCCTGCCGAGTTCGCCTCTGCGTCTCCGCTTGACCTTCATATACATCAATAACGTAATATAACCTAACCTAACCCAACCTATCATCTCGGCGGTAATATTTGACAACATTCCTGGCTTGTTGGCCTCTACGTCTCCGTGGGACCTTTATATACATCAATAACGAAATATAACCTAACCCAATACAACCTATCATCTCGGCGGTAATATTTGACCACATTCCAGTCTAGTTAGTCTCTACGTCTCCGCGGGACCTCTATATACATCAGTAACGTAATATAACCTAACCTAATCCAACCTAACATCTCGGCGGTAATATTTGACAATATTCCTGGCGAGTTGGTTTCTACGTCTCCGTGGCATCTTTATATACATCAATAACGTAATATAACATAACCTAACCAAATTTAACATCTCGGCGGTAATATTTAACCACATTCCTGGCTTGTTGGACTCTACGTCTCCGTGCGACGTTTATATACATCTATAACGTAATATAACATAACCTAACCCAATCTAACATCTCGGCGGTAATATATGACATCATTCCTGGCGAGTTGGCCTCTACGTCTCCGTGGGGCCTTTATATACTTCAATAACGTAATATAACCTAACCTAACCCAATCTAACATCTCGGCGATAACATTTGACCACATTCCTGGCTTGTTGGCCTCTACATCTCCGTGGGACCTTTATGTGCATCTATAACGTAATATAACCTAACCTAACCCAACCTAACATCTCGGCGGTAATATTTGACCACATTCCTGGCGAGTTGGCCTATACGTCTCCGTGTAACCCTCGTATACATCAATAACGTAATATAACCTAACCTAACCCAACCTATCATCTCGGCGGTAATATTTGACCACATTCCTGGCTTGTTGGCCTCTACGTCTCCGTGGGACATTTATATACATCAATAACGTAATATAACCTAACCTAACCCAACCTATCATCTCGGCGGTAATATTTGACCACATTCATGGCATGTTGGCCTCTACGTCTCCGTGGGACCTTTATATACATCTATAACGTAACATAACATAAAATAACCCAATCTAACATCTCGGCGATAATATTTGACATCATTCCTGGCGAGTTGGCTTCTCCGTCTCCGTGGGACCTTTATATACATCAATAACGTAATATAACCTAACCTAACCCTACCTAACATCTCGGCGGTAATATTTGAAAACATTCATGGCGAGTAGGCCTCTACGTCTCCGTTTGAAATTCATATACATCAATAACGAAATATAACCTAACCGAACCCAACCTATCATCTCGGCGGTAATATTTGACAACATTCCTGGCTTGTTGGCCTTTACGTCTCCGTGGGACCTTTATATAGATCAATAACGTAATATAACCTAATCTAACCCAACCTAACATCTCCGGGGTAATATTTCACCACATTCCTGGCTTGTTGGCCTCTACGTCTCCGGGGGACCTTTATATACATCAATAACGTAATATAACCTAACCTAACCCAACCTAACATCTCGGCGGTAATATTTGAAAACATTCCTTCCGAGTTCGCCTCTGCGTCTCCGCTTGACCTTCATATACATCAATAACGTAATATAACCTAACCTAACCCAACCTATCATCTCGGCGGTAATATTTGACAACATTCCTGGCTTGTTGGCCTCTACGTCTCCGTGGGACCTTTATATACATCAATAACGAAATATAACCTAACCCAACACAACCTATCATCTCGGCGGTAATATTCGACAACATACCTGGCGCATTTGGCCTCTACGTCTACGTTTGACCTTCATATACATCAATAACGAAATGTAACCTAACCTAACCCAACCTATCATCTCGGCGGTAATATTTGACAACATTCCTGGTGAGTTGGCCTCTACCTCTCCGTGGGGCCTTTATATACATCTATTACGTAATATAAATCTAACCTAACCCAACCTATCATTTCGGCGGTAATATTTGACAACATTCCTGGTGAGTTGGCCTCTACCTCTCCGTGGGGCCTTTATATACTTCAATAACGTAATATAACCTAACCTAACCCAATCTAACATCTCGGCGATAATATTTGACCACATTCCAGGCTTGTTGGCCTATACGTCTCCGTGTAGCCCTCGTATACATCAATAACGTAATATAACCTAACCTAACCCAACCTATCATCTCGGCGGTAATATTTGACCACATTCCTGGCTTGTTGGCCTCTACGTCTCCGTGGGACCTTTATATACATCAATAACGTAATATAACCTGACCTAACCCAACCTAACATTTCCGGGGTAATATTTGACAACATACCTGGCGAGTTGGCCTCTACGTCTCCTTGGGACCTTCATATACATCAATAACGAAATATAACCTAACCTAACCCAACCTATCATCTCGGCGGTAATATTTGACAATATTCCTGGCGAATTGGCCTCTAGGTCTCCGTTTGACCTTCATATACATCGATAACGTAATATAACCTAACCTAACCCAACCTATCATCTCGGCGGTAATATTTGACCACATTCCTGGCGAGTTGGCCTATACGCCTCCGTGTAACCCTCGTATACATCAATAACGTAATATAACCTAACCTAACCCAACCTATCATCTCGGCGGTAATATTTGACCACATTCCTGGCTTGTTGGCCTCTACGTCTCCGTGGGACCTTTATATACATCAATAACGTAATATAACCTAACCTAACCCAACCTAACATCTCGGCGGTAACATTTGAAAACATTCCTGCCGAGTTCGCCTCTGCGTCTCCGTTTGACCTTCATATAAATCAATAACGTAATATAATCTAACCTAACCCAACCTATCATCTCGGCGGTAATATTTGACAACATTCCTGGCTTGTTGGCCTATACGTCTCCGTGGGACCTTTATATACATCAATAACGAAATATAACCTAACCTAACACAACCTATCATCTCGGCGGTAATCTTTGACAACATTCATGGCGAGTTGGCCTCTACGTCTCCGTGGGACCCTTATATACATCTATTACGTAATATAAATCTAACCTAACCCAACCTATCATTTCGGCGGTAATATTTGACAACATTCCTGGCGAGTTGGCCTCTACGTCTCCGTGGGGCCTTTATATACTTCAATAACGTTATATAACCTAACCTAACCCAATCTAACATCTCGCCGGTAATATTTGACCACATTCCGGTCTTGTTAGTCTCTACGTCTCCGCGGGACCTCTATATACATCAGTAACGTAATATAACCTAACCTAACCCAACCTAACATTTCGGCGGTAATATTTGACAATATTCCTGGCGAGTTGGTCTCTACGTCTCCGTGGCATCTTTATATACATCAATAACGTAATATAACCTAACCTAACCCAACCTAACATCTCGGCGGTAATATTTGACTACATTCCTGGCATGTTGGCCTCTACGTCTCCGTGGGACCTTTATATACATCTATAACGTAACATAACATAAAATAACCCAATCTAACATCTCGGCGGTAATATTTGACATCATTCCTGGCGAGTTGGGCTCTACGTCTCCGTTTGACCTTCATATACATCAATAACGTAATATAACCTAACCTAACCCAACCTATCATCTCGGCGGTAATATTTGACAACATTCCTGGCTTGTTGGCCTCTACGTCTCCGTGGGACCTTTATATACATCAATAACGAAATATAACCTAACCCAACACAACCTATCATCTCGGCTGTAATATTCGACAACATACCTGGCGCATTTGGCCTCTACGTCTACGTGTGACCTTCATATACATTAATAACGAAATGTAACCTAACCTAACCCAACCTATCATCTCGGCGGTAATATTTGACCACATTCCTGGCTTGTTGGCCTCTACGTCTCCGTGGGACATTTATATACATCAATAACGTAATATAACCTAACCTAACCCAACCTAACATTTCCGGGGTAATATTTGACAACATACCTGGCGAGTTGGCCTATACGTCTCCGTGTAACCCTCGTATACATCAATAACGTAATATAACCTAACCTAACCCAACCTATCATCTCGGCGGTAATATTTGACCACATTCCTGGCTTGTTGGCCTCTACGTCTCCGTGGGACCTTTATATACATCAATAACGAAATATAACCTAACCTAACACAACCTATCATCTCGGCGGTAATCTTTGACAACATTCACGGCGAGTTGGCCTCTACGTCTCCGTGGGACCTTTATATACATCTATTACGTAATATAAATCTAACCTAACCCAACCTATCATTTCGGCGGTAATATTTGACAACATTCCTGGCGAGTTGGCCTCTACGTCTCCGTGGGGCCTTTATATACTTCAATAACGTTATATAACCTAACCTAACCCAATCTAACATCTCGCCGGTAATATTTGACCACATTCCAGTCTTGTTAGTCTCTACGTCTCCGCGGGACCTCTATATACATCAGTAACGTAATATAACCTAACCTAATCCAACCTAACATCTCGGCGGTATTATTTGACGATATTCCTGGCGAGTTGGTTTCTACGTCTCCGTGGCATCTTTATATACATCAATAACGTAATATAACATAACCTAACCAAATCTAACATCTCGGCGGTAATATTTAACCACATTCCTGGCTTGTTGGACTCTACGTCTCCGTGCGACGTTTATATACATCTATAACGTAATATAACATAACCTAACCCAATCTAACATCTCGGCGGTAATATATGACATCATTCCTGGCGAGTTGGCCTCTTCGTCTCCGTGGGGCCTTTATATACTTCAATAACGTAATATAACCTAACCTAACCCAATCTAACATCTCGGCGATAATATTTGACCACATTCCTGGCTTGTTGGCCTCTACATCTCCGTGGGACCTTTATGTGCATCTATAACGTAATATAACCTAACCTAACCCAACCTAACATCTCGGCGGTAATATTTGACCACATTCCTGGCGAGTTGGCCTATACGTCTCCGTGTAACCCTCGTATACATCAATAACGTAATATAACCTAACCTAACCCAACCTATCATCTCGGCGGTAATATTTGACCACATTCCTGGCTTGTTGGCCTCTACGTCTCCGTGGGACATTTATATACATCAATAACGTAATATAACCTAACCTAACCCAACCTATCATCTCGGCGGTAATATTTGACCACATTCATGGCATGTTGGCCTCTACGTCTCCGTGGGACCTTTATATACATCTATAACGTAACATAACATAAAATAACCCAATCTAACATCTCGGCGATAATATTTGACATCATTCCTGGCGAGTTGGCTTCTCCGTCTCCGTGGGACCTTTATATACATCAATAACGTAATATAACCTAACCTAACCCTACCTAACATCTCGGCGGTAATATTTGAAAACATTCATGGCGAGTAGGCCTCTACGTCTCCGTTTGACCTTCATATACATCGATAACGTAATATAACCTAACCTAACCCAACCTATCATCTCGGCGGTAATATTTGACAACATTCCTGGCTTGTTGGCCTCTACGTCTCCGTGGGACCTTTATATACATCAATAACGAAATATAACCTAACCTAACACAACCTATCATCTCGGCGGTAATCTTTGACAACATTCATGGCGAGTTGGCCTCTACGTCTCCGTGGGACCCTTATATACATCTATTACGAAATATAAATCTAACCTAACCCAACCTATCATTTCGGCGGTAATATTTGACAACATTCCTGGCGAGTTGGCCTCTACGTCTCCGTGGGGCCTTTATATACTTCAATAACGTTATATAACCTAACCTAACCCAATCTAACATCTCGCCGGTAATATTTGACCACATTCCGGTCTTGTTAGTCTCTACGTCTCCGCGGGACTTCTATATACATCAGTAACGTAATATAACCTAACCTAACCCAACCTAACATTTCGGCGGTAATATTTGACAATATTCCTGGCGAGTTGGTCTCTACGTCTCCGTGGCATCTTTATATACATCAATAACGTAATATAACCTAACCTAACCCAACCTAACATCTCGGCGGTAATATTTGACTACATTCCTGGCATGTTGGCCTCTACGTCTCCGTGGGACCTTTATATACATCTATAACGTAACATAACATAAAATAACCCAATCTAACATCTCGGCGGTAATATTTGACATCATTCCTGGCGAGTTGGCCTCTACGTCTCCGTTTGACCTTCATATACATCAATAACGTAATATAACCTAACCTAACCCAACCTATCATCTCGGCGGTAATATTTGACAACATTCCTGGCTTGTTGGCCTCTACGTCTCCGTGGGACCTTTATATACATCAATAACGAAATATAACCTAACCCAACACAACCTATCATCTCGGCTGTAATATTCGACAACATACCTGGCGCATTTGGCCTCTACGTCTACGTGTGACCTTCATATACATCAATAACGAAATGTAACCTAACCTAACCCAACCTATCATCTCGGCGGTAATATTTGACCACATTCCTGGCTTGTTGGCCTCTACGTCTCCGTGGGACATTTATATACATCAATAACGTAATATAACCTAACCTAACCCAACCTAACATTTCCGGGGTAATATTTGACAACATACCTGGCGAGTTGGCCTATACGTCTCCGTGTAACCCTCGTATACATCAATAACGTAATATAACCTAACCTAACCCAACCTATCATCTCGGCGGTAATATTTGACCACATTCCTGGCTTGTTGGCCTCTACGTCTCCGTGGGACCTTTATATACATCAATAACGAAATATAACCTAACCTAACACAACCTATCATCTCGGCGGTAATCTTTGACAACATTCACGGCGAGTTGGCCTCTACGTCTCCGTGGGACCTTTATATACATCTATTACGTAATATAAATCTAACCTAACCCAACCTATCATTTCGGCGGTAATATTTGACAACATTCCTGGCGAGTTGGCCTCTACGTCTCCGTGGGGCCTTTATATACTTCAATAACGTTATATAACCTAACCTAACCCAATCTAACATCTCGCCGGTAATATTTGACCACATTCCAGTCTTGTTAGTCTCTACGTCTCCGCGGGACCTCTATATACATCAGTAACGTAATATAACCTAACCTAATCCAACCTAACATCTCGGCGGTATTATTTGACGATATTCCTGGCGAGTTGGTTTCTACGTCTCCGTGGCATCTTTATATACATCAATAACGTAATATAACATAACCTAACCAAATCTAACATCTCGGCGGTAATATTTAACCACATTCCTGGCTTGTTGGACTCTACGTCTCCGTGCGACGTTTATATACATCTATAACGTAATATAACATAACCTAACCCAATCTAACATCTCGGCGGTAATATATGACATCATTCCTGGCGAGTTGGCCTCTACGTCTCCGTGGGGCCTTTATATACTTCAATAACGTAATATAACCTAACCTAACCCAATCTAACATCTCGGCGATAATATTTGACCACATTCCTGGCTTGTTGGCCTCTACATCTCCGTGGGACCTTTATGTGCATCTATAACGTAATATAACCTAACCTAACCCAACCTAACATCTCGGCGGTAATATTTGACCACATTCCTGGCGAGTTGGCCTATACGTCTCCGTGTAACCCTCGTATACATCAATAACGTAATATAACCTAACCTAACCCAACCTATCATCTCGGCGGTAATATTTGACCACATTCCTGGCTTGTTGGCCTCTACGTCTCCGTGGGACATTTATATACATCAATAACGTAATATAACCTAACCTAACCCAACCTATCATCTCGGCGGTAATATTTGACCACATTCATGGCATGTTGGCCTCTACGTCTCCGTGGGACCTTTATATACATCTATAACGTAACATAACATAAAATAACCCAATCTAACATCTCGGCGATAATATTTGACATCATTCCTGGCGAGTTGGCTTCTCCGTCTCCGTGGGACCTTTATATACATCAATAACGTAATATAACCTAACCTAACCCTACCTAACATCTCGGCGGTAATATTTGAAAACATTCATGGCGAGTAGGCCTCTACGTCTCCGTTTGACCTTCATATACATCGATAACGTAATATAACCTAACCTAACCCAACCTATCATCTCGGCGGTAATATTTGACAACATTCCTGGCTTGTTGGCCTCTACGTCTCCGTGGGACCTTTATATACATCAATAACGAAATATAACCTAACCTAACACAACCTATCATCTCGGCGGTAATCTTTGACAACATTCATGGCGAGTTGGCCTCTACGTCTCCGTGGGACCCTTATATACATCTATTACGAAATATAAATCTAACCTAACCCAACCTATCATTTCGGCGGTAATATTTGACAACATTCCTGGCGAGTTGGCCTCTACGTCTCCGTGGGGCCTTTATATACTTCAATAACGTTATATAACCTAACCTAACCCAATCTAACATCTCGCCGGTAATATTTGACCACATTCCGGTCTTGTTAGTCTCTACGTCTCCGCGGGACTTCTATATACATCAGTAACGTAATATAACCTAACCTAACCCAACCTAACATTTCGGCGGTAATATTTGACAATATTCCTGGCGAGTTGGTCTCTACGTCTCCGTGGCATCTTTATATACATCAATAACGTAATATAACCTAACCTAACCCAACCTAACATCTCGGCGGTAATATTTGACTACATTCCTGGCATGTTGGCCTCTACGTCTCCGTGGGACCTTTATATACATCTATAACGTAACATAACATAAAATAACCCAATCTAACATCTCGGCGGTAATATTTGACATCATTCCTGGCGAGTTGGCCTCTACGTCTCCGTTTGACCTTCATATACATCAATAACGTAATATAACCTAACCTAACCCAACCTATCATCTCGGCGGTAATATTTGACAACATTCCTGGCTTGTTGGCCTCTACGTCTCCGTGGGACCTTTATATACATCAATAACGAAATATAACCTAACCCAACACAACCTATCATCTCGGCGGTAATATTCGACAACATACCTGGCGCATTTGGCCTCTACGTCTACGTTTGACCTTCATATACATCAATAACGAAATGTAACCTAACCTAACCCAACCTATCATCTCGGCGGTAATATTTGAAAACATTCCTGGCGAGTTGGCCTCTACCTCTCCGTGGGGCCTTTATATACTTCAATAACGTAATATAACCTAACCTAACCCAATCTAACTACTCGGCGATAATATTTGACCACGTTCCTGGCTTGTTGGCCTCTACATCTCCGTGGGACCTTTATGTGCATCTATAACGTAATATAACCTAACGTAACACAACCTAACATCTCGGCGGTAATATTTGAAAACATTCCTGCCGAGTTCGCCTCTGCGTCTCCGCTTGACCTTCATATACATCAATAACGTAATATAACCTAACCTAACCCAACCTATCATCTCGGCGGTAATATTTGACAACATTCCTGGCTTGTTGGCCTCTACGTCTCCGTGGGACCTTTATATACATCAATAACGAAATATAACCTAACCCAACACAACCTATCATCTCGGCGGTAATATTCGACAACATACCTGGCGCATTTGGCCTCTACGTCTACGTTTGACCTTCATATACATCAATAACGTAATATAACCTAACCTAAGCCAACCTAACATCTCCGGGGTAATATTTGACCACATTCCTGGCTTGTTGGACTCTACGTCTCCGTGGGACCTTTATATAAATCTATAACGTAATATAACCTAACCTAACCCAACCTAACATCTCCGGGGTAATATTTGACAACATTCATGGCGAGTTGGCCTCTACGTCTCCGTGGGACCTTTATATACATCAATAACGTAATATAACCTAACCTAACCCAACCTAGCATCTCGGCGGTAATATTTGACCACATTCCTGGCATGTTAGCCTCTACGTCTCCGTGGGACCTTTATATACATCTATAACGTAACATAACGTAAAATAACCCAATCTAACATCTCGGCGGTAATATTTGACATCATTCCTGGCGAGTTGGCCTCTATGTCTCCGTTTGACCTTTATATACATCAATAACGTAATATAACCTAATCTAACCCAAACTAACATCTCCGGGGTAATATTTGACAACATACCTGGCGAGTTGGCTTCTACGTCTCCTTGGGACCTTCATATACATCAATAACGAAATATAACCTAACCTAACCCAACCTATAATCTCGGCGGTAATATTTGACAATATTCCTGGCGAATTGGCCTCTAGGTTTCCGTTTGACCTTCATATACATCGATAACGTAATATAACCTAACCTAACCCAACCTATCATCTCGGCGGTAATATTTGACCACATTCATGGCGAGTTGGCCTCTACGTCTCCGTTTGACCTTCATATACATCAATAACGTAATATAACCTAACCTAAGCCAACCTAACATCTCCGGGGTAATATTTGACCACATTCCTGGCTTGTTGGACTCTACGTCTCCGTGGGACATTTACATAAATCTATAACGTAATATAACCTAACCTAACCCAACCTAACATCTCCGGGGTAATATTTGACAACATACCTGGCGAGTTGGCCTCTACTTCTCCTTGGGACCTTCATATACATCAATAACGAAATATAACCTAACCTAACCCAACCTATCATCTCGGCGGTAATATTTGACAATATTTCTGGCGAATTGGCCTCTAGGTTTCCGTTTGACCTTCATATACATCGATAACGTAATATAACCTAACCTAACCCAACCTATCATCTCGGCGGTAATATTTGGCCACATTCATGGCGAGTTGGCCTCTACGTATCCGTTTGACCTTCATATACATCAATAACCTAATATAACCTAACCTAACCCAACCTATCATCTCGGCGGTAAAATTTGACAACATTCCTGGCTTGTTGGCCTCTACGTCTCCGTGGGACCTTTATATACATCAATAACGAAATATAACCTAACCCAACACAACCTATCATCTCGGCGGTAATATTCGACAACATACCTGGCGCATTTGGCCTCTACGTCTACGTTTGACCTTCATATACATCAATAACGAAATGTAACCTAACCTAACCCAACCTATCATCTCGGCGGTAATATTTGAAAACATTCCTGGCGAGTTGGCCTCTACCTCTCCGTGGGGCCTTTATATACTTCAATAACGTAATATAACCTAACCTAACCCAATCTAACTACTCGGCGATAATATTTGACCACATTCCTGGCTTGTTGGCCTCTACATCTCCGTGGGACCTTTATGTGCATCTATAACGTAATATAACCTAACGTAACACAACCTAACATCTCGGCGGTAATATTTGAAAACATTCCTGCCGAGTTCGCCTCTGCGTCTCCGCTTGACCTTCATATACATCAATAACGTAATATAACCTAACCTAACCCAACCTATCATCTCGGCGGTAATATTTGACAACATTCCTGGCTTGTTGGCCTCTACGTCTCCGTGGGACCTTTATATACATCAATAACGAAATATAACCTAACCCAACACAACCTATCATCTCGGCGGTAATATTCGACAACATACCTGGCGCATTTGGCCTCTACGTCTACGTTTGACCTTCATATACATCAATAACGTAATATAACCTAACCTAAGCCAACCTAACATCTCCGGGGTAATATTTGACCACATTCCTGGCTTGTTGGACTCTACGTCTCCGTGGGACCTTTATATAAATCTATAACGTAATATAACCTAACCTAACCCAACCTAACATCTCCGGGGTAATATTTGACAACATTCATGGCGAGTTGGCCTCTACGTCTCCGTGGGACCTTTATATACATCAATAACGTAATATAACCTAACCTAACCCAACCTAGCATCTCGGCGGTAATATTTGACCACATTCCTGGCATGTTAGCCTCTACGTCTCCGTGGGACCTTTATATACATCTATAACGTAACATAACGTAAAATAACCCAATCTAACATCTCGGCGGTAATATTTGACATCATTCCTGGCGAGTTGGCCTCTATGTCTCCGTTTGACCTTTATATACATCAATAACGTAATATAACCTAATCTAACCCAAACTAACATCTCCGGGGTAATATTTGACAACATACCTGGCGAGTTGGCTTCTACGTCTCCTTGGGACCTTCATATACATCAATAACGAAATATAACCTAACCTAACCCAACCTATAATCTCGGCGGTAATATTTGACAATATTCCTGGCGAATTGGCCTCTAGGTTTCCGTTTGACCTTCATATACATCGATAACGTAATATAACCTAACCTAACCCAACCTATCATCTCGGCGGTAATATTTGACCACATTCATGGCGAGTTGGCCTCTACGTCTCCGTTTGACCTTCATATACATCAATAACGTAATATAACCTAACCTAAGCCAACCTAACATCTCCGGGGTAATATTTGACCACATTCCTGGCTTGTTGGACTCTACGTCTCCGTGGGACATTTACATAAATCTATAACGTAATATAACCTAACCTAACCCAACCTAACATCTCCGGGGTAATATTTGACAACATACCTGGCGAGTTGGCCTCTACTTCTCCTTGGGACCTTCATATACATCAATAACGAAATATAACCTAACCTAACCCAACCTATCATCTCGGCGGTAATATTTGACAATATTTCTGGCGAATTGGCCTCTAGGTTTCCGTTTGACCTTCATATACATCGATAACGTAATATAACCTAACCTAACCCAACCTATCATCTCGGCGGTAATATTTGGCCACATTCATGGCGAGTTGGCCTCTACGTATCCGTTTGACCTTCATATACATCAATAACCTAATATAACCTAACCTAACCCAACCTATCATCTCGGCGGTAAAATTTGACAACATTCCTGGCTTGTTGGCCTCTACGTCTCCGTGGGACCTTTATATACATCAATAACGAAATATAACCTAACGCAACACAACCTATCATCTCGGCGGTAATATTCGACAACATACCTGGCGCATTTGGCCTCTACGTCTACGTTTGACCTTCATATACATCAATAACGAAATGTAACCTAACCTAACCCAACCTATCATCTCGGCGGTAATATTTGACAACATTCCTGGCGAGTTGGCCTCTACCTCTCCGTGGGGCCTTTATATACTTCAATAACGTAATATAACCTAACCTAACCCAATCTAACATCTCGGCGATAATATTTGACCACATTCATGGCTTGTTGCCCTCTACATCTCCGTGGGACCTTTATGTGCATCTATAACGTAATATAACCAAACGTAACCCAACCTAACATCTCGGCGGTAATATTTGAAAACATTCCTGCCGAGTTCGCCTCTGCGTCTCTGCTTGACCTTCATATACATCAATAACGTAATATAACCTAACCTAATCCAACCTATCATCTCGGCGGTAATATTTGACCACATTCCTGGCTTGTTGGCCTCTACGTCTCCGTGGGACCTTTATATACATCAATAACGTAATATAACCTGACCTAACCCAACCTAACATTTCCGGGGTAATATTTGACAACATACCTGGCGAGTTGGCCTCTACGTCTCCTTGGGACCTTCATATACATCAATAACGAAATATAACCTAACCTAACCCAACCTATCATCTCGGCGGTAATATTTGACAATATTCCTGGCGAATTGGCCTCTAGGTCTCCGTTTGACCTTCATATACATCGATAACGTAATATAACCTAACCTAACCCAACCTATCATCTCGGCGGTAATATTTGACCACATTCCTGGCGAGTTGGCCTATACGCCTCCGTGTAACCCTCGTATACATCAATAACGTAATATAACCTAACCTAACCCAACCTATCATCTCGGCGGTAATATTTGACCACATTCCTGGCTTGTTGGCCTCTACGTCTCCGTGGGACCTTTATATACATCAATAACGTAATATAACCTAACCTAACCCAACCTAACATCTCGGCGGTAACATTTGAAAACATTCCTGCCGAGTTCGCCTCTGCGTCTCCGTTTGACCTTCATATAAATCAATAACGTAATATAATCTAACCTAACCCAACCTATCATCTCGGCGGTAATATTTGACAACATTCCTGGCTTGTTGGCCTATACGTCTCCGTGGGACCTTTATATACATCAATAACGAAATATAACCTAACCTAACACAACCTATCATCTCGGCGGTAATCTTTGACAACATTCATGGCGAGTTGGCCTCTACGTCTCCGTGGGACCCTTATATACATCTATTACGTAATATAAATCTAACCTAACCCAACCTATCATTTCGGCGGTAATATTTGACAACATTCCTGGCGAGTTGGCCTCTACGTCTCCGTGGGGCCTTTATATACTTCAATAACGTTATATAACCTAACCTAACCCAATCTAACATCTCGCCGGTAATATTTGACCACATTCCGGTCCTGTTAGTCTCTACGTCTCCGCGGGACCTCTATATACATCAGTAACGTAATATAACCTAACCTAACCCAACCTAACATTTCGGCGGTAATATTTGACAATATTCCTGGCGAGTTGGTCTCTACGTCTCCGTGGCATCTTTATATACATCAATAACGTAATATAACCTAACCTAACCCAACCTAACATCTCGGCGGTAATATTTGACTACATTCCTGGCATGTTGGCCTCTACGTCTCCGTGGGACCTTTATATACATCTATAACGTAACATAACATAAAATAACCCAATCTAACATCTCGGCGGTAATATTTGACATGATTCCTGGCGAGTTGGGCTCTACGTCTCCGTTTGACCTTCATATACATCAATAACGTAATATAACCTAACCTAACCCAACCTATCATCTCGGCGGTAATATTTGACAACATTCCTGGCTTGTTGGCCTCTACGTCTCCGTGGGACCTTTATATACATCAATAACGAAATATAACCTAACCCAACACAACCTATCATCTCGGCTGTAATATTCGACAACATACCTGGCGCATTTGGCCTCTACGTCTACGTGTGACCTTCATATACATCAATAACGAAATGTAACCTAACCTAACCCAACCTATCATCTCGGCGGTAATATTTGACCACATTCCTGGCTTGTTGGCCTCTACGTCTCCGTGGGACATTTATATACATCAATAACGTAATATAACCTAACCTAACCCAACCTAACATTTCCGGGGTAATATTTGACAACATACCTGGCGAGTTGGGCTATACGTCTCCGTGTAACCCTCGTATACATCAATAACGTAATATAACCTAACCTAACCCAACCTATCATCTCGGCGGTAATATTTGACCACATTCCTGGCTTGTTGGCCTCTACGTCTCCGTGGGACCTTTATATACATCAATAACGAAATATAACCTAA
Organism: Xylocopa violacea; assembly: GCA_963969225.1. NCBI lineage: Eukaryota > Metazoa > Arthropoda > Insecta > Hymenoptera > Apidae > Xylocopa > Xylocopa violacea. Next base: position 4,193,894 of record CAXAJV010000015.1, read on the forward strand.
CCTAACACAACCTATCATCTCGGCGGTAATCTTTGACAACATTCACGGCGAGTTGGCCTCTACGTCTCCGTGGGACCTTTATATACATCTATTACGTAATATAAATCTAACCTAACCCAACCTATCATTTCGGCGGTAATATTTGACAACATTCCTGGCGAGTTGGCCTCTACGTCTCCGTGGGGCCTTTATATACTTCAATAACGTTATATAACCTAACCTAACCCAATCTAACATCTCGCCGGTAATATTTGACCACATTCCAGTCTTGTTAGTCTCTACGTCTCCGCGGGACCTCTATATACATCAGTAACGTAATATAACCTAACCTAATCCAACCTAACATCTCGGCGGTATTATTTGACGATATTCCTGGCGAGTTGGTTTCTACGTCTACGTGGCATCTTTATATACATCAATAACGTAATATAACATAACCTAACCAAATCTAACATCTCGGCGGTAATATTTAACCACATTCCTGGCTTGTTGGACTCTACGTCTCCGTGCGACGTTTATATACATCTATAACGTAATATAACATAACCTAACCCAATCTAACATCTCGGCGGTAATATATGACATCATTCCTGGCGAGTTGGCCTCTACGTCTCCGTGGGGCCTTTATATACTTCAATAACGTAATATAACCTAACCTAACCCAATCTAACATCTCGGCGATAATATTTGACCACATTCCTGGCTTGTTGGCCTCTACATCTCCGTGGGACCTTTATGTGCATCTATAACGTAATATAACCTAACCTAACCCAACCTAACATCTCGGCGGTAATATTTGACCACATTCCTGGCGAGTTGGCCTATACGTCTCCGTGTAACCCTCGTATACATCAATAACGTAATATAACCTAACCTAACCCAACCTATCATCTCGGCGGTAATATATGACATCATTCCTGGCAAGTTGGCCTCTACGTCTCCGTGGGGCCTTTATATACTTCAATAACGTAATATAACCTAACCTAACCCAATCTAACATCTCGGCGATAATATTTGACCACATTCCTGGCTTGTTGGCCTCTACATCTCCGTGGGACCTTTATGTGCATCTATAACGTAATATAACCTAACCTAACCCAACCTAACATCTCGGCGGTAATATTTGACCACATTCCTGGCGAGTTGGCCTATACGTCTCCGTGTAACCCTCGTATACATCAATAACGTAATATAACCTAACCTAACCCAACCTATCATCTCGGCGGTAATATTTGACCACATTCCTGGCTTGTTGGCCTCTACGTCTCCGTGGGACATTTATATACATCAATAACGTAATATAACCTAACCTAACCCAACCTATCATCTCGGCGGTAATATTTGACCACATTCATGGCATGTTGGCCTCTACGTCTCCGTGGGACCTTTATATACATCTATAACGTAACATAACATAAAATAACCCAATCTAACATCTCGGCGATAATATTTGACATCATTCCTGGCGAGTTGGCTTCTCCGTCTCCGTGGGACCTTTATATACATCAATAACGTAATATAACCTAACCTAACCCTACCTAACATCTCGGCGGTAATATTTGAAAACATTCATGGCGAGTAGGCCTCTACGTCTCCGTTTGACCTTCATATACATCGATAACGTAATATAACCTAACCTAACCCAACCTATCATCTCGGCGGTAATATTTGACAACATTCCTGGCTTGTTGGCCTCTACGTCTCCGTGGGACCTTTATATACATCAATAACGAAATATAACCTAACCTAACACAACCTATCATCTCGGCGGTAATCTTTGACAACATTCATGGCGAGTTGGCCTCTACGTCTCCGTGGGACCCTTATATACATCTATTACGTAATATAAATCTAACCTAACCCAACCTATCATTTCGGCGGTAATATTTGACAACATTCCTGGCGAGTTGGCCTCTACGTCTCCGTGGGGCCTTTATATACTTCAATAACGTTATATAACCTAACCTAACCCAATCTAACATCTCGCCGGTAATATTTGACCACATTCCGGTCTTGTTAGTCTCTACGTCTCCGCGGGACCTCTATATACATCAGTAACGTAATATAACCTAACCTAACCCAACCTAACATTTCGGCGGTAATATTTGACAATATTCCTGGCGAGTTGGTCTCTACGTCTCCGTGGCATCTTTATATACATCAATAACGTAATATAACCTAACCTAACCCAACCTAACATCTCGGCGGTAATATTTGACTACATTCCTGGCATGTTGGCCTCTACGTCTCCGTGGGACCTTTATATACATCTATAACGTAACATAACATAAAATAACCCAATCTAACATCTCGGCGGTAATATTTGACATCATTCCTGGCGAGTTGGCCTCTACGTCTCCGTTTGACCTTCATATACATCAATAACGTAATATAACCTAACCTAACCCAACCTATCATCTCGGCGGTAATATTTGACAACATTCCTGGCTTGTTGGCCTCTACGTCTCCGTGGGACCTTTATATACATCAATAACGAAATATAACCTAACCCAACACAACCTATCATCTCGGCGGTAATATTCGACAACATACCTGGCGCATTTGGCCTCTACGTCTACGTTTGACCTTCATATACATCAATAACGAAATGTAACCTAACCTAACCCAACCTATCATCTCGGCGGTAATATTTGAAAACATTCCTGGCGAGTTGGCCTCTACCTCTCCGTGGGGCCTTTATATACTTCAATAACGTAATATAACCTAACCTAACCCAATCTAACTACTCGGCGATAATATTTGACCACATTCCTGGCTTGTTGGCCTCTACATCTCCGTGGGACCTTTATGTGCATCTATAACGTAATATAACCTAACGTAACACAACCTAACATCTCGGCGGTAATATTTGAAAACATTCCTGCCGAGTTCGCCTCTGCGTCTCCGCTTGACCTTCATATACATCAATAACGTAATATAACCTAACCTAACCCAACCTATCATCTCGGCGGTAATATTTGACAACATTCCTGGCTTGTTGGCCTCTACGTCTCCGTGGGACCTTTATATACATCAATAACGAAATATAACCTAACCCAACACAACCTATCATCTCGGCGGTAATATTCGACAACATACCTGGCGCATTTGGCCTCTACGTCTACGTTTGACCTTCATATACATCAATAACGTAATATAACCTAACCTAAGCCAACCTAACATCTCCGGGGTAATATTTGACCACATTCCTGGCTTGTTGGACTCTACGTCTCCGTGGGACCTTTATATAAATCTATAACGTAATATAACCTAACCTAACCCAACCTAACATCTCCGGGGTAATATTTGACAACATTCATGGCGAGTTGGCCTCTACGTCTCCGTGGGACCTTTATATACATCAATAACGTAATATAACCTAACCTAACCCAACCTAGCATCTCGGCGGTAATATTTGACCACATTCCTGGCATGTTAGCCTCTACGTCTCCGTGGGACCTTTATATACATCTATAACGTAACATAACGTAAAATAACCCAATCTAACATCTCGGCGGTAATATTTGACATCATTCCTGGCGAGTTGGCCTCTACGTCTCCGTTTGACCTTTATATACATCAATAACGTAATATAACCTAATCTAACCCAAACTAACATCTCCGGGGTAATATTTGACAACATACCTGGCGAGTTGGCTTCTACGTCTCCTTGGGACCTTCATATACATCAATAACGAAATATAACCTAACCTAACCCAACCTATAATCTCGGCGGTAATATTTGACAATATTCCTGGCGAATTGGCCTCTAGGTTTCCGTTTGACCTTCATATACATCGATAACGTAATATAACCTAACCTAACCCAACCTATCATCTCGGCGGTAATATTTGACCACATTCATGGCGAGTTGGCCTCTACGTCTCCGTTTGACCTTCATATACATCAATAACGTAATATAACCTAACCTAAGCCAACCTAACATCTCCGGGGTAATATTTGACCACATTCCTGGCTTGTTGGACTCTACGTCTCCGTGGGACATTTACATAAATCTATAACGTAATATAACCTAACCTAACCCAACCTAACATCTCCGCGGTAATATTTGACAACATACCTGGCGAGTTGGCCTCTACTTCTCCTTGGGACCTTCATATACATCAATAACGAAATATAACCTAACCTAACCCAACCTATCATCTCGGCGGTAATATTTGACAATATTTCTGGCGAATTGGCCTCTAGGTTTCCGTTTGACCTTCATATACATCGATAACGTAATATAACCTAACCTAACCCAACCTATCATCTCGGCGGTAATATTTGGCCACATTCATGGCGAGTTGGCCTCTACGTATCCGTTTGACCTTCATATACATCAATAACCTAATATAACCTAACCTAACCCAACCTATCATCTCGGCGGTAAAATTTGACAACATTCCTGGCTTGTTGGCCTCTACGTCTCCGTGGGACCTTTATATACATCAATAACGAAATATAACCTAACGCAACACAACCTATCATCTCGGCGGTAATATTCGACAACATACCTGGCGCATTTGGCCTCTACGTCTACGTTTGACCTTCATATACATCAATAACGAAATGTAACCTAACCTAACCCAACCTATCATCTCGGCGGTAATATTTGACAACATTCCTGGCGAGTTGGCCTCTACCTCTCCGTGGGGCCTTTATATACTTCAATAACGTAATATAACCTAACCTAACCCAATCTAACATCTCGGCGATAATATTTGACCACATTCATGGCTTGTTGCCCTCTACATCTCCGTGGGACCTTTATGTGCATCTATAACGTAATATAACCAAACGTAACCCAACCTAACATCTCGGCGGTAATATTTGAAAACATTCCTGCCGAGTTCGCCTCTGCGTCTCTGCTTGACCTTCATATACATCAATAACGTAATATAACCTAACCTAACCCAACCTATCATCTCGGCGGTAATATTTGACAACATTCCTGGCTTGTTGGCCTCTACGTCTCCGTGGGACCTTTATATACATCAATAACGAAATATAACCTAACCCAACACAACCTATCATCTCGGCGGTAATATTCGTCAACATACCTGGCGCATTTGGCCTCTACGTCTCCGTGGGACCTTCATATACATCAATAACTTAATATAACCTAACCTAACCCAACCTAACATCTCGGCGGTAATATTTGACCACATTCCTGGCATGTTGGCCTCTACGTCTCCGTGGGACCTTTATATACATCTATAACGTAACATAACGTAAAATAACCCAATCTAACTTCTCGGCGGTAATATTTGACATCATTCCTGGCGAGTTGGCCTCTACGTCTCCGTTTGACCTTTATATACATCAATAACGTAATATAACCTAACCTAACCCAACCTAACATCTCCGGGGTAATATTTGACAACATACCTGGCGAGGTGGCCTCTACTTCTCCTTGGGACCTTCATATACATCAATAATGAAATATAACCTAACCTAACCCAACCTATCATCTCGGCGGTAATATTTGACAACATTCCTGGCGAGTTGGCCTCTACCTCTCCGTGGGGCCTTTATATACTTCAATAACGTAATATAACCTAACCTAACCCAATCTAACATCTCGGCGATAATATTTGACCACATTCATGGCTTGTTGCCCTCTACATCTCCGTGGGACCTTTATGTGCATCTATAACGTAATATAACCAAACGTAACCCAACCTAACATCTCGGCGGTAATATTTGAAAACATTCCTGCCGAGTTCGCCTCTGCGTCTCTGCTTGACCTTCATATACATCAATAACGTAATATAACCTAACCTAACCCAACCTATCATCTCGGCGGTAATATTTGACAACATTCCTGGCTTGTTGGCCTCTACGTCTCCGTGGGACCTTTATATACATCAATAACGAAATATAACCTAACCCAACACAACCTATCATCTCGGCGGTAATATTCGTCAACATACCTGGCGCATTTGGCCTCTACGTCTCCGTGGGACCTTCATATACATCAATAACTTAATATAACCTAACCTAACCCAACCTAACATCTCGGCGGTAATATTTGACCACATTCCTGGCATGTTGGCCTCTACGTCTCCGTGGGACCTTTATATACATCTATAACGTTACATAACGTAAAATAACCCAATCTAACTTCTCGGCGGTAATATTTGACATCATTCCTGGCGAGTTGGCCTCTACGTCTCCGTTTGACCTTTATATACATCAATAACGTAATATAACCTAACCTAACCCAACCTAACATCTCCGGGGTAATATTTGACAACATACCTGGCGAGGTGGCCTCTACTTCTCCTTGGGACCTTCATATACATCAATAACGAAATATAACCTAACCTAACCCAACCTATCATCTCGGCGGTAATATTTGACAATATTTCTGGCGCATTGGCCTCTAGGTTTCCGTTTGACCTTCATATACATCGATAACGTAATATAACCTAACCTAACCCAACCTATCATCTCGGCGGTAATATTTGACTACATTCATGGCGAGTTGGCCTCTACGCCTCCGTTTGACCTTCATATACATCAATAACCTAATATAACCTAACCTAACCCAACCTATCATCTCGGCGGTAATATTTGACAACATTCCTGGCTTGTTGGCCTCTACGTCTCCGTGGGACCTTTATATACATCAATAACGAAATATAACCTAACCCAACACAACCTATCATCTCGGCGGTAATATTCGACAACATACCTGGCGCATTTGGCCTCTACGTCTCCGTGGGACCTTCATATACATCAATAACTTAATATAACCTAACCTAACCCAACCTAACATCTCGGCGGTAATATTTGACCACATTCCTGGCATGTTGGCCACTACGTCTCCGTAGGACCTTTATATACATCTATAACGTAACATAACGTAAAATAACCCAATCTAACTTCTCGGCGGTAATATTTGACATCATTCCTGGCGAGTTGGCCTCTACGTCTCCGTTTGACCTTTATATACATCAATAACGTAATATAACCTAACCTAACCCAACCTAACATCTCGGCGGTAATATTTGACAACATTCCTGGCGAGTTGGCCTCTACCTCTCCGTGGGGCCTTTATATACTTCAATAACGTAATATAACCTAACCTAACCCAATCTAACATCTCGGCGATAATATTTGACCACATTCATGGCTTGTTGGCCTCTACATCTCCGTGGGACCTTTATGTGCATCTATAACGTAATATAACCTAACGTAACCCAACCTAACATCTCGGCGGTAATATTTGAAAACATTCCTGCCGAGTTCGCCTCTGCGTCTCTGCTTGACCTTCATATACATCAATAACGTAATATAACCTAACCTAAGCCAACCTAACATCTCCGGGGTAATATTTGACCACATTCCTGGCTTGTTGGACTCTACGTCTCCGTGGGACATTTACATAAATCTATAACGTAATATAACCTAACCTAACCCAACCTAACATCTCCGGGGTAATATTTGACAACATACCTGGCGAGTTGGCCTCTACTTCTCCTTGGGACCTTCATATACATCAATAACGAAATATAACCTAACCTAACCCAACCTATCATCTCGGCGGTAATATTTGACAATATTTCTGGCGAATTGGCCTCTAGGTTTCCGTTTGACCTTCATATACATCGATAGCGTAATATAACCTAACCTAACCCAACCTATCATCTCGGCGGTAATATTTGGCCACATTCATGGCGAGTTGGCCTCTACGTATCCGTTTGACCTTCATATACATCAATAACCTAATATAACCTAACCTAACCCAACCTATCATCTCGGCGGTAAAATTTGACAACATTCCTGGCTTGTTGGCCTCTACGTCTCCGTGGGACCTTTATATACATCAATAACGAAATATAACCTAACGCAACACAACCTATCATCTCGGCGGTAATATTCGACAACATACCTGGCGCATTTGGCCTCTACGTCTACGTTTGACCTTCATATACATCAATAACGAAATGTAACCTAACCTAACCCAACCTATCATCTCGGCGGTAATATTTGACAACATTCCTGGCGAGTTGGCCTCTACCTCTCCGTGGGGCCTTTATATACTTCAATAACGTAATATAACCTAACCTAACCCAATCTAACATCTCGGCGATAATATTTGACCACATTCATGGCTTGTTGCCCTCTACATCTCCGTGGGACCTTTATGTGCATCTATAACGTAATATAACCAAACGTAACCCAACCTAACATCTCGGCGGTAATATTTGAAAACATTCCTGCCGAGTTCGCCTCTGCGTCTCTGCTTGACCTTCATATACATCAATAACGTAATATAACCTAACCTAACCCAACCTATCATCTCGGCGGTAATATTTGACAACATTCCTGGCTTGTTGGCCTCTACGTCTCCGTGGGACCTTTATATACATCAATAACGAAATATAACCTAACCCAACACAACCTATCATCTCGGCGGTAATATTCGTCAACATACCTGGCGCATTTGGCCTCTACGTCTCCGTGGGACCTTCATATACATCAATAACTTAATATAACCTAACCTAACCCAACCTAACATCTCGGCGGTAATATTTGACCACATTCCTGGCATGTTGGCCTCTACGTCTCCGTGGGACCTTTATATACATCTATAACGTAACATAACGTAAAATAACCCAATCTAACTTCTCGGCGGTAATATTTGACATCATTCCTGGCGAGTTGGCCTCTACGTCTCCGTTTGACCTTTATATACATCAATAACGTAATATAACCTAACCTAACCCAACCTAACATCTCGGCGGTAATATTTGACAACATTCCTGGCGAGTTGGCATCTACCTCTCCGTGGGGCCTTTATATACTTCAATAACGTAATATAACCTAACCTAACCCAATCTAACATCTCGGCGATAATATTTGACCACATTCATGGCTTGTTGGCCTCTACATCTCCGTGGGACCTTTATGTGCATCTATAACGTAATATAACCTAACGTAACCCAACCTAACATCTCGGCGGTAATATTTGAAAACATTCCTGCCGAGTTCGCCTCTGCGTCTCTGCTTGACCTTCATATACATCAATAACGTAATATAACCTAACCTAACCCAACCTATCATCTCGGCGGTAATATTTGACAACATTCCTGGCTTGTTGGCCTCTACGTCTCCGTTGGACCTTTATATACATCAATAACGAAATATAACCTAACCCAACACAACCTATCATCTCGGCGGTAATATTCGACAACATACCTGGCGCATTTGGCCTCTACGTCTACGTTTGACCTTCATATACATCAATAACGTAATATAACCTAACCTAAGCCAACCTAACATCTCCGGGGTAATATTTGACCACATTCCTGGCTTGTTGGACTCTACGTCTCCGTGGGACCTTTATATACATCTATAACGTAACATAACGTAAAATAACCCAATCTAACTTCTCGGCGGTAATATTTGACATCATTCCTGGCGAGTTGGCCTCTACGTCTCCGTTTGACCTTTATATACATCAATAACGTAATATAACCTAACCTAACCCAACCTAACATCTCGGCGGTAATATTTGACAACATTCCTGGCGAGTTGGCCTCTACCTCTCCGTGGGGCCTTTATATACTTCAATAACGTAATATAACCTAACCTAACCCAATCTAACATCTCGGCGATAATATTTGACCACATTCATGGCTTGTTGGCCTCTACATCTCCGTGGGACCTTTATGTGCATCTATAACGTAATATAACCTAACGTAACCCAACCTAACATCTCGGCGGTAATATTTGAAAACATTCCTGCCGAGTTCGCCTCTGCGTCTCTGCTTGACCTTCATATACATCAATAACGTAATATAACCTAACCTAACCCAACCTATCATCTCGGCGGTAATATTTGACAATATTTCTGGCGCATTGGCCTCTAGGTTTCCGTTTGACTTTCATATACATCGATAACGTAATATAACCTAACCTAACCCAACCTAACATCTCGGCGGTAATATTTGACCACATTCCTGGCATGTTGGCCTCTATGTCTCCGTTTGACCTTTATATAAATCTATAACGTAATATAACCTAACCTAACCCAACCTAACATCTCCGGGGTAATATTTGACAACATTCATGGCGAGTTGGCCTCTACGTCTCCGTGGGACCTTTATATACATCAATAACGTAATATAACCTAACCTAACCCAACCTAGCATCTCGGCGGTAATATTTGACCACATTCCTGGCATGTTAGCCTCTACGTCTCCGTGGGACCTTTATATACATCTATAACGTAACATAACGTAAAATAACCCAATCTAACATCTCGGCGGTAATATTTGACATCATTCCTGGCGAGTTGGCCTCTACGTCTCCGTTTGACCTTTATATACATCAATAACGTAATATAACCTAATCTAACCCAAACTAACATCTCCGGGGTAATATTTGACAACATACCTGGCGAGTTGGCTTCTACGTCTCCTTGGGACCTTCATATACATCAATAACGAAATATAACCTAACCTAACCCAACCTATAATCTCGGCGGTAATATTTGACAATATTCCTGGCGAATTGGCCTCTAGGTTTCCGTTTGACCTTCATATACATCGATAACGTAATATAACCTAACCTAACCCAACCTATCATCTCGGCGGTAATATTTGACCACATTCATGGCGAGTTGGCCTCTACGTCTCCGTTTGACCTTCATATACATCAATAACGTAATATAACCTAACCTAAGCCAACCTAACATCTCCGGGGTAATATTTGACCACATTCCTGGCTTGTTGGACTCTACGTCTCCGTGGGACATTTACATAAATCTATAACGTAATATAACCTAACCTAACCCAACCTAACATCTCCGGGGTAATATTTGACAACATACCTGGCGAGTTGGCCTCTACTTCTCCTTGGGACCTTCATATACATCAATAACGAAATATAACCTAACCTAACCCAACCTATCATCTCGGCGGTAATATTTGACAATATTTCTGGCGAATTGGCCTCTAGGTTTCCGTTTGACCTTCATATACATCGATAACGTAATATAACCTAACCTAACCCAACCTATCATCTCGGCGGTAATATTTGGCCACATTCATGGCGAGTTGGCCTCTACGTATCCGTTTGACCTTCATATACATCAATAACCTAATATAACCTAACCTAACCCAACCTATCATCTCGGCGGTAAAATTTGACAACATTCCTGGCTTGTTGGCCTCTACGTCTCCGTGGGACCTTTATATACATCAATAACGAAATATAACCTAACGCAACACAACCTATCATCTCGGCGGTAATATTCGACAACATACCTGGCGCATTTGGCCTCTACGTCTACGTTTGACCTTCATATACATCAATAACGAAATGTAACCTAACCTAACCCAACCTATCATCTCGGCGGTAATATTTGACAACATTCCTGGCGAGTTGGCCTCTACCTCTCCGTGGGGCCTTTATATACTTCAATAACGTAATATAACCTAACCTAACCCAATCTAACATCTCGGCGATAATATTTGACCACATTCATGGCTTGTTGCCCTCTACATCTCCGTGGGACCTTTATGTGCATCTATAACGTAATATAACCAAACGTAACCCAACCTAACATCTCGGCGGTAATATTTGAAAACATTCCTGCCGAGTTCGCCTCTGCGTCTCTGCTTGACCTTCATATACATCAATAACGTAATATAACCTAACCTAACCCAACCTATCATCTCGGCGGTAATATTTGACAACATTCCTGGCTTGTTGGCCTCTACGTCTCCGTGGGACCTTTATATACATCAATAACGAAATATAACCTAACCCAACACAACCTATCATCTCGGCGGTAATATTCGTCAACATACCTGGCGCATTTGGCCTCTACGTCTCCGTGGGACCTTCATATACATCAATAACTTAATATAACCTAACCTAACCCAACCTAACATCTCGGCGGTAATATTTGACCACATTCCTGGCATGTTGGCCTCTACGTCTCCGTGGGACCTTTATATACATCTATAACGTAACATAACGTAAAATAACCCAATCTAACTTCTCGGCGGTAATATTTGACATCATTCCTGGCGAGTTGGCCTCTACGTCTCCGTTTGACCTTTATATACATCAATAACGTAATATAACCTAACCTAACCCAACCTAACATCTCCGGGGTAATATTTGACAACATACCTGGCGAGGTGGCCTCTACTTCTCCTTGGGACCTTCATATACATCAATAATGAAATATAACCTAACCTAACCCAACCTATCATCTCGGCGGTAATATTTGACAACATTCCTGGCGAGTTGGCCTCTACCTCTCCGTGGGGCCTTTATATACTTCAATAACGTAATATAACCTAACCTAACCCAATCTAACATCTCGGCGATAATATTTGACCACATTCATGGCTTGTTGCCCTCTACATCTCCGTGGGACCTTTATGTGCATCTATAACGTAATATAACCAAACGTAACCCAACCTAACATCTCGGCGGTAATATTTGAAAACATTCCTGCCGAGTTCGCCTCTGCGTCTCTGCTTGACCTTCATATACATCAATAACGTAATATAACCTAACCTAACCCAACCTATCATCTCGGCGGTAATATTTGACAACATTCCTGGCTTGTTGGCCTCTACGTCTCCGTGGGACCTTTATATACATCAATAACGAAATATAACCTAACCCAACACAACCTATCATCTCGGCGGTAATATTCGTCAACATACCTGGCGCATTTGGCCTCTACGTCTCCGTGGGACCTTCATATACATCAATAACTTAATATAACCTAACCTAACCCAACCTAACATCTCGGCGGTAATATTTGACCACATTCCTGGCATGTTGGCCTCTACGTCTCCGTGGGACCTTTATATACATCTATAACGTTACATAACGTAAAATAACCCAATCTAACTTCTCGGCGGTAATATTTGACATCATTCCTGGCGAGTTGGCCTCTACGTCTCCGTTTGACCTTTATATACATCAATAACGTAATATAACCTAACCTAACCCAACCTAACATCTCCGGGGTAATATTTGACAACATACCTGGCGAGGTGGCCTCTACTTCTCCTTGGGACCTTCATATACATCAATAACGAAATATAACCTAACCTAACCCAACCTATCATCTCGGCGGTAATATTTGACAATATTTCTGGCGCATTGGCCTCTAGGTTTCCGTTTGACCTTCATATACATCGATAACGTAATATAACCTAACCTAACCCAACCTATCATCTCGGCGGTAATATTTGACCACATTCATGGCGAGTTGGCCTCTACGCCTCCGTTTGACCTTCATATACATCAATAACCTAATATAACCTAACCTAACCCAACCTATCATCTCGGCGGTAATATTTGACAACATTCCTGGCTTGTTGGCCTCTACGTCTCCGTGGGACCTTTATATACATCAATAACGAAATATAACCTAACCCAACACAACCTATCATCTCGGCGGTAATATTCGACAACATACCTGGCGCATTTGGCCTCTACGTCTACGTTTGACCTTCATATACATCAATAACGAAATGTAACCTAACCTAACCCAACCTATCATCTCGGCGGTAATATTTGAAAACATTCCTGGCGAGTTGGCCTCTACCTCTCCGTGGGGCCTTTATATACTTCAATAACGTAATATAACCTAACCTAACCCAATCTAACTACTCGGCGATAATATTTGACCACATTCCTGGCTTGTTGGCCTCTACATCTCCGTGGGACCTTTATGTGCATCTATAACGTAATATAACCTAACGTAACACAACCTAACATCTCGGCGGTAATATTTGAAAACATTCCTGCCGAGTTCGCCTCTGCGTCTCCGCTTGACCTTCATATACATCAATAACGTAATATAACCTAACCTAACCCAACCTATCATCTCGGCGGTAATATTTGACAACATTCCTGGCTTGTTGGCCTCTACGTCTCCGTGGGACCTTTATATACATCAATAACGAAATATAACCTAACCCAACACAACCTATCATCTCGGCGGTAATATTCGACAACATACCTGGCGCATTTGGCCTCTACGTCTACGTTTGACCTTCATATACATCAATAACGTAATATAACCTAACCTAAGCCAACCTAACATCTCCGGGGTAATATTTGACCACATTCCTGGCTTGTTGGCCTCTACGTCTCCGTGGGACCTTTATATACATCAATAAGGAAATATAACCTAACCCAACACAACCTATCATCTCGGCGGTAATATTCGTCAACATACCTGGCGCATTTGGCCTCTACGTCTCCGTGGGACCTTCATATACATCAATAACTTAATATAACCTAACCTAACCCAACCTAACATCTCGGCGGTAATATTTGACCACATTCCTGGCATGTTGGCCTCTACGTCTCCGTGGGACCTTTATATACATCTATAACGTAACATAACGTAAAATAACCCAATCTAACTTCTCGGCGGTAATATTTGACATCATTCCTGGCGAGTTGGCCTCTACGTCTCCGTTTGACCTTTATATACATCAATAACGTAATATAACCTAACCTAACCCAACCTAACATCTCCGGGGTAATATTTGACAACATACCTGGCGAGGTGGCCTCTACTTCTCCTTGGGACCTTCATATACATCAATAATGAAATATAACCTAACCTAACCCAACCTATCATCTCGGCGGTAATATTTGACAACATTCCTGGCGAGTTGGCCTCTACCTCTCCGTGGGGCCTTTATATACTTCAATAACGTAATATAACCTAACCTAACCCAATCTAACATCTCGGCGATAATATTTGACCACATTCATGGCTTGTTGCCCTCTACATCTCCGTGGGACCTTTATGTGCATCTATAACGTAATATAACCAAACGTAACCCAACCTAACATCTCGGCGGTAATATTTGAAAACATTCCTGCCGAGTTCGCCTCTGCGTCTCTGCTTGACCTTCATATACATCAATAACGTAATATAACCTAACCTAACCCAACCTATCATCTCGGCGGTAATATTTGACAACATTCCTGGCTTGTTGGCCTCTACGTCTCCGTGGGACCTTTATATACATCAATAACGAAATATAACCTAACCCAACACAACCTATCATCTCGGCGGTAATATTCGTCAACATACCTGGCGCATTTGGCCTCTACGTCTCCGTGGGACCTTCATATACATCAATAACTTAATATAACCTAACCTAACCCAACCTAACATCTCGGCGGTAATATTTGACCACATTCCTGGCATGTTGGCCTCTACGTCTCCGTGGGACCTTTATATACATCTATAACGTTACATAACGTAAAATAACCCAATCTAACTTCTCGGCGGTAATATTTGACATCATTCCTGGCGAGTTGGCCTCTACGTCTCCGTTTGACCTTTATATACATCAATAACGTAATATAACCTAACCTAACCCAACCTAACATCTCCGGGGTAATATTTGACAACATACCTGGCGAGGTGGCCTCTACTTCTCCTTGGGACCTTCATATACATCAATAACGAAATATAACCTAACCTAACCCAACCTATCATCTCGGCGGTAATATTTGACAATATTTCTGGCGCATTGGCCTCTAGGTTTCCGTTTGACCTTCATATACATCGATAACGTAATATAACCTAACCTAACCCAACCTATCATCTCGGCGGTAATATTTGACTACATTCATGGCGAGTTGGCCTCTACGCCTCCGTTTGACCTTCATATACATCAATAACCTAATATAACCTAACCTAACCCAACCTATCATCTCGGCGGTAATATTTGACAACATTCCTGGCTTGTTGGCCTCTACGTCTCCGTGGGACCTTTATATACATCAATAACGAAATATAACCTAACCCAACACAACCTATCATCTCGGCGGTAATATTCGACAACATACCTGGCGCATTTGGCCTCTACGTCTCCGTGGGACCTTCATATACATCAATAACTTAATATAACCTAACCTAACCCAACCTAACATCTCGGCGGTAATATTTGACCACATTCCTGGCATGTTGGCCACTACGTCTCCGTAGGACCTTTATATACATCTATAACGTAACATAACGTAAAATAACCCAATCTAACTTCTCGGCGGTAATATTTGACATCATTCCTGGCGAGTTGGCCTCTACGTCTCCGTTTGACCTTTATATACATCAATAACGTAATATAACCTAACCTAACCCAACCTAACATCTCGGCGGTAATATTTGACAACATTCCTGGCGAGTTGGCCTCTACCTCTCCGTGGGGCCTTTATATACTTCAATAACGTAATATAACCTAACCTAACCCAATCTAACATCTCGGCGATAATATTTGACCACATTCATGGCTTGTTGGCCTCTACATCTCCGTGGGACCTTTATGTGCATCTATAACGTAATATAACCTAACGTAACCCAACCTAACATCTCGGCGGTAATATTTGAAAACATTCCTGCCGAGTTCGCCTCTGCGTCTCTGCTTGACCTTCATATACATCAATAACGTAATATAACCTAACCTAACCCAACCTATCATCTCGGCGGTAATATTTGACAACATTCCTGGCTTGTTGGCCTCTACGTCTCCGTTGGACCTTTATATACATCAATAACGAAATATAACCTAACCCAACACAACCTATCATCTCGGCGGTAATATTCGACAACATACCTGGCGCATTTGGCCTCTACGTCTACGTTTGACCTTCATATACATCAATAACGTAATATAACCTAACCTAAGCCAACCTAACATCTCCGGGGTAATATTTGACCACATTCCTGGCTTGTTGGACTCTACGTCTCCGTGGGACCTTTATATACATCTATAACGTAACATAACGTAAAATAACCCAATCTAACTTCTCGGCGGTAATATTTGACATCATTCCTGGCGAGTTGGCCTCTACGTCTCCGTTTGACCTTTATATACATCAATAACGTAATATAACCTAACCTAACCCAACCTAACATCTCGGCGGTAATATTTGACAACATTCCTGGCGAGTTGGCCTCTACCTCTCCGTGGGGCCTTTATATACTTCAATAACGTAATATAACCTAACCTAACCCAATCTAACATCTCGGCGATAATATTTGACCACATTCATGGCTTGTTGGCCTCTACATCTCCGTGGGACCTTTATGTGCATCTATAACGTAATATAACCTAACGTAACCCAACCTAACATCTCGGCGGTAATATTTGAAAACATTCCTGCCGAGTTCGCCTCTGCGTCTCTGCTTGACCTTCATATACATCAATAACGTAATATAACCTAACCTAACCCAACCTATCATCTCGGCGGTAATATTTGACAATATTTCTGGCGCATTGGCCTCTAGGTTTCCGTTTGACCTTCATATACATCGATAACGTAATATAACCTAACCTAACCCAACCTATCATCTCGGCGGTAATATTTGACCACATTCCTGGCATGTTGGCCTCTACGTCTCCGTAGGACCTTTATATACATCTATAACGTAACATAACGTAAAATAACCCAATCTAACTTCTCGGCGGTAATATTTGACATCATTCCTGGCGAGTTGGCCTCTACGTCTCCGTTTGACCTTTATATACATCAATAACGTAATATAACCTAACCTAACCCAACCTAACATCTCGGCGGTAATATTTGACAACATTCCTGGCGAGTTGGCCTCTACCTCTCCGTGGGGCCTTTATATACTTCAATAACGTAATATAACCTAACCTAACCCAATCTAACATCTCGGCGATAATATTTGACCACATTCATGGCTTGTTGGCCTCTACATCTCCGTGGGACCTTTATGTGCATCTATAACGTAATATAACCTAACGTAACCCAACCTAACATCTCGGCGGTAATATTTGAAAACATTCCTGCCGAGTTCGCCTCTGCGTCTCTGCTTGACCTTCATATACATCAATAACGTAATATAACCTAACCTAACCCAACCTATCATCTCGGCGGTAATATTTGACAACATTCCTGGCTTGTTGGCCTCTACGTCTCCGTTGGACCTTTATATACATCAATAACGAAATATAACCTAACCCAACACAACCTATCATCTCGGCGGTAATATTCGACAACATACCTGGCGCATTTGGCCTCTACGTCTACGTTTGACCTTCATATACATCAATAACGTAATATAACCTAACCTAAGCCAACCTAACATCTCCGGGGTAATATTTGACCACATTCCTGGCTTGTTGGACTCTACGTCTCCGTGGGACCTTTATATACATCTATAACGTAATATAACCTAACCTAACCCAACCTAACATCTCGGCGGTAATATTTGACAACATTCATGGCGAGTTGGCCTCTACGTCTCCGTGGGACCTTCATATACATCAATAACTTAATATAACCTAACCTAACCCAACCTAACATCTCGGCGGTAATATTTGAAAACATTCATGGCGAGTAGGCCTCTACGTCTCCGTTTGAAATTCATATACATCAATAACGAAATATAACCTAACCGAACCCAACCTATCATCTCGGCGGTAATATTTGACAACATTCCTGGCTTGTTGGCCTTTACGTCTCCGTGGGACCTTTATATAGATCAATAACGTAATATAACCTAATCTAACCCAACCTAACATCTCCGGGGTAATATTTCACCACATTCCTGGCTTGTTGGCCTCTACGCCTCCGGGGGACCTTTATATACATCAATAACGTAATATAACCTAACCTAACCCAACCTAACATCTCGGCGGTAATATTTGAAAACATTCCTTCCGAGTTCGCCTCTGCGTCTCCGCTTGTCCTTCATATACATCAATAACGTAATATAACCTAACCTAACCCAACCTATCATCTGGGCGGTAATATTTGACAACATTCCTGGCTTGTTGGCCTCTACGTCTCCGTGGGACCTTTATATACATCAATAACGAAATATAACCTAACCCAACACAACCTATCATCTCGGCGGTAATATTCGACAACATACCTGGCGCATTTGGCCTCTACGTCTACGTTTGACCTTCATATACATCAATAACGAAATGTAACCTAACCTAACCCAACCTATCATCTCGGCGGTAATATTTGACAACATTCCTGGTGAGTTGGCCTCTACCTCTCCGTGGGGCCTTTATATACATCTATTACGTAATATAAATCTAACCTAACCCAACCTATCATTTCGGCGGTAATATTTGACAACATTCCTGGTGAGTTGGCCTCTACCTCTCCGTGGGGCCTTTATATACTTCAATAACGTAATATAACCTAACCTAACCCAATCTAACATCTCGGCGATAATATTTGACCACATTCCTGGCTTGTTGGCCTATACGTCTCCGTGTAGCCCTCGTATACATCAATAACGTAATATAACCTAACCTAACCCAACCTATCATCTCGGCGGTAATATTTGACCACATTCCTGGCTTGTTGGCCTCTACGTCTCCGTGGGACCCTTATATACATCTATAACGTAACATAACATAAAATAACCCAATCTAACATCTCGGCGGTAATATTTGACAACATTCCTGGCTTGTTGGCCTCTACGTCTCCGTGGGACCTTTATATACATCAATAACGAAATATAACCTAACCCAACACAACCTATCATCTCGGCGGTAATATTCGACAACATACCTGGCGCATTTGGCCTCTACGTCTACGTTTGACCTTCATATACATCAATAACGAAATGTAACCTAACCTAACCCTATCTAACTACTCGGCGATAATATTTGACCACCTTCCTGGCTTGTTGGCCTCTACATCTCCGTGGGACCTTTATGTGCATCTATAACGTAATATAACCTAACGTAACCCAACCTAACATCTCGGCGGTAATATTTGAAAACATTCCTGCCGAGTTCGCCTCTGCGTCTCCGCTTGACCTTCATATACATCAATAACGTAATATAACCTAACCTAACCCAACCTATCATCTCGGCGGTAATATTTGACAACATTCCTGGCTTGTTGGCCTCTACGTCTCCCTGGGACCTTTATATACATCAATAACGAAATATAACCTAACCCAACACAACCTATCATCTCGGCGGTAATATTCGACAACATACCTGGCGCATTTGGCCTCTACGTCTACGTTTGACCTTCATATACATCAATAACGTAATATAACCTAACCTAAGCCAACCTAACATCTCCGGGGTAATATTTGACCACATTCCTGGCTTGTTGGACTCTACGTCTCCGTGGGACCTTTATATAAATCTATAACGTAATATAACCTAACCTAACCCAACCTAACATCTCCGGGGTAATATTTGACAACATTCATGGCGAGTTGGCCTCTACGTTTCCGTGGGACCTTTATATACATCAATAACGTAATATAACCTAACCTAACCCAACCTAGCATCTCGGCGGTAATATTTGACCACATTCCTGGCATGTTGGCCTCTACGTCTCCGTGGGACCTTTATATACATCTATAACGTAACATAACGTAAAATAACCCAATCTAACATCTCGGCGGTAATATTTGACATCATTCCTGGCGAGTTGGCCTCTACGCCTCCGTTTGACCTTCATATACATCAATAACCTAATATAACCTAACCTAACCCAACCTATCATCTCGGCGGTAATATTTGACAACATTCCTGGCTTGTTGGCCTCTACGTCTCCGTGGGACCTTTATATACATCAATAACGAAATATAACCTAACCCAACACAACCTATCATCTCGGCGGTAATATTCGACAACATACCTGGCGCATTTGGCCTCTACGTCTCCGTGGGACCTTCATATACATCAATAACTTAATATAACCTAACCTAACCCAACCTAACATCTCGGCGGTAATATTTGACCACATTCCTGGCATGTTGGCCTCTACGTCTCCGTAGGACCTTTATATACATCTATAACGTAACATAACGTAAAATAACCCAATCTAACTTCTCGGCGGTAATATTTGACATCATTCCTGGCGAGTTGGCCTCTACGTCTCCGTTTGACCTTTATATACATCAATAACGTAATATAACCTAACCTAACCCAACCTAACATCTCGGCGGTAATATTTGACAACATTCCTGGCGAGTTGGCCTCTACCTCTCCGTGGGGCCTTTATATACTTCAATAACGTAATATAACCTAACCTAACCCAATCTAACATCTCGGCGATAATATTTGACCACATTCATGGCTTGTTGGCCTCTACATCTCCGTGGGACCTTTATGTGCATCTATAACGTAATATAACCTAACGTAACCCAACCTAACATCTCGGCGGTAATATTTGAAAACATTCCTGCCGAGTTCGCCTCTGCGTCTCTGCTTGACCTTCATATACATCAATAACGTAATATAACCTAACCTAACCCAACCTATCATCTCGGCGGTAATATTTGACAACATTCCTGGCTTGTTGGCCTCTACGTCTCCGTTGGACCTTTATATACATCAAGAACGAAATATAACCTAACCCAACACAACCTATCATCTCGGCGGTAATATTCGACAACATACCTGGCGCATTTGGCCTCTACGTCTACGTTTGACCTTCATATACATCAATAACGTAATATAACCTAACCTAAGCCAACCTAACATCTCCGGGGTAATATTTGACCACATTCCTGGCTTGTTGGACTCTACGTCTCCGTGGGACCTTTATATAAATCTATAACGTAATATAACCTAACCTAACCCAACCTAACATCTCCGGGGTAATATTTGACAACATTCATGGCGAGTTGGCCTCTACGTTTCCGTGGGACCTTTATATACATCAATAACGTAATATAACCTAACCTAACCCAACCTAGCATCTCGGCGGTAATATTTGACCACATTCCTGGCATGTTGGCCTCTACGTCTCCGTGGGACCTTTATATACATCTATAACGTAACATAACGTAAAATAACCCAATCTAACATCTCGGCGGTAATATTTGACATCATTCCTGGCGAGTTGGCCTCTACGTCTCCGTTTGACCTTTATATACATCAATAACGTAATATAACCTAATCTAACCCAACCTAACATCTCCGGGGTAATATTTGACAACATACCTGGCGAGTTGGCCTCTACGTCTCCTTGGGACCTTCATATACATCAATAACGAAATATAACCTAACCTAACCCAACCTATAATCTCGGCGGTAATATTTGACAATATTCCTGGCGAATTGGCCTCTAGGTTTCCGTTTGACCTTCATATACATCGATAACGTAATATAACCTAACCTAACCCAACCTATCATCTCGGCGGTAATATTTGACCACATTCATGGCGAGTTGGCCTCTACGTCTCCGTTTGACCTTCATATACATCAATAACGTAATATAACCTAACCTAACCCAACCTATCATCTCGGCGGTAATATTTGACAACATTCCTGGCTTGTTGGCCTCTACGTCTCCGTGGGACCTTTATATACATCAATAACGAAATATAACCTAACCCAACACAACCTATCATCTCGGCGGTAATATTCGACAACATACCTGGCGCATTTGGCCTCTACGTCTACGTTTGACCTTCATATACATCAATAACGTAATATAACCTAACCTAAGCCAACCTAACATCTCCGGGGTAATATTTGACCACATTCCTGGCTTGTTGGACTCTACGTCTACGTGGGACATTTATATAAATCTATAACGTAATATAACCTAACCTAACCCAACCTATCATCTCGGCGGTAATATTTGACCACATTCCTGGCTTGTTGGCCTCTACGTCTCCGTGGGACCTTCATATACATCAATAACGAAATATAACCTAACCTAACCCAACCTATCATCTCGGCGGTAATATTTGACAATATTTCTGGCGAATTGGCCTCTAGGTTTCCGTTTGACCTTCATATACATCGATAACGTAATATAACCTAACCTAACCCAACCTATCATCTCGGCGGTAATATTTGACCACATTCATGGCGAGTTGGCCTCTACGTCTCCGTTTGACCTTCATATACATCAATAACCTAATATAACCTAACCTAACCCAACCTATCATCTCGGCGGTAATATTTGACAACATTCCTGGCTTGTTGGCCTCTACGTCTCCGTGGGACCTTTATATACATCAATAACGAAATATAACCTAACGCAACACAACCTATCATCTCGGCGGTAATATTCGACAACATACCTGGCGCATTTGGCCTCTACGTCTACGTTTGACCTTCATATACATCAATAACGAAATGTAACCTAACCTAACCCAACCTATCATCTCGGCGGTAATATTTGACAACATTCCTGGCGAGTTGGCCTCTACCTCTCCGTGGGGCCTTTATATACTTCAATAACGTAATATAACCTAACCTAACCGAATCCAGCATCTCGGCGATAATATTTGACCACATTCATGGCTTGTTGCCCTCTACATCTCCGTGGGACCTTTATGTGCATCTATAACGTAATATAACCTAACGTAACCCAACCTATCATCTCGGCGGTAATATTTGACAACATTCCTGGCTTGTTGGCCTCTACGTCTCCGTGGGACCTTTATATACATCAATAACGAAATATAACCTAACCCAACACAACCTATCATCTCGGCGGTAATATTCGTCAACATACCTGACGCATTTGGCCTCTACGTCTCCGTGGGACCTTCATATACATCAATAACTTAATATAACCTAACCTAACCCAACCTAACATCTCGGCAGTAATATTTGACCACATTCCTGGCATGTTGGCCTCTACGTCTCCGTGGGACCTTTATATACATCTATAACGTAACATAACGTAAAATAACCCAATCTAACTTCTCGGCGGTAATATTTGACATCATTCCTGGCGAGTAGGCCTCTACGTCTCCGTTTGACCTTTATATACATCAATAACGTAATATAACCTAACCTAACCCAACCTAACATCTCCGGGGTAATATTTGACAACATACCTGGCGAGGTGGCCTCTACTTCTCCTTGGGACCTTCATATACATCAATAACGAAATATAACCTAACCTAACCCAACCTATCATCTCGGCGGTAATATTTGACAATATTTCTGGCGCATTGGCCTCTAGGTTTCCGTTTGACCTTCATATACATCGATAACGTAATATAACCTAACCTAACCCAACCTATCATCTCGGCGGTAATATTTGACCACATTCATGGCGAGTTGGCCTCTACGCCTCCGTTTGACCTTCATATACATCAATAACCTAATATAACCTAACCTAACCCAACCTATCATCTCGGCGGTAATATTGGACAACATTCCTGGCTTGTTGGCCTCTACGTCTCCGTGGGACCTTTATATACATCAATAACGAAATATAACCTAACCCAACACAACCTATCATCTCGGCGGTAATATTCGACAACATACCTGGCGCATTTGGCCTCTACGTCTCCGTGGGACCTTCATATACATCAATAACTTAATATAACCTAACCTAACCCAACCTAACATCTCGGCGGTAATATTTGACCACATTCCTGGCATGTTGGCCTCTACGTCTCCGTGGGACCTTTATATACATCTATAACGTAACATAACGTAAAATAACCCAATCTAACTTCTCGGCGGTAATATTTGACATCATTCCTGGCGAGTTGGCCTCTACGTCTCCGTTTGACCTTTATATACATCAATAACGTAATATAACCTAACCCAACCCAACCTAACATCTCGGCGGTAATATTTGACAACATTCCTGGCGAGTTGGCCTCTACCTCACCGTGGGGCCTTTATATACTTCAATAACGTAATATAACCTAACCTAACCCAATCTAACATCTCGGCGATAATATTTGACCACATTCATGGCTTGTTGGCCTCTACGTCTCCGTTTGACCTTTATATACATCAATAACGTAATATAACCTAATCTAACCCAACCTAACATCTCCGGGGTAATATTTGACAACATACCTGGCGAGTTGGCCTCCACGTCTCCTTGGGACCTTCATATACATCAATAACGAAATATAACCTAACCTAACCCAACCTATCATCTCGGCGGTAATATTTGACCACATTCATGGCGAGTTGGCCTCTACGTCTCCGTTTGACCTTCATATACATCAATAACGTAATATAACCTAACCTAACCCAACCTATCATCTCGGCGGTAATATTTGACAACATTCCTGGCTTGTTGGCCTCTACGTCTCCGTGGGACCTTTATATACATCAATAACGAAATATAACCTAACCCAACACAACCTATCATCTCGGCGGTAATATTCGACAACATACCTGGCGCATTTGGCCTCTACGTCTACGTTTGACCTTCATATACATCAATAACGAAATGTAACCTAACCTAACCCAACCTAACATCTCCGGGGTAATATTTGACCACATTCCTGGCTTGTTGGACTCTACGTCTCCGTGGGACCTTTATATACATCGATAACGTAATATAACCTAACCTAACACAACCTAACATCTCGGCGGTAATATTTGACAACATTCCCGGCGTGTTGGCCTTTATGTCTCCGTGGGACCTTTATATACATCAATAACGTAATATAACCTAATCTAACCCAAACTAACATCTCCGGGGTAATATTTGACAACATACCTGGCGAGTTGGCCTCTACGTCTCCGTGGGACCTTCATATACATCAATAACTTAATATAACCTAACCGAACCCATCCTAACATCTCGGCGGAAATATTTGACAATATTCCTGGCGAATTGGCCTCTAGGTTTCCGTTTGACCTTCATATACATCGATAACGTAATATAACCTAACCTAACCCAACCTATCATCTCGGCGGTAATATTTGACCACATTCATGGCGAGTTGGCCTCTACGTCTCCGTTTGACCTTCATATACATCAATAACGTAATATAACCTAACCTAACCCAACCTATCATCTCGGCGGTAATATGTGACAACATTCCTGGCTTGTTGGCCTCTACGTCTCCGTGGGACCTTTATATACATCAATAACGAAATATAACCTAACCCAACACAACCTATCATCTCGGCGGTAATATTCGACAACATACCTGGCGCATTTGGCCTCTACGTCTACGTTTGACCTACATATACATCAATAACGTAATATAACCTAACCTAAGCCAACCTAACATCTCCGGGGTAATATTTGACCACATTCCTGGCTTGTTGGACTCTACGTCTCCGTGGGACCTTTATATACATCTATAACGTAATATAACCTAACCTAACACAACCTAACATCTCGGCGGTAATATTTGACAACATTCCTGGCGTGTTGGCCTTTATGTCTCCGTGGGACCTTTATATACATCAATAACGTAATATAACCTAATCTAACCCAACCTAACATCTCCGGGGTAATATTTGACAACATACCTGGCGAGTTGGCCTCTACGTCTCCTTGGGACCGTCATATACATCAATAACGAAATATAACCTAACCTAACCCAACCTAACATCTCGGCAGTAAAATTTGACAACATTCCTGGCGAGTTGGCTTCTCCGTCTCCGTGGGACCTTTATATACATCAATAACGTAATATAACCTAACCTAACCCAACCTAACATCTCGGCGATAATATTTGACCACATTCCTGGCTTGTTGGCCTCTACGTCTCCGTGGGACCTTTATATACATCAATAACGTAATATAACCTAACCCAACACAACCTATCATCTCGGCGGTAATATTCGACAGCATACCTGGCGCATTTGGCCTCTACGTCTACGTTTGACCTTCATATACATCAATAACGAAATGTAACCTAATCTAACCCAACCTATCATCTCGGCGGTAATATTTGACAACATTCCTGGCGAGTTGGCCTCTACCTCTCCGTGGGGCCTTTATATACTTCAATAACGTAATATAACCTAACCTAACCCAATCTAACATCTCGGCGATAATATTTGACCACATTCCTGGCTTGTTGGCCTCTACATCTCCGTGGGACCTTTATGTGCATCTATAACGTAATATAACCTAACCTAACCCAACCTAACATCTCGGCGGTAATATTTGACAACATTCCTGGCGAGCTGGCCTTTACGTCTCCGTGGGACCTTTATATACATCAATAACGTAATATAACCTAATCTAACCCAACCTAACATCTCCGGGGTAATATTTGACAGCATACCTGGCGAGTTGGCCTCTACGTCTCCTTGGGACCTTCATATACATCAATAACGAAATATAACCTAACCTAACCCAACCTATCATCTCGGCGGTAATATTCGACAACATACCTGGCGCATTTGGCCTCTACGTCTACGTTTGACCTTCATATACATCAATAACGTAATATAACCTAACCTAAGCCAACCTAACATCTCCGGGGTAATATTTGACCACATTCCTGGCTTGTTGGACTCTACGTCTCCGTGGGACCTTTATATACATCTATAACGTAATATAACCTAACCTAACCCAACCTAACATCTCGGCGGTAATATTTGACAACATTCATGGCGAGTTGGCCTCTACGTCTCCGTGGGACCTTCATATACATCAATAACTTAATATAACCTAACCGAACCCAACCTAACATCTCGGCGGTAATATTTGACCACATTCCTGGCATGTTGGCCTCTACGTCTCCGTGGGACCTTTATATACATCAATAACGTAATATAAACTAATCTAACCCAACCTAACATCTCCGGGGTAATATTTGACAACATACCTGGCGAGTTGGCCTCCACGTCTCCTTGGGACCTTCATATACATCAATAACGAAATATAACCTAACCTAACCCAACCTATCATCTCGGCGGTAATATTTGACAATATTCCTGGCGAATTGGCCTCTAGGTTTCCGTTTGACCTTCATATACATCGATAACGTAATATAACCTAACCTAACCCAACCTATCATCTCGGCGGTAATATTTGACCACATTCATGGCGAGTTGGCCTCTACGTCTCCGTTTGACCTTCATATACATCAATAACGTAATATAACCTAACCTAACCCAACCTATCATCTCGGCGGTAATATTTGACAACATTCCTGGCTTGTTGGCCTCTACGTCTCCGTGGGACCTTTATATACATCAATAACGAAATATAACCTAACCCAACACAACCTATCATCTCGGCGGTAATATTCGACAACATACCTGGCGCATTTGGCCTCTACGTCTACGTTTGACCTTCATATACATCAATAACGAAATGTAACCTAACCTAACCCAACCTATCATCTCGGCGGTAATATTTGACAACATTCCTGGCGAGTTGGCCTCTGCCTCTCCGTGGTGCCTTTATATACTTCAATAACGTAATATAACCTAACCTAACCCATTCTAACATCTCGGCGATAATATTTGACCACATTCCTGGCTGGTTGGCCTCTACATCTCCGTGGGACCTTTATGTGCATCTATAACGTAATATAACCTAACGTAACCCAACCTAACATCTCGGCGGTAATATTTGAAAACATTCCTGCCGAGTTCGCCTCTGCGTCTCCGCTTGACCTTCATATACATCAATAACGTAATATAACCTAACCTAACCCAACCTATCATCTCGGCGGTAATATTTGACAACATTCCTGGCTTGTTGGCCTCTACGTCTCCGTGGGACCTTTATATACATCAATAACGAAATATAACCTAACCCAACACAACCTATCATCTCGGCGGTAATATTCGACAACATACCTGGCGCATTTGGCCTCTACGTCTACGTTTGACCTACATATACATCAATAACGTAATATAACCTAACCTAAGCCAACCTAACATCTCCGGGGTAATATTTGACCACATTCCTGGCTTGTTGGACTCTACGTCTCCGTGGGACCTTTATATACATCTATAACGTAATATAACCTAACCTAACACAACCTAACATCTCGGCGGTAATATTTGACAACATTCATGGCGAGTTGGCCTCTACGTCTCCGTGGGACCTTCATATACATCAATAACTTAATATAACCTAACCGAACCCAACCTAACATCTCGGCGGTAATATTTGACCACATTCCTGGCATGTTGGCCTCTACGTCTCCGTGGGACCTTTATATACATCTATAACGTAACATGACGTAAAATAACCCAATCTAACTTCTCGGCGGTAATATTTGACATCATTCCTGGCGAGTTGGCCTCTACGTCTCCGTTTGACCTTTATATACATCAATAACGTAATATAACCTAATCTAACCCAACCTAACATCTCCGGGGTAATATTTGACAACATACCTGGCGAGTTGGCCTCCACGTCTCCTTGGGACCTTCATATACATCAATAACGAAATATAACCTAACCTAACCCAACCTATCATCTCGGCGGTAATATTTGACAATATTCCTGGCGAATTGGCCTCTAGGTTTCCGTTTGACCTTCATGTACATCGATAACGTAATATAACCTAACCTAACCCAACCTATCATCTCGGCGGTAATATTTGACCACATTCATGGCGAGTTGGCCTCTACGTCTCCGTGGGACCTTTATATACTTCAATAACGTAATATAACCTAAAATAACCCAACCTAACATCTCGGCGGTAATATTTGACCACATTCATGGCTTGTTGGCCTCTACGTCTCCGTTTGACCTTTATATACATCAATAACGTAATATAACCTAATCTAACCCAACCTAACATCTCCGGGGTAATATTTGACAACATACCTGGCGAGTTGGCCTCCACGTCTCCTTGGGACCTTCATATACATCAATAACGAAATATAACCTAACCTAACCCAACCTATCATCTCGGCGGTAATATTTGACAATATTCCTGGCGAATTGGCCTCTAGGTTTCCGTTTGACCTTCATATACATCGATAACGTAATATAACCTAACCTAACCCAACCTATCATCTCGGCGGTAATATTTGACCACATTCATGGCGAGTTGGCCTCTACGTCTCCGTTTGACCTTCATATACATCAATAACGTAATATAACCTAACCTAACCCAACCTATCATCTCGGCGGTAATATTTGACAACATTCCTGGCTTGTTGGCCTCTACGTCTCCCTGGGACCTTTATATACATCAATAACGAAATATAACCTAACCCAACACAACCTATCATCTCGGCGGTAATATTCGACAACATACCTGGCGCATTTGGCCTCTACGTCTACGTTTGACCTTCATATACATCAATAACGAAATGTAACCTAACCTAACCCAACCTATCATCTCGGCGGTAATATTTGACAACATTCCTGGCGAGTTGGCCTCTGCCTCTCCGTGGGGCCTTTATATACTTCAATAACGTAATATGACCTAACCTAACCCAATCTAACATCTCGGCGATAATATTTGACCACATTCCTGGCTTGTTGGCCTCTACATCTCCGTGGGACCTTTATGTGCATCTATAACGTAATATAACCTAACGTAACCCAACCTAACATCTCGGCGGTAATATTTGAAAACATTCCTGCCGAGTTCGCCTCTGCGTCTCCGCTTGACCTTCATATACATCAATAACGTAATATAACCTAACCCAACACACCCTATCATCTCGGCGGTAATATTCGACAACATACCTGGCGCATTTGGCCTCTACGTCTACGTTTGACCTACATATACATCAATAACGTAATATAACCTAACCTAAGCCAACCTAACATCTCCGGGGTAATATTTGACCACATTCCTGGCTTGTTGGACTCTACGTCTCCGTGGGACCTTTATATACATCGATAACGTAATATAACCTAACCGAACCCAACCTAACATCTCGGCGGTAATATTTGACCACATTCCTGGCATGTTGGCCTCTACGTCTCCGTGGGACCTTTATATACATCTATAACGTAACATAACGTAAAATAACCCAATCTAACTTCTGGGCGGTAATATTTTACATCATTCCTGGCGAGTAGGCCTCTACGTCTCCGTTTGACCTTTATATACATCAATAACGTAATATAACCTAACCTAACCCAACCTAACATCTCGGCGGTAATATTTGACAACATTCCTGGCGAGTTGGCCTCTACCTCACCGTGGGGCCTTTATATACTTCAATAACGTAATATAACCTAACCTAACCCAATCTAACATCTCGGCGATAATATTTGACCACATTCATGGCTTGTTGGCCTCTACGTCTCCGTTTGACCTTTATATACATCAATAACGTAATATAACCTAATCTAACCCAACCTAACATCTCCGGGGTAATATTTGACAACATACCTGGCGAGTTGGCCTCCACGTCTCCTTGGGACCTTCATATACATCAATAACGAAATATAACCTAACCTAACCCAACCTATCATCTCGGCGGTAATATTTGACCACATTCATGGCGAGTTGGCCTCTACGTCTCCGTTTGACCTTCATATACATCAATAACGTAATATAACCTAACCTAACCCAACCTATCATCTCGGCGGTAATATTTGACAACATTCCTGGCTTGTTGGCCTCTACGTCTCCGTGGGACCTTTATATACATCAATAACGAAATATAACCTAACCCAACACAACCTATCATCTCGGCGGTAATATTCGACAACATACCTGGCGCATTTGGCCTCTACGTCTACGTTTGACCTTCATATACATCAATAACGAAATGTAACCTAACCTAACCCAACCTAACATCTCCGGGGTAATATTTGACCACATTCCTGGCTTGTTGGACTCTACGTCTCCGTGGGACCTTTATATACATCGATAACGTAATATAACCTAACCTAACACAACCTAACATCTCGGCGGTAATATTTGACAACATTCCCGGCGTGTTGGCCTTTATGTCTCCGTGGGACCTTTATATACATCAATAACGTAATATAACCTAATCTAACCCAAACTAACATCTCCGGGGTAATATTTGACAACACACCTGGCGAGTTGGCCTCTACGTCTCCTTGGGACCGTCATATACATCAATAACGAAATATAACCTAACCTAACCCAACCTATCATCTCGGCGGTAATATTTGACAATATTCCTGGCGAATTGGCCTCTAGGTTTCCGTTTGACCTTCATATACATCGATAACGTAATATAACCTAACCTAACCCAACCTATCATCTCGGCGGTAATATTTGACAACATTCCTGGCGAGTTGGCCTCTACCTCTCCGTGGGGCCTTTATATACTTCAATAACGTAATATAACCTAACCTAACCCAATCTAACATCTCGGCGATAATATTTGACCACATTCATGGCTTGTTGCCCTCTACATCTCCGTGGGACCTTTATGTGCATCTATAACGTAATATAACCTAACGTAACCCAACCTAACATCTCGGCGGTAATATTTGAAAACATTCCTGCCGAGTTCGCCTCTGCGTCTCTGCTTGACCTTCATATACATCAATAACGTAATATAACCTAACCTAACCCAACCTATCATCTCGGCGGTAATATTTGACAACATTCCTGGCTTGTTGGCCTCTACGTCTCCGTGGGACCTTTATATACGTCAATAACGAAATATAACCTAACCCAACACAACCTATCATCTCGGCGGTAATATTCGTCAACATACCTGGCGCATTTGGCCTCTACGTCTCCGTGGGACCTTCATATACATCAATAACTTAATATAACCTAACCTAACCCAACCTAACATCTCGGCGGTAATATTTGACCACATTCCTGGCATGTTGGCCTCTACGTCTCCGTGGGACCTTTATATACATCTATAACGTAACATAACGTAAAATA
Organism: Xylocopa violacea; assembly: GCA_963969225.1. Lineage (NCBI taxonomy): Eukaryota > Metazoa > Arthropoda > Insecta > Hymenoptera > Apidae > Xylocopa > Xylocopa violacea. The sequence goes on from CAXAJV010000015.1 coordinate 4,226,421, forward strand.
ACCCAATCTAACTTCTGGGCGGTAATATTTTACATCATTCCTGGCGAGTAGGCCTCTACGTCTCCGTTTGACCTTTATATACATCAATAACGTAATATAACCTAACCTAACCCAACCTAACATCTCCGGGGTAATATTTGACAACATACCTGGCGAGGTGGCCTCTACTTCTCCTTGGGACCTTCATATACATCAATAACGAAATATAACCTAACCTAACCCAACTTATCATCTCGGCGGTAATATTTGACAATATTTCTGGCGCATTGGCCTCTAGGTTTCCGTTTGACCTTCATATACATCGATAACGTAATATAACCTAACCTAACCCAACCTATCATCTCGGCGGTAATATTTGACCACATTCATGGCGAGTTGGCCTCTACGCCTCCGTTTGACCTTCATATACATCAATAACCTAATATAACCTAACCTAACCCAACCTATCATCTCGGCGGTAATATTGGACAACATTCCTGGCTTGTTGGCCTCTACGTCTCCGTGGGACCTTTATATACATCAATAACGAAATATAACCTAACCCAACACAACCTATCATCTCGGCGGTAATATTCGACAACATACCTGGCACATTTGGCCTCTACGTCTACGTTTGACCTTCATATACATCAATAACGTAATATAACCTAACCTAAGCCAACCTAACATCTCCGGGGTAATATTTGACCACATTCCTGGCTTGTTGGACTCTACGTCTCCGTGGGACCTTTATATACATCTATAACGTAATATAACCTAACCTAACCCAACCTAACATCTCGGCGGTAATATTTGACAACATTCATGGCGAGTTGGCCTCTACGTCTCCGTGGGACCTTCATATACATCAATAACTTAATATAACCTAACCGAACCCATCCTAACATCTCGGCGGAAATATTTGACAATATTCCTGGCGAATTGGCCTCTAGGTTTCCGTTTGACCTTCATATACATCGATAACGTAATATAACCTAACCTAACCCAACCTATCATCTCGGCGGTAATATTTGACCACATTCATGGCGAGTTGGCCTCTACGTCTCCGTTTGACCTTCATATACATCAATAACGTAATATAACCTAACCTAACCCAACCTATCATCTCGGCGGTAATATGTGACAACATTCCTGGCTTGTTGGCCTCTACGTCTCCGTGGGACCTTTATATACATCAATAACGAAATATAACCTAACCCAACACAACCTATCATCTCGGCGGTAATATTCGACAACATACCTGGCGCATTTGGCCTCTACGTCTACGTTTGACCTACATATACATCAATAACGTAATATAACCTAACCTAAGCCAACCTAACATCTCCGGGGTAATATTTGACCACATTCCTGGCTTGTTGGACTCTACGTCTCCGTGGGACCTTTATATACATCTATAACGTAATATAACCTAACCTAACACAACCTAACATCTCGGCGGTAATATTTGACAACATTCCTGGCGTGTTGGCCTTTATGTCTCCGTGGGACCTTTATATACATCAATAACGTAATATAACCTAATCTAACCCAACCTAACATCTCCGGGGTAATATTTGACAACATACCTGGCGAGTTGGCCTCTACGTCTCCTTGGGACCGTCATATACATCAATAACGAAATATAACCTAACCTAACCCAACCTAACATCTCGGCAGTAAAATTTGACAACATTCCTGGCGAGTTGGCTTCTCCGTCTCCGTGGGACCTTTATATACATCAATAACGTAATATAACCTAACCTAACCCAACCTAACATCTCGGCGATAATATTTGACCACATTCCTGGCTTGTTGGCCTCTACGTCTCCGTGGGACCTTTATATACATCAATAACGTAATATAACCTAACCCAACACAACCTATCATCTCGGCGGTAATATTCGACAGCATACCTGGCGCATTTGGCCTCTACGTCTACGTTTGACCTTCATATACATCAATAACGAAATGTAACCTAATCTAACCCAACCTATCATCTCGGCGGTAATATTTGACAACATTCCTGGCGAGTTGGCCTCTACCTCTCCGTGGGGCCTTTATATACTTCAATAACGTAATATAACCTAACCTAACCCAATCTAACATCTCGGCGATAATATTTGACCACATTCCTGGCTTGTTGGCCTCTACATCTCCGTGGGACCTTTATGTGCATCTATAACGTAATATAACCTAACCTAACCCAACCTAACATCTCGGCGGTAATATTTGACAACATTCCTGGCGAGCTGGCCTTTACGTCTCCGTGGGACCTTTATATACATCAATAACGTAATATAACCTAATCTAACCCAACCTAACATCTCCGGGGTAATATTTGACAGCATACCTGGCGAGTTGGCCTCTACGTCTCCTTGGGACCTTCATATACATCAATAACGAAATATAACCTAACCTAACCCAACCTATCATCTCGGCGGTAATATTCGACAACATACCTGGCGCATTTGGCCTCTACGTCTACGTTTGACCTTCATATACATCAATAACGTAATATAACCTAACCTAAGCCAACCTAACATCTCCGGGGTAATATTTGACCACATTCCTGGCTTGTTGGACTCTACGTCTCCGTGGGACCTTTATATACATCTATAACGTAATATAACCTAACCTAACCCAACCTAACATCTCGGCGGTAATATTTGACAACATTCATGGCGAGTTGGCCTCTACGTCTCCGTGGGACCTTCATATACATCAATAACTTAATATAACCTAACCGAACCCAACCTAACATCTCGGCGGTAATATTTGACCACATTCCTGGCATGTTGGCCTCTACGTCTCCGTGGGACCTTTATATACATCAATAACGTAATATAAACTAATCTAACCCAACCTAACATCTCCGGGGTAATATTTGACAACATACCTGGCGAGTTGGCCTCCACGTCTCCTTGGGACCTTCATATACATCAATAACGAAATATAACCTAACCTAACCCAACCTATCATCTCGGCGGTAATATTTGACAATATTCCTGGCGAATTGGCCTCTAGGTTTCCGTTTGACCTTCATATACATCGATAACGTAATATAACCTAACCTAACCCAACCTATCATCTCGGCGGTAATATTTGACCACATTCATGGCGAGTTGGCCTCTACGTCTCCGTTTGACCTTCATATACATCAATAACGTAATATAACCTAACCTAACCCAACCTATCATCTCGGCGGTAATATTTGACAACATTCCTGGCTTGTTGGCCTCTACGTCTCCGTGGGACCTTTATATACATCAATAACGAAATATAACCTAACCCAACACAACCTATCATCTCGGCGGTAATATTCGACAACATACCTGGCGCATTTGGCCTCTACGTCTACGTTTGACCTTCATATACATCAATAACGAAATGTAACCTAACCTAACCCAACCTATCATCTCGGCGGTAATATTTGACAACATTCCTGGCGAGTTGGCCTCTGCCTCTCCGTGGTGCCTTTATATACTTCAATAACGTAATATAACCTAACCTAACCCATTCTAACATCTCGGCGATAATATTTGACCACATTCCTGGCTTGTTGGCCTCTACATCTCCGTGGGACCTTTATGTGCATCTATAACGTAATATAACCTAACGTAACCCAACCTAACATCTCGGCGGTAATATTTGAAAACATTCCTGCCGAGTTCGCCTCTGCGTCTCCGCTTGACCTTCATATACATCAATAACGTAATATAACCTAACCTAACCCAACCTATCATCTCGGCGGTAATATTTGACAACATTCCTGGCTTGTTGGCCTCTACGTCTCCGTGGGACCTTTATATACATCAATAACGAAATATAACCTAACCCAACACAACCTATCATCTCGGCGGTAATATTCGACAACATACCTGGCGCATTTGGCCTCTACGTCTACGTTTGACCTACATATACATCAATAACGTAATATAACCTAACCTAAGCCAACCTAACATCTCCGGGGTAATATTTGACCACATTCCTGGCTTGTTGGACTCTACGTCTCCGTGGGACCTTTATATACATCTATAACGTAATATAACCTAACCTAACACAACCTAACATCTCGGCGGTAATATTTGACAACATTCATGGCGAGTTGGCCTCTACGTCTCCGTGGGACCTTCATATACATCAATAACTTAATATAACCTAACCGAACCCAACCTAACATCTCGGCGGTAATATTTGACCACATTCCTGGCATGTTGGCCTCTACGTCTCCGTGGGACCTTTATATACATCTATAACGTAACATGACGTAAAATAACCCAATCTAACTTCTCGGCGGTAATATTTGACATCATTCCTGGCGAGTTGGCCTCTACGTCTCCGTTTGACCTTTATATACATCAATAACGTAATATAACCTAATCTAACCCAACCTAACATCTCCGGGGTAATATTTGACAACATACCTGGCGAGTTGGCCTCCACGTCTCCTTGGGACCTTCATATACATCAATAACGAAATATAACCTAACCTAACCCAACCTATCATCTCGGCGGTAATATTTGACAATATTCCTGGCGAATTGGCCTCTAGGTTTCCGTTTGACCTTCATGTACATCGATAACGTAATATAACCTAACCTAACCCAACCTATCATCTCGGCGGTAATATTTGACCACATTCATGGCGAGTTGGCCTCTACGTCTCCGTGGGACCTTTATATACTTCAATAACGTAATATAACCTAAAATAACCCAACCTAACATCTCGGCGGTAATATTTGACCACATTCATGGCTTGTTGGCCTCTACGTCTCCGTTTGACCTTTATATACATCAATAACGTAATATAACCTAATCTAACCCAACCTAACATCTCCGGGGTAATATTTGACAACATACCTGGCGAGTTGGCCTCCACGTCTCCTTGGGACCTTCATATACATCAATAACGAAATATAACCTAACCTAACCCAACCTATCATCTCGGCGGTAATATTTGACAATATTCCTGGCGAATTGGCCTCTAGGTTTCCGTTTGACCTTCATATACATCGATAACGTAATATAACCTAACCTAACCCAACCTATCATCTCGGCGGTAATATTTGACCACATTCATGGCGAGTTGGCCTCTACGTCTCCGTTTGACCTTCATATACATCAATAACGTAATATAACCTAACCTATCCCAACCTATCATCTCGGCGGTAATATTTGACAACATTCCTGGCTTGTTGGCCTCTACGTCTCCCTGGGACCTTTATATACATCAATAACGAAATATAACCTAACCCAACACAACCTATCATCTCGGCGGTAATATTCGACAACATACCTGGCGCATTTGGCCTCTACGTCTACGTTTGACCTACATATACATCAATAACGTAATATAACCTAACCTAAGCCAACCTAACATCTCCGGGGTAATATTTGACCACATTCCTGGCTTGTTGGACTCTACGTCTCCGTGGGACCTTTATATACATCGATAACGTAATATAACCTAACCTAACACAACCTAACATCTCGGCGGTAATATTTGACAACATTCCTGGCGTGTTGGCCTTTATGTCTCCGTGGGACCTTTATATACATCAATAACGTAATATAACCTAATCTAACCCAACCTAACATCTCCGGGGTAATATTTGACAACATACCTGGCGAGTTGGCCTCTACGTCTCCTTGGGACCGTCATATACATCAATAACGAAATATAACCTAACCTAACCCAACCTATCATCTCGGCGGTAATATTTGACAATATTCCTGGCGAATTGGCCTCTAGGTTTCCGTTTGACCTTCATATACATCGATAACGTAATATAACCTAACCTAACCCAACCTATCATCTCGGCGGTAATATTTGACAACATTCCTGGCGAGTTGGCCTCTACCTCTCCGTGGGGCCTTTATATACTTCAATAACGTAATATAACCTAACCTAACCCAATCTAACATCTCGGCGATAATATTTGACCACATTCATGGCTTGTTGCCCTCTACATCTCCGTGGGACCTTTATGTGCATCTATAACGTAATATAACCTAACGTAACCCAACCTAACATCTCGGCGGTAATATTTGAAAACATTCCTGCCGAGTTCGCCTCTGCGTCTCTGCTTGACCTTCATATACATCAATAACGTAATATAACCTAACCTAACCCAACCTATCATCTCGGCGGTAATATTTGACAACATTCCTGGCTTGTTGGCCTCTACGTCTCCGTGGGACCTTTATATACGTCAATAACGAAATATAACCTAACCCAACACAACCTATCATCTCGGCGGTAATATTCGTCAACATACCTGGCGCATTTGGCCTCTACGTCTCCGTGGGACCTTCATATACATCAATAACTTAATATAACCTAACCTAACCCAACCTAACATCTCGGCGGTAATATTTGACCACATTCCTGGCATGTTGGCCTCTACGTCTCCGTGGGACCTTTATATACATCTATAACGTAACATAACGTAAAATAACCCAACCCATCATCTCGGCGGTAATATTTTACATCATTCCTGGCGAGTAGGCCTCTACGTCTCCGTTTGACCTTTATATACATCAATAACGTAATATAACCTAACCTAACCCAACCTAACATCTCCGGTGTAATATTTGACAACATACCTGGCGAGGTGGCCTCTACTTCTCCTTGGGACCTTCATATACATCAATAACGAAATATAACCTAACCTAACCCAACCTATCATCTCGGCGGTAATATTTGACAATATTTCTGGCGCATTGGCCTCTAGGTTTCCGTTTGACCTTCATATACATCGATAACGTAATATAACCTAACCTAACCCAACCTATCATCTCGGCGGTAATATTTGACCACATTCATGGCGAGTTGGCCTCTACGCCTCCGTTTGACCTTCATATACATCAATAACCTAATATAACCTAACCTAACCCAACCTATCATCTCGGCGGTAATATTGGACAACATTCCTGGCTTGTTGGCCTCTACGTCTCCGTGGGACCTTTATATACATCAATAACGAAATATAACCTAACCCAACACAACCTATCATCTCGGCGGTAATATTCGACAACATACCTGGCGCATTTGGCCTCTACGTCTACGTTTGACCTTCATATACATCAATAACGTAATATAACCTAACCTAAGCCAACCTAACATCTCCGGGGTAATATTTGACCACATTCCTGGCTTGTTGGACTCTACGTCTCCGTGGGACCTTTATATACATCTATAACGTAATATAACCTAACCTAACCCAACCTAACATCTCGGCGGTAATATTTGACAACATTCATGGCGAGTTGGCCTCTACGTCTCCGTGGGACCTTCATATACATCAATAACTTAATATAACCTAACCGAACCCATCCTAACATCTCGGCGGAAATATTTGACCACATTCCTGGCATGTTGGCCTCTACGTCTCCGTGGGACCTTTATATACATCTATAACGTAACATGACGTAAAATAACCCAATCTAACTTCTCGGCGGTAATATTTGACATCATTCCTGGCGAGTTGGCCTCTACGTCTCCGTTTGACCTTTATATACATCAATAACGTAATATAACCTAATCTAACCCAACCTAACATCTCCGGGGTAATATTTGACAACATACCTGGCGAGTTGGCCTCCACGTCTCCTTGGGACCTTCATATACATCAATAACGAAATATAACCTAACCTAACCCAACCTATCATCTCGGCGGTAATATGTGACAACATTCCTGGCTTGTTGGCCTCTACGTCTCCGTGGGACCTTTATATACATCAATAACGAAATATAACCTAACCCAACACAACCTATCATCTCGGCGGTAATATTCGACAACATACCTGGCGCATTTGGCCTCTACGTCTACGTTTGACCTACATATACATCAATAACGTAATATAACCTAACCTAAGCCAACCTAACATCTCCGGGGTAATATTTGACCACATTCCTGGCTTGTTGGACTCTACGTCTCCGTGGGACCTTTATATACATCTATAACGTAATATAACCTAACCTAACACAACCTAACATCTCGGCGGTAATATTTGACAACATTCCTGGCGTGTTGGCCTTTATGTCTCCGTGGGACCTTTATATACATCAATAACGTAATATAACCTAATCTAACCCAACCTAACATCTCCGGGGTAATATTTGACAACATACCTGGCGAGTTGGCCTCTACGTCTCCTTGGGACCGTCATATACATCAATAACGAAATATAACCTAACCTAACCCAACCTAACATCTCGGCAGTAAAATTTGACAACATTCCTGGCGAGTTGGCTTCTCCGTCTCCGTGGGACCTTTATATACATCAATAACGTAATATAGCCTAACCTAACCCAACCTAACATCTCGGCGATAATATTTGACCACATTCCTGGCTTGTTGGCCTCTACGTCTCCGTGGGACCTTTATATACATCAATAACGTAATATAACCTAACCCAACACAACCTATCATCTCGGCGGTAATATTCGACAGCATACCTGGCGCATTTGGCCTCTACGTCTACGTTTGACCTTCATATACATCAATAACGAAATGTAACCTAATCTAACCCAACCTATCATCTCGGCGGTAATATTTGACAACATTCCTGGCGAGTTGGCCTCTACCTCTCCGTGGGGCCTTTATATACTTCAATAACGTAATATAACCTAACCTAACCCAATCTAACATCTCGGCGATAATATTTGACCACATTCCTGGCTTGTTGGCCTCTACATCTCCGTGGGACCTTTATGTGCATCTATAACGTAATATAACCTAACCTAACCCAACCTAACATCTCGGCGGTAATATTTGACAACATTCCTGGCGAGCTGGCCTTTACGTCTCCGTGGGACCTTTATATACATCAATAACGTAATATAACCTAATCTAACCCAACCTAACATCTCCGGGGTAATATTTGACAGCATACCTGGCGAGTTGGCCTCTACGTCTCCTTGGGACCTTCATATACATCAATAACGAAATATAACCTAACCTAACCCAACCTATCATCTCGGCGGTAATATTTGACAATATTTCTGGCGAATTGGCCTCTAGGTTTCCGTTTGACCTTCATATACATCGATAACGTAATATAACCTAACCTAACCCAACCTATCATCTCGGCGGTAATATTTGACCACATTCATGGCGAGTTGGCCTCTACGTCTCCGTTTGACATTCATATACATCAATAACGTAATATAACCTAACCTAACCCAACCTATCATCTCGGCGGTAATATTTGACAACATTCCTGGCTTGTTGGCCTCTACGTCTCCGTGGGACCTTTATATACATCAAAAACGAAATATAACCTAACCCAACACAACCTATCATCTCGGCGGTAATATTCGACAACATACCTGGCGCATTTGGCCTCTACGTCTACGTTTGACCTTCATATACATCAATAACAAAATGTAACCTAACCTAACCCAACCTATCATCTCGGCGGTAATATTTGACAACATTCCTGGCGAGTTGGCCTCTACCTCTCCGTGGGGCCTTTATATACTTCAATAACGTAATATAACCTAACATAACCCAATCTAACATCTCGGCGATAATATTTGACCACATTCATGGCTTGTTGGCCTCTACATCTCCGTGGGACCTTTATGTGCATCTATAACGTAATATAACCTAACGTAACCCAACCTAACATCTCGGCGGTAATATTTGAAAACATTCCTGCCGAGTTCGCCTCTGCGTCTCTGCTTGACCTTCATATACATCAATAACGTAATATAACCTAACCTAACCCAACCTATCATCTCGGCGGTAATATTTGACAACATTCATGGCGAGTTGGCCTCTACGTCTCCGTGGGACCTTCATATACATCAATAACTTAATATAACCTAACCGAACCCAACCTAACATCTCGGCGGTAATATTTGACCACATTCCTGGCATGTTGGCCTCTACGTCTCCGTGGGACCTTTATATACATCAATAACGTAATATAAACTAATCTAACCCAACCTAACATCTCCGGGGTAATATTTGACAACATACCTGGCGAGTTGGCCTCCACGTCTCCTTGGGACCTTCATATACATCAATAACGAAATATAACCTAACCTAACCCAACCTATCATCTCGGCGGTAATATTTGACAATATTCCTGGCGAATTGGCCTCTAGGTTTCCGTTTGACCTTCATATACATCGATAACGTAATATAACCTAACCTAACCCAACCTATCATCTCGGCGGTAATATTTGACCACATTCATGGCGAGTTGGCCTCTACGTCTCCGTTTGACCTTCATATACATCAATAACGTAATATAACCTAACCTAACCCAACCTATCATCTCGGCGGTAATATTTGACAACATTCCTGGCTTGTTGGCCTCTACGTCTCCGTGGGACCTTTATATACATCAATAACGAAATATAACCTAACCCAACACAACCTATCATCTCGGCGGTAATATTCGACAACATACCTGGCGCATTTGGCCTCTACGTCTACGTTTGACCTTCATATACATCAATAACGAAATGTAACCTAACCTAACCCAACCTATCATCTCGGCGGTAATATTTGACAACATTCCTGGCGAGTTGGCCTCTGCCTCTCCGTGGTGCCTTTATATACTTCAATAACGTAATATAACCTAACCTAACCCATTCTAACATCTCGGCGATAATATTTGACCACATTCCTGGCTTGTTGGCCTCTACATCTCCGTGGGACCTTTATGTGCATCTATAACGTAATATAACCTAACGTAACCCAACCTAACATCTCGGCGGTAATATTTGAAAACATTCCTGCCGAGTTCGCCTCTGCGTCTCCGCTTGACCTTCATATACATCAATAACGTAATATAACCTAACCTAACCCAACCTATCATCTCGGCGGTAATATTTGACAACATTCCTGGCTTGTTGGCCTCTACGTCTCCGTGGGACCTTTATATACATCAATAACGAAATATAACCTAACCCAACACAACCTATCATCTCGGCGGTAATATTCGACAACATACCTGGCGCATTTGGCCTCTACGTCTACGTTTGACCTACATATACATCAATAACGTAATATAACCTAACCTAAGCCAACCTAACATCTCCGGGGTAATATTTGACCACATTCCTGGCTTGTTGGACTCTACGTCTCCGTGGGACCTTTATATACATCTATAACGTAATATAACCTAACCTAACACAACCTAACATCTCGGCGGTAATATTTGACAACATTCCTGGCGTGTTGGCCTTTATGTCTCCGTGGGACCTTTATATACATCAATAACGTAATATAACCTAATCTAACCCAACCTAACATCTCCGGGGTAATATTTGACAACATACCTGGCGAGTTGGCCTCTACGTCTCCTTGGGACCGTCATATACATCAATAACGAAATATAACCTAACCTAACCCAACCTATCATCTCGGCGGTAATATTTGACAATATTCCTGGCGAATTGGCCTCTAGGTTTCCGTTTGACCTTCATATACATCGATAACGTAATATAACCTAACCTAACCCAACCTATCATCTCGGCGGTAATATTTGACCACATTCATGGCGAGTTGGCCTCTACGTCTCCGTGGGACCTTTATATACATCAATAACGTAATATAACCTAAAATAACCCAACCTAACATCTCGGCGGTAATATTTGACCACATTCCTGGCATGTTGGCCTCTACGTCTCCGTGGGACCTTTATATACATCTATAACGTAACATAACCTAACCTAACCCAACCTAACATCTCGGCGATAATATTTGACATCATTCCTGGCGAGTTGGCCTCTACGTTTCCGTTTGACCTTCATATACATCAATAACGTAATATAACCTAACCTAACCCAACCTAACATCTCCGGGGTAATATTTGACCACATTCCTGGCTTGTTGGACTCTACGTCTCCGTGGGACCTTTATATACATCTATAACGTAACATAACCTAACCTAACCCAACCTAACATCTCGGCAGTAAAATTTGACAACATTCCTGGCGAGTTGGCTTCTCCGTCTCCGTGGGACCTTTATATACATCAATAACGTAATATAACCTAACCTAACCCAACCTAACATCTCGGCGATAATATTTGACCACATTCCTGGCTTGTTGGCCTCTACGTCTCCGTGGGACCTTTATATACATCAATAACGTAATATAACCTAACCCAACACAACCTATCATCTCGGCGGTAATATTCGACAGCATACCTGGCGCATTTGGCCTCTACGTCTACGTTTGACCTTCATATACATCAATAACGAAATGTAACCTAATCTAACCCAACCTATCATCTCGGCGGTAATATTTGACAACATTCCTGGCGAGTTGGCCTCTACCTCTCCGTGGGGCCTTTATATACTTCAATAACGTAATATAACCTAACCTAACCCAATCTAACATCTCGGCGATAATATTTGACCACATTCCTGGCTTGTTGGCCTCTACATCTCCGTGGGACCTTTATGTGCATCTATAACGTAATATAACCTAACCTAACCCAACCTAACATCTCGGCGGTAATATTTGACAACATTCCTGGCGAGCTGGCCTTTACGTCTCCGTGGGACCTTTATATACATCAATAACGTAATATAACCTAATCTAACCCAACCTAACATCTCCGGGGTAATATTTGACAGCATGCCTGGCGAGTTGGCCTCTACGTCTCCTTGGGACCTTCATATACATCAATAACGAAATATAACCTAACCTAACCCAACCTATCATCTCGGCGGTAATATTTGACAATATTTCTGGCGAATTGGCCTCTAGGTTTCCGTTTGACCTTCATATACATCGATAACGTAATATAACCTAACCTAACCCAACCTATCATCTCGGCGGTAATATTTGACCACATTCATGGCAAGTTGGCCTCTACGTCTCCGTTTGACATTCATATACATCAATAACGTAATATAACCTAACCTAACCCAACCTATCATCTCGGCGGTAATATTTGACAACATTCCTGGCTTGTTGGCCTCTACGTCTCCGTGGGACCTTTATATACATCAAAAACGAAATATAACCTAACCCAACACAACCTATCATCTCGGCGGTAATATTCGACAACATACCTGGCGCATTTGGCCTCTACGTCTACGTTTGACCTTCATATACATCAATAACGAAATGTAACCTAACCTAACCCAACCTATCATCTCGGCGGTAATATTTGACAACATTGCTGGCGAGTTGGCCTCTACCTCTCCGTGGGGCCTTTATATACTTCAATAACGTAATATAACCTAACCTAACCCAATCTAACATCTCGGCGATAATATTTGACCACATTCATGGCTTGTTGGCCTCTACATCTCCGTGGGACCTTTATGTGCATCTATAACGTAATATAACCTAACGTAACCCAACCTAACATCTCGGCGGTAATTTTTGAAAACATTCCTGCCGAGTTCGCCTCTGCGTCTCTGCTTGACCTTCATATACATCAATAACGTAATATAACCTAACCTAACCCAACCTATCATCTCGGCGGTAATATTTGACAACATTCCTGGCTTGTTGGCCTCTACGTCTCCCTGGGACCTTTATATACATCAATAACGAAATATAACCTAACCCAACACAAGCTATCATCTGGGCGGTAATATTCGACAACATACCTGGCGCATTTGGCCTCTACGTCTACGTTTGACCTTCATATACATCAATAACGTAATATAACCTAACCTAAGCCAACCTAACATCTCCGGGGTAATATTTGACCACATTCCTGGCTTGTTGGACTCTACGTCTCCGTGGGACCTTTATATACATCTATAACGTAATATAACCTAACCTAACCCAACCTAACATCTCGGCGGTAATATTTGACAACATTCATGGCGAGTTGGCCTCTACGTCTCCGTTTGACCTTCATATACATCAATAACGTAATATAACCTAACCTAACCCAACCTATCATCTCGGCGGTAATATTTGACAACATTCCTGGCTTGTTGGCCTCTACGTCTCCGTGGGACCTTTATATACATCAATAACGAAATATAACCTAACCCAACACAACCTATCATCTCGGCGGTAATATTCGACAACATACCTGGCGCATTTGGCCTCTACGTCTACGTTTGACCTTCATATACATCAATAACGAAATGTAACCTAACCTAACCCAACCTATCATCTCGGCGGTAATATTTGACAACATTCCTGGCGAGTTGGCCTCTGCCTCTCCGTGGGGCCTTTATATACTTCAATAACGTAATATAACCTAACCTAACCCAATCTAACATCTCGGCGATAATATTTGACCACATTCCTGGCTTGTTGGCCTCTACATCTCCGTGGGACCTTTATGTGCATCTATAACGTAATATAACCTAACGTAACCCAACCTAACATCTCGGCGGTAATATTTGAAAACATTCCTGCCGAGTTCGCCTCTGCGTCTCCGCTTGACCTTCATATACATCAATAACGTAATATAACCTAACCTAACCCAACCTATCATCTCGGCGGTAATATTTGACAACATTCCTGGCTTGTTGGCCTCTACGTCTCCGTGGGACCTTTATGTGCATCTATAACGTAATATAACCTAACGTAACGCAACCTAACATCTCGGCGGTAATATTTGAAAACATTCCTGCCGAGTTCGCCTCTGCGTCTCCGCTTGACCTTCATATACATCAATAACGTAATATAACCTAACCTAACCCAACCTATCATCTCGGCGGTAATATTTGACAACACTCCTGGCTTGTTGGCCTCTACGTCTCCGTGGGACCTTTATATACATCAATAACGAAATATAACCTAACCCAACACAACCTATCATCTCGGCGGTAATATTCGACAACATACCTGGCGCATTTGGCCTCTACGTCTACGTTTGACCTACATATACATCAATAACGTAATATGACCTAACCTAAGCCAACCTAACATCTCCGGGGTAATATTTGACCACATTCCTGGCTTGTTGGACTCTACGTCTCCGTGGGACCTTTATATACATCTATAACGTAATATAACCTAACCTAACACAACCTAACATCTCGGCGGTAATATTTGACAACATTCCTGGCGTGTTGGCCTTTATGTCTCCGTGGGACCTTTATATACATCAATAACGTAATATAACCTAATCTAACCCAACCTAACATCTCCGGGGTAATATTTGACAACATACCTGGCGAGTTGGCCTCTACGTCTCCTTGGGACCGTCATATACATCAATAACGAAATATAACCTAACCTAACCCAACCTATCATCTCGGCGGTAATATTTGACAATATTCCTGGCGAATTGGCCTCTAGGTTTCCGTTTGACCTTCATATACATCGATAACGTAATATAACCTAACCTAACCCAACCTATCATCTCGGCGGTAATATTTGACCACATTCATGGCGAGTTGGCCTCTACGTCTCCGTGGGACCTTTATATACATCAATAACGTAATATAACCTAAAATAACCCAACCTAACATCTCGGCGGTAATATTTGACCACATTCCTGGCATGTTGGCCTCTACGTCTCCGTGGGACCTTTATATACATCTATAACGTAACATGACGTAAAATAACCCAATCTAACTTCTCGGCGGTAATATTTGACATCATTCCTGGCGAGTTGGCCTCTACGTCTCCGTTTGACCTTTATATACATCAATAACGTAATATAACCTAATCTAACCCAACCTAACATCTCCGGGGTAATATTTGACAACATATCTGGCGAGTTGGCCTCCACGTCTCCTTGGGACCTTCATATACATCAATAACGAAATATAACCTAACCTAACCCAACCTATCATCTCGGCGGTAATATTTGACAACATTCCTGGCGAGTTGGCCTCTACCTCTCCGTGGGGCCTTTATATACTTCAATAACGTAATATAACCTAACCTAACCCAATCTAACATCTCGGCGATAATATTTGACCACATTCCTGGCTTGTTGGCCTCTACATCTCCGTGGGACCTTTATGTGCATCTATAACGTAATATAACCTAACCTAACCCAACCTAACATCTCGGCGGTAATATTTGACAACATTCCTGGCGAGCTGGCCTTTACGTCTCCGTGGGACCTTTATATACATCAATAACGTAATATAACCTAATCTAACCCAACCTAACATCTCCGGGGTAATATTTGACAGCATACCTGGCGAGTTGGCCTCTACGTCTCCTTGGGACCTTCATATACATCAATAACGAAATATAACCTAACCTAACCCAACCTATCATCTCGGCGGTAATATTTGACAATATTTCTGGCGAATTGGCCTCTAGGTTTCCGTTTGACCTTCATATACATCGATAACGTAATATAACCTAACCTAACCCAACCTATCATCTCGGCGGTAATATTTGACCACATTCATGGCGAGTTGGCCTCTACGTCTCCGTTTGACATTCATATACATCAATAACGTAATATAACCTAACCTAACCCAACCTATCATCTCGGCGGTAATATTTGACAACATTCCTGGCTTGTTGGCCTCTACGTCTCCGTGGGACCTTCATATACATCAATAACGAAATGTAACCTAACCTAACCCAACCTATCATCTCGGCGGTAATATTTGACAACATTCCTGGCGAGTTGGCCTCTACCTCTCCGTGGGGCCTTTATATACTTCAATAACGTAATATAACCTAACCTAACCCAATCTAACATCTCGGCGATAATATTTGACCACATTCATGGCTTGTTGGCCTCTACATCTCCGTGGGACCTTTATGTGCATCTATAACGTAATATAACCTAACGTAACCCAACCTAACATCTCGGCGGTAATATTTGAAAACATTCCTGCCGAGTTCGCCTCTGCGTCTCTGCTTGACCTTCATATACATCAATAACGTAATATAACCTAACCTAACCCAACCTATCATCTCGGCGATAATATTTGACAACATTCCTGGCTTGTTGGCCTCTACGTCTCCCTGGGACCTTTATATACATCAATAACGAAATATAACCTAACCCAACACAACCTATCATCTCGGCGGTAATATTCGACAACATACCTGGCGCATTTGGCCTCTACGGCTACGTTTGACCTTCATATACATCAATAACGTAATATAACCTAACCTAAGCCAACCTAACATCTCCGGGGTAATATTTGACCACATTCCTGGCTTGTTGGACTCTACGTCTCCGTGGGACCTTTATATACATCTATAACGTAATATAACCTAACCTAACCCAACCTAACATCTCGGCGGTAATATTTGACAACATTCATGGCGAGTTGGCCTCTACGGCTCCGTGGGACCTTCATATACATCAATAACTTAATATAACCTAACCGAACCCAACCTAACATCTCGGCGGTAATATTTGACCACATTCCTGGCATGTTGGCCTCTACGTCTCCGTGGGACCTTTATATACATCTATAACGTAACATGACGTAAAATAACCCAATCTAACTTCTCGGCGGTAATATTTGACATCATTCCTGGCGAGTTGGCCTCTACGTCTCCGTTTGACCTTTATATACATCAATAACGTAATATAACCTAATCTAACCCAACCTAACATCTCCGGGGTAATATTTGACAACATACCTGGCGAGTTGGCCTCCACGTCTCCTTGGGACCTTCATATACATCAATAACGAAATATAACCTAACCTAACCCAACCTATCATCTCGGCGGTAATATTTGACAATATTCCTGGCGAATTGGCCTCTAGGTTTCCGTTTGACCTTCATATACATCGATAACGTAATATAACCTAACCTAACCCAACCTATCATCTCGGCGGTAATATTTGACCACATTCATGGCGAGTTGGCCTCTACGTCTCCGTGGGACCTTTATATACATCAATAACGTAATATAACCTAAAATAACCCAACCTAACATCTCGGCGGTAATATTTGACCACATTCCTGGCATGTTGGCCTCTACGTCTCCGTGGGACCTTTATATACATCTATAACGTAACATGACGTAAAATAACCCAATCTAACTTCTCGGCGGTAATATTTGACATCATTCCTGGCGAGTTGGCCTCTACGTCTCCGTTTGACATTCATATACATCAATAACGTAATATGACCTAACCTAACCCAACCTATCATCTCGGCGGTAATATTTGACAACATTCCTGGCTTGTTGGCCTCTACGTCTCCGTGGGACCTTTATATACATCAAAAACGAAATATAACCTAACCCAACACAACCTATCATCTCGGCGGTAATATTCGACAACATACCTGGCGCATTTGGCCTCTACGTCTACGTTTGACCTTCATATACATCAATAACGAAATGTAACCTAACCTAACCCAACCTATCATCTCGGCGGTAATATTTGACAACATTCCTGGCGAGTTGGCCTCTACCTCTCCGTGGGGCCTTTATATACTTCAATAACGTAATATAACCTAACCTAACCCAATCTAACATCTCGGCGATAATATTTGACCACATTCATGGCTTGTTGGCCTCTACATCTCCGTGGGACCTTTATGTGCATCTATAACGTAATATAACCTAACGTAACCCAACCTAACATCTCGGCGGTAATATTTGAAAACATTCCTGCCGAGTTCGCCTCTGCGTCTCTGCTTGACCTTCATATAC
This sequence comes from Xylocopa violacea, assembly GCA_963969225.1. NCBI lineage: Eukaryota > Metazoa > Arthropoda > Insecta > Hymenoptera > Apidae > Xylocopa > Xylocopa violacea. The sequence continues at coordinate 4,244,945 of CAXAJV010000015.1, forward strand.
ATCAATAACGTAATATAACCTAACCTAACCCAACCTATCATCTCGGCGATAATATTTGACAACATTCCTGGCTTGTTGGCCTCTACGTCTCCCTGGGACCTTTATATACATCAATAACGAAATATAACCTAACCCAACACAACCTATCATCTCGGCGGTAATATTCGACAACATACCTGGCGCATTTGGCCTCTACGTCTCCGTGGGACCTTTATATACACCAATAACGTAATATAACCTAACCCAACACAACCTATCATCTCGGCGGTAAAATTCGACAGCATACCTGGCGCATTTGGCCTCTACGTCTACGTTTGACCTTCATATACATCAATAACGAAATGTAACCTAATCTAACCCAACCTATCATCTCGGCGGTAATATTTGACAACATTCCTGGCGAGTTGGCCTCTACATCTCCGTGGGGCCTTTATATACTTCAATAACGTAATATAACCTAACCTAACCCAATCTAACATCTCGGCGATAATATTTGACCACATTCCTGGCTTGTTGGCCTCTACATTTCCGTGGGACCTTTATGTGCATCTATAACGTAATATAACCTAACCTAACCCAACCTAACATCTCGGCGGTAATATTTGACAACATTCCTGGCGAGCTGGCCTTTACGTCTCCGTGGGACCTTTATATACATCAATAACGTAATATAACCTAATCTAACCCAACCTAACATCTCCGGGGTAATATTTGACAGCATATCTGGCGAGTTGGCCTCTACGTCTCCTTGGGACCTTCATATACATCAATAACGAAATATAACCTAACCTAACCCAACCTATCATCTCGGCGGTAATATTTGACAATATTTCTGGCGAATTGGCCTCTAGGTTTCCGTTTGACCTTCATATACATCGATAACGTAATATAACCTAACCTAACCCAACCTATCATCTCGGCGGTAATATTTGACCACATTCATGGCGAGTTGGCCTCTACGTCTCCGTTTGACATTCATATACATCAATAACGTAATATAACCTAACCTAACCCAACCTATCATCTCGGCGGTAATATTTGACAACATTCCTGGCTTGTTGGCCTCTACGTCTCCGTGGGACCTTTATATACATCAATAACGAAATATAACCTAACCCAACACAACCTATCATCTCGGCGGTAATATTCGACAACATACCTGGCGCATTTGGCCTCTACGTCTACGTTTGACCTTCATATACATCAATAACGAAATGTAACCTAACCTAACCCAACCTATCATCTCGGCGGTAATATTTGACAACATTCCTGGCGAGTTGGCCTCTACCTCTACGTGGGGCCTTTATATACTTCAATAACGTAATATATCCTAACCTAACCCAATCTAACATCTCGGCGATAATATTTGACATTATTCCTGGCGAGTTGGCCTCTACATCTCCGTTTGACCTTTATATACATCAATAACGTAATATAACCTAATCTAACCCAACCTAACATCTCCGGGGTAATATTTGACAACATACCTGGCGAGTTGGCCTCTACGTCTCCTTGGGACCTTCATATACATCAATAACGAAATATAACCTAACCTAACCCAACCTATCATCTCGGCGGTAATATTTGACAATATTCCTGGCGAATTGGCCTCTAGGTTTCCGTTTGACCTTGATATACATCGATAACGTAATATAACCTAACCTAACCCAACCTATCATCTCGGCGGTAATATTTGACCACATTCCTGGCATGTTGGCCTCTACGTCTCCGTGGGACCTTTATATACATCTATAACGTAACATAACCTAACCTAACCCAACCTAACATCTCGGCGATAATATTTGACATCATTCCTGGCGAGTTGGCCTCTACGTTTCCGTTTGACCTTCATATACATTAATAACGTAATATAACCTAACCTAACCCAACCTAACATCTCCGGGGTAATATTTGACCACATTCCTGGCTTGTTGGACTCTACGTCTCCGTGGGACCTTTATATAAATCTGTAACGCAATATAACCTAACCTAACCCAACCTAACATCTCCGGGGTAATATTTGACCACATTCCTGGCTTGTTGACCTCTACATCTCCGTGGGACCTTTATGTGCATCTATAACGTAATATAACCTAACCTAAGCCAACCTAACATCTCCGGGGTAATATTTGACCACATTCCTGGTTTGTTGGACTCTACGTCTCCGTGGGACCTTTATATACATCTATAACGTAATATAACCTAACCTAACCCAACCTAACATCTCGGCGGTAATATTTGACAACATTCATGGCGAGTTGGCCTCTAGGTCTCCGTGGGAACTTCATATACATCAATAACTTAATATAACCTAACCTAACCCAACCTAACATCTCGGCGGTAATATTTGACCACATTCCTGGCATGTTGGCCTCTACGTCTCCGTGGGACCGTTATATACATCTATAACGTAACATAACGTAAAATAACCCAATCTAACATCTCGGCGGTAATATTTGACATCATTCCTGGCGAGTTGGCCTCTACGTCTCCGTTTGACCTTTATATACATCAATAACGTAATATAACCTAACCTAACCCAACCTATCATCTCGGCGGTAATATTTGACAATATTCCTGGCGAATTGGCCTCTAGGTCTCCGTTTGACCTTCATATACATCTATAACGTAATATAACCTAACCTAACCCAACCTAACATCTCGGCGGTAATATTTGACAACATTCATGGCGAGTTGGCCTCTACGTCTCCGTTTGACCTTTATATACATCAATAACGTAATATAACCTAATCTAACCCAACCTAACATCTCCGGGGTAATATTTGACAACATACCTGGCGAGTTGGCCTCTACGTCTCCTTGGGACCTTCATATACATCAATAACGAAATATAACCTAACCTAACCCAACCTATCATCTCGGCGGTAATATTTGACAATATTCCTGGCGAATTGGCCTCTAGGTTTCCGTTTGACCTTCATATACATCGATAAAGTAATATAACCTAACCTAACCCAACCTAACATCTCGGCGGTAATATTTGACAACATTCATGGCGAGTTGGCCTCTACGTCTCCGTGGGACCTTCATATACATCAATAACTTAATGTAACCTAACCTAACCCAACCTAACATCTCGGCGGTAATATTTGACCACATTCCTGGCATGTTGGCCTCTACGTCTCCGTGGGACCTTTATATACATCTATAACGTAACATAACGTAAAATAACCCAATCTAACATCTCGGCGGTAATATTTGACATCATTCCTGGCGAGTTGGCCTCTACGTCTCCGTTTGAAATTCATATACATCAATAACGAAATATAACCTAACCGAACCCAACCTATCATCTCGGCGGTAATATTTGACAACATTCCTGGCTTGTTGGCCTTTACGTCTCCGTGGGAACTTTATATACATCAATAACGTAATATAACCTAATCTAACCCAAACTAACATCTCCGGGGTAATATTTCACCACATTCCTGGCTTGTTGGCCTCTACGTCTCCGTGGGACCTTTATGTGCATCTATAACGTAATATAACCTAACCTAACCCAACCTAACATCTCGGCGGTAATATTTGACCACATTCCTGGCGAGTTGGACTATACGTCTCCGTGTAACCTTCATATACATCAATAACGTAATATAACCTAATCTAACCCAACCTAACATCTCCGGGGTAATATTTGACAACATACCTGGCGAGTTGGCCTCTACGTCTCCGTGGGACCTTTATATACATCAATAACGAAATATAACCGAACCCAACACAACCTATCATCTCGGCGGTAATATTCGACAACATACCTAGCGCATTTGGCCTCTACGTCTACGTTTGACCTTCATATACATCAATAACGTAATATAACCTAACCTAAGCCAACCTAACATCTCCGGGGTAATATTTGACCACATTCCTGGCTTGTTGGACTCTACGTCTGCGTGGGACCTTTATATACATCTATAACGTAATATAACCTAACCTAACCCAACCTAACATCTCCGGGGTAATATTTGACAACATACCTGGCGAGTTGGCCTCTACGTCTCCTTGGGACCTTCATATACATCAATAACGAAATATAACCTAACCTAACCCAACCTATCATCTCGGCGGTAATATTTGACAATATTCCTCGCGAATTGGCCTCTAGGTTTCCGTTTGACCTTCATATACATCGATAACGTAATATAACCTAACCTAACCCAACCTATCATCTCGGCGGTAATATTTGACAACATTCCTGGCTTGTTGGCCTCTACGACTCCGTGGGACCTTTATATACATCAATAACGAAATATAACCTAACCCAACACAACCTATCATCTCGGCGGTAATATTCGACAACATACCTGGCGCATTTGGCCTCTACGTCTACGTTTGACCTTCATATACATCAATAACGAAATGTAACCTAACCTAACCCAACCTATCATCTCGGCGGTAATATTTGACAACATTCCTGGCGAGTTGGCCTCTACCTCTACGTGGGTCCTTTATATACTTCAATAACGTAATATAACCTAACCTAACCCAATCTAACATCTCGGCGATAATATTTGACATTATTCCTGGCGAGTTGGCCTCTACGTCTCCGTTTGACCTTTATATACATCAATAACGTAATATAACCTAATCTAACCCAACCTAACATCTCCGGGGTAATATTTGACAACATACCTGGCGAGTTGGCCTCTACGTCTCCTTGGGACCTTCATATACATCAATAACGAAATATAACCTAACCTAACCCAACCTATCATCTCGGCGGTAATATTTGACAATATTCCTGGCGAATTGGAATCTAGGTTTCTGTTTGACCTTGATATACATCGATAACGTAATATAACCTAACCTAACCCAACCTATCATCTCGGCGGTAATATTTGACCACATTCCTGGCATGTTGGCCTCTACGTCTCCGTGGGACCTTTATATACATCTATAACGTAACATAACCTATCCTAACCCAACCTAACATCTCAGGGGTAATATTTGACAACATTCCTGGCTTGTTGACCTCTACATTTCCGTGGGACCTTTATGTGCATCTATAACGTAATATAACCTAACCTAAGCCAACCTAACATCTCCGGGGTAATATTTGACCACATTCCTGGTTTGTTGGACTCTACGTCTCCGTGGGACCTTTATATACATCTATAACGTAATATAACCTAACCTAACCCAACCTAACATCTCGGCGGTAATATTTGACAACATTCATGGCGAGTTGGCCTCTACGTCTCCGTGGGACCTTCATATACATCAATAACTTAATATAACCTAACCTAACCCAACCTAACATCTCGGCGGTAATATTTGACCACATTCCTGGCATGTTGGCCTCTACGTCTCCGTGGGACCTTTATATACATCTATAACGTAACATAACGTAAAATAACACAATCTAACATCTCGGCGGTAATATTTGACATCATTCCTGGCGAGTTGGCCTCTACGTCTCCTTGGGACCTTCATATACATCAATAACGAAATATAACCTAACCTAACCCAACCTGTCATCTCGGCGGTAATATTTGACAATATTCCTGGCGAATTGGCCTCTAGGTTTCCGTTTGACCTTCATATACATCGATAACGTAATATAACCTAACCTAACCCAACCTATCATCTCGGCGGTAATATTTGACCACATTCATGGCGAGTTGGCCTCTACGTCTCCGTTTGACCTTCATATACGTCAATAACGTAATATAACCTAACCTAACCCAACCTATCATCTCGGCGGTAATATTTGACAACATTCCTGGCTTGTTGGCCTCTACGTCTCCGTGGGACCTTTATATACATCAATAACGAAATATAACCTAACCCAACACAACCTATCATCTCGGCGGTAATATTCGACACCATACCTGGCGCATTTGGCCTCTACGTCTACGTTTGACCTTCATATACATCAATAACGTAATATAACCTAACCTAAGCCAACCTAATATCTCCGGGGTAATATTTGACCACATTCCTGGCTTGTTGGACTCTACGTCTCCGTGGGACCTTTATATAAATCTATAACGTAATATAACCTAACCTAACCCAACCTAACATCTCCGGGGTAATATTTGACCACATTCCTGGCTTGTTGGCCTCTACATCTCCGTGGGACCTTTATGTGCATCTATAACGTAATATAACCTAACCTAAGCCAACCTAACATCTCCGGGGTAATATTTGACCACATTCCTGGCTTGTTGGCCTCTACGTCTCCGTTTGACCTTCATATACATCGATAACGTAATATAACCTAACCCAACACAACCTAGCATCTCGACGGTAATATTCGACAACATACCTGGCGCATTTGGCCTCTACGTCTACGTTTGACCTTCATATACATCAATAACGAAATGTAACCTAACCTAACCCAACCTATCATCTCGGCGGTAATATTTGACAACATTCCTGGCGAGTTGGCCTCTACCTCTCCGTGGGGCCTTTATATACTTCAATAACGTAATATAACCTAACCTAACCCAATCTAACATCTCGGCGATAATATTTGACCACATTCATGGCTTGTTGGCCTCTACATCTCCGTGGGACCTTTATGTGCCTCTATAACGTAATATAACCTAACGTAACCCAACCTAACATCTCGGCGGTAATATTTGAAAACATTCCTGCCGAGTTCGCCTCTGCGTCTCCGCTTGACCTTCATATACATCAATAACGTAATATAACCTAACCTAACCCAACCTATCATCTCGGCGGTAATATTTGACAACATTCCTGGCTTGTTGGCCTCTACGTCTCCGTGGGACATTTATATACATCAATAACGAAATATAACCTAACCCAACACAACCTATCATCTCGGCGGTAATATTCGACAACATACCTAGCGCATTTGGCCTCTACGTCTACGTTTGACCTTCATATACATCAATAACGTAATATAACCTAACCTAAGCCAACCTAACATCTCCGGGGTAATATTTGACCACATTCCTGGCTTGTTGGACTCTACGTCTGCGTGGGACCTTTATATACATCTATAACGTAATATAACCTAACCTAACCCAACCTAACATCTCGGCGGTAATATTTGACAACATTCATGGCGAGTTGGCCTTTAGGTCTCCGTGGGAACTTCATATACATCAATAACTTAATATAACCTAACCTAACCCAACCTAACATCTCGGCGGTAATATTTGACCACATTCCTGGCATGTTGGCCTCTACGTCTCCGTGGGACCGTTATATACATCTATAACGTAACATAACGTAAAATAACCCAATCTAACATCTCGGCGGTAATATTTGACATCATTCCTGGCGAGTTGGCCTCTACGTCTCCGTTTGACCTTTATATACATCAATAACGTAATATAACCTAACCTAACCCAACCTATCATCTCGGCGGTAATATTTGACAATATTCCTGGCGAATTGGACTCTAGGTCTCCGTTTGACCTTCATATACATCTATAACGTAATATAACCTAACCTAACCCAACCTAACATCTCGGCGGTAATATTTGACAACATTCATGGCGAGTTGGCCTCTACGTCTCCGTGGGACCTTCATATACATCAATAACTTAATATAACCTAACCTAACCCAACCTAACATCTCGGCGGTAATATTTGACCACATTCCTGGCATGTTGGCCTCTACGTCTCCGTGGGACCTTTATATACATCTATAACGTAACATAACGTAAAATAACACAATCTAACATCTCGGCGGTAATATTTGACATCATTCCTGGCGAGTTGGCCTCTACGTCTCCGTTTGACCTTTATATACATCAATAACGTAATATAACCTAATCTAACCCAACCTAACATCTCCGGGGTAATATTTGACAACATACCTGGCGAGTTGGCCTCTACGTCTCCTTGGGACCTTCATATACATCAATAACGAAATATAACCTAACCTAACCCAACCTATCATCTCGGCGGTAATATTTGACAATATTCCTGGAGAATTGGCCTCTAGGTTTCCGTTTGACCTTCATATACATCGATAACGTAATATAACCTAACCTAACCCAACCTATCATCTCGGCGGTAATATTTGACCACATTCATGGCGAGTTGGCCTCTACGTCTCCGTTTGACCTTCATATACATCAATAACGTAATATAACCTAACCTAACCCAACCTATCATCTCGGCGGTAATATTTGACAACATTCCTGGCTTGTTGCCCTCTACGTCTCCGTGGGACCTTTATATACATCAATAACGAAATATAACCTAACCCAACACAACCTATCATCTCGGCGGTAATATTCGACAACATACCTGGCGCATTTGGCCTCTACGTCTACGTTTGACCTTCATATACATCAATAACGTAATATAACCTAACCTAAGCCAACCTAACATCTCCGGGGTAATATTTGACCACATTCCTGGCTTGTTGGACTCTACGTCTCCGTGGGACCTTTATATAAATCTATAACGTAATATAACCTAACCTAACCCAACCTAACATCTCCGGGGTAATATTTGACAACATTCATGGCGAGTTGGCCTCTATGTCTCCGTGGGACCTTTATATACATCAATAACGTAATATAACCTAACCTAACCCAACCTAGCATCTCGGCGGTAATATTTGACCACATTCCTGGCATGTTGGCCTCTACGTCTCCGTGGGACCTTTATATACATCTATAACGTAACATAACGTAAAATAACCCAATCTAACATCTCGGCGGTAATATTTGACATCATTCCTGGCGAGTTGGCCTCTACGTCTCCGTTTGAAATTCATATACATCAATAACGAAATATAACCTAACCGAACCCAACCTATCATCTCGGCGGCAATATTTGACAACATTCCTGGCTTGTTGGCCTCTACGTCTCCGTGGGACCTTTATATACATCAATAACGAAATATAACCGAACCCAACACAACCTATCATCTCGGCGGTAATATTCGACAACATACCTAGCGCATTTGGCCTCTACGTCTACGTTTGACCTTCATATACATCAATAACGTAATATAACCTAACCTAAGCCAACCTAACATCTCCGGGGTAATATTTGACCACATTCCTGGCTTGTTGGACTCTACGTCTGCGTGGGACCTTTATATACATCTATAACGTAATATAACCTAACCTAACCCAACCTAACATCTCCGCGGTAATATTTGACAACATTCATGGCGAGTTGGCCTCTAGGTCTCCGTGGGAACTTCATATACATCAATAACTTAATATAACCTAACCTAACCCAACCTAACATCTCGGCGGTAATATTTGACCACATTCCTTTCATGTTGACCTCTACGTCTCCGTGGGACCGTTATATACATCTATAACGTAACATAACGTAAAATAACCCAATCTAACATCTCGGCGGTAATGTTTGACATCATTCCTGGCGAGTTGGCCTCTACGTCTCCGTTTGACCTTTATATACATCAATAACGTAATATAACCTAATCTAACCCAACCTAACATCTCCGGGGTAATATTTGACAACATACCTGGCGAGTTGACCTCTACGTCTCCTTGGGACCTTCATATACATCAATAACGAAATATAACCTAACCTAACCCAACCTATCATCTCGGCGGTAATATTTGACAATATTCCTGGCGAATTGGCCTCTAGGTTTCCGTTTGACCTTCATATACATCGATAACGTAATATAACCTAACCTAACCCAACCTATCATCTCGGCGGTAATATTTGACCACATTCATGGCGAGTTGGCCTCTACGTCTCCGTTTGACCTTCATATACATCGATAACGTAATATAACCTAACCCAACACAACCTATCATCTCGGCGGTAATATTCGACAACATACCTGGCGCATTTGGCCTCTACGTCTACGTTTGACCTTCATATACATCAATAACGAAATGTAACCTAACCTAACCCAACCTATCATCTCGGCGGTAATATTTGACAACATTCCTGGCGAGTTGGCCTCTACCTCTCCGTGGGGCCTTTATATACTTCAATAACGTAATATAACCTAACCTAACCCAATCTAACATCTCGGCGATAATATTTGACCACATTCATGGCTTGTTGGCCTCTACATCTCCGTGGGACCTTTATGTGCCTCTATATCGTAATATAACCTAACGTAACCCAACCTAACATCTCGGCGGTAATATTTGACCACATTCCTGGCGAGTTGGCCTATACGTCTTCGTGTAACCCTCGTATACATCAATAACGTAATATAACCTAACCTAACCCAACCTAACATCTCGGCGGTAATATTTAACAACATTCCTGGCTTGTTGGCCTCTACGTCTCCGTGGGACCTTTATATACATCAATAACGAAATATAACCTAACCCAACACAACCTATCATCTCGGCGGTAATATTCGACAACATACCTAGCGCATTTGGCCTCTACGTCTACGTTTGACCTTCATATAGATCAATAACGTAATATAACCTAACCTAAGCCAACCTAACATCTCCGGGGTAATATTTGACCACATTCCTGGTTTGTTGGACTCTACGTCTCCGTGGGACCTTTATATACATCTATAACGTAATATAACCTAACCTAACCCAACCTAACATCTCGGCGGTAATATTTGACAACATTCATGGCGAGTTGGCCTCTACGTCTCCGTGGGACCTTCATATACATCAATAACTTAATATAACCTAACCTAACCCAACCTAACATCTCGGCGGTAATATTTGACCACATTCCTGGCATGTTGGCCTCTACGTCTCCGTGGGACCTTTATATACATCTATAACGTAACATAACGTAAAATAACACAATCTAACATCTCGGCGGTAATATTTGACATCATTCCTGGCGAGTTGGCCTCTACGTCTCCGTTTGACCTTTATATACATCAATAACGTAATATAACCTAATCTATCCCAACCTAACATCTCTGGGGTAATATTTGACAACATACCTGGCGAGTTGGCCTCTACGTCTCCTTGGGACCTTCATATACATCAATAACGAAATATAACCTAACCTAACCCAACCTGTCATCTCGGCGGTAATATTTGACAATATTCCTGGCGAATTGGCCTCTAGGTTTCCGTTTGACCTTCATATACATCGATAACGTAATATAACCTAACCTAACCCAACCTATCATCTCGGCGGTAATATTTGACCACATTCATGGCGAGTTGGCCTCTACGTCTCCGTTTGACCTTCATATACATCAATAACGTAATATAACCTAACCTAACCCAACCTATCATCTCGGCGGTAATATTTGACAACATTCCTGGCTTGTTGGCCTCTACGTCTCCGTGGGACCTTTATATACATCAATAACGAAATATAACCTAACCCAACACAACCTATCATCTCGGCGGTAATATTCGACACCATACCTGGCGCATTTGGCCTCTACGTCTACGTTTGACCTTCATATACATCAATAACGTAATATAACCTAACCTAAGCCAACCTAATATCTCCGGGGTAATATTTGACCACATTCCTGGCTTGTTGGACTCTACGTCTCCGTGGGACCTTTATATAAATCTATAACGTAATATAACCTAACCTAACCCAACCTAACATCTCCGGGGTAATATTTGACCACATTCCTGGCTTGTTGGCCTCTACATCTCCGTGGGACCTTTATGTGCATCTATAACGTAATATAACCTAACCTAAGCCAACCTAACATCTCCGGGGTAATATTTGACCACATTCCTGGCTTGTTGGCCTCTACGTCTCCGTTTGACCTTCATATACATCGATAACGTAATATAACCTAACCCAACACAACCTAGCATCTCGACGGTAATATTCGACAACATACCTGGCGCATTTGGCCTCTACGTCTACGTTTGACCTTCATATACATCAATAACGAAATGTAACCTAACCTAACCCAACCTATCATCTCGGCGGTAATATTTGACAACATTCCTGGCGAGTTGGCCTCTACCTCTCCGTGGGGCCTTTATATACTTCAATAACGTAATATAACCTAACCTAACCCAATCTAACATCTCGGCGATAATATTTGACCACATTCATGGCTTGTTGGCCTCTACATCTCCGTGGGACCTTTATGTGCCTCTATAACGTAATATAACCTAACGTAACCCAACCTAACATCTCGGCGGTAATATTTGAAAACATTCCTGCCGAGTTCGCCTCTGCGTCTCCGGTTGACCTTCATATACATCAATAACGTAATATAACCTAACCTAACCCAACCTATCATCTCGGCGGTAATATTTGACAACATTCCTGGCTTGTTGGCCTCTACGTCTCCGTGGGACATTTATATACATCAATAACGAAATATAACCTAACCCAACACAACCTATCATCTCGGCGGTAATATTCGACAACATACCTAGCGCATTTGGCCTCTACGTCTACGTTTGACCTTCATATACATCAATAACGTAATATAACCTAACCTAAGCCAACCTAACATCTCCGGGGTAATATTTGACCACATTCCTGGCTTGTTGGACTCTACGTCTGCGTGGGACCTTTATATACATCTATAACGTAATATAACCTAACCTAACCCAACCTAACATCTCGGCGGTAATATTTGACAACATTCATGGCGAGTTGGCCTTTAGGTCTCCGTGGGAACTTCATATACATCAATAACTTAATATAACCTAACCTAACCCAACCTAACATCTCGGCGGTAATATTTGACCACATTCCTGGCATGTTGGCCTCTACGTCTCCGTGGGACCGTTATATACATCTATAACGTAACATAACGTAAAATAACCCAATCTAACATCTCGGCGGTAATATTTGACATCATTCCTGGCGAGTTGGCCTCTACGTCTCCGTTTGACCTTTATATACATCAATAACGTAATATAACCTAACCTAACCCAACCTATCATCTCGGCGGTAATATTTGACAATATTCCTGGCGAATTGGACTCTAGGTCTCCGTTTGACCTTCATATACATCTATAACGTAATATAACCTAACCTAACCCAACCTAACATCTCGGCGGTAATATTTGACAACATTCATGGCGAGTTGGCCTCTACGTCTCCGTGGGACCTTCATATACATCAATAACTTAATATAACCTAACCTAACCCAACCTAACATCTCGGCGGTAATATTTGACCACATTCCTGGCATGTTGGCCTCTACGTCTCCGTGGGACCTTTATATACATCTATAACGTAACATAACGTAAAATAACACAATCTAACATCTCGGCGGTAATATTTGACATCATTCCTGGCGAGTTGGCCTCTACGTCTCCGTTTGACCTTTATATACATCAATAACGTAATATAACCTAATCTAACCCAACCTAACATCTCCGGGGTAATATTTGACAACATACCTGGCGAGTTGGCCTCTACGTCTCCTTGGGACCTTCATATACATCAATAACGAAATATAACCTAACCTAACCCAACCTATCATCTCGGCGGTAATATTTGACAATATTCCTGGAGAATTGGCCTCTAGGTTTCCGTTTGACCTTCATATACATCGATAACGTAATATAACCTAACCTAACCCAACCTATCATCTCGGCGGTAATATTTGACCACATTCATGGCGAGTTGGCCTCTACGTCTCCGTTTGACCTTCATATACATCAATAACGTAATATAACCTAACCTAACCCAACCTATCATCTCGGCGGTAATATTTGACAACATTCCTGGCTTGTTGCCCTCTACGTCTCCGTGGGACCTTTATATACATCAATAACGAAATATAACCTAACCCAACACAACCTATCATCTCGGCGGTAATATTCGACAACATACCTGGCGCATTTGGCCTCTACGTCTACGTTTGACCTTCATATACATCAATAACGTAATATAACCTAACCTAAGCCAACCTAACATCTCCGGGGTAATATTTGACCACATTCCTGGCTTGTTGGACTCTACGTCTCCGTGGGACCTTTATATAAATCTATAACGTAATATAACCTAACCTAACTCAACCTAACATCTCCGGGGTAATATTTGACAACATTCATGGCGAGTTGGCCTCTATGTCTCCGTGGGACCTTTATATACATCAATAACGTAATATAACCTAACCTAACCCAACCTAGCATCTCGGCGGTAATATTTGACCACATTCCTGGCATGTTGGCCTCTACGTCTCCGTGGGACCTTTATATACATCTATAACGTAACATAACGTAAAATAACCCAATCTAACATCTCGGCGGTAATATTTGACATCATTCCTGGCGAGTTGGCCTCTACGTCTCCGTTTGACCTTTATATACATCAATAACGTAATATAACCTAATCTAACCCAACCTAACATCTCCGGGGTAATATTTGACAACATACCTGGCGAGTTGGCCTCTACGTCTCCTTGGGACCTTCATATACATCAATAACGAAATATAACCTAACCTAACCCAACCTATCATCTCGGCGGTAATATTTGACAATATTCCTGGAGAATTGGCCTCTAGGTTTCCGTTTGACCTTCATATACATCGATAACGTAATATAACCTAACCTAACCCAACCTATCATCTCGGCGGTAATATTTGACCACATTCATGGCGAGTTGGCCTCTACGTCTCCGTTTGACCTTCATATACATCAATAACGTAATATAACCTAACCTAACCCAACCTATCATCTCGGCGGTAATATTTGACAACATTCCTGGCTTGTTGCCCTCTACGTCTCCGTGGGACCTTTATATACATCAATAACGAAATATAACCTAACCCAACACAACCTATCATCTCGGCGGTAATATTCGACAACATACCTGGCGCATTTGGCCTCTACGTCTACGTTTGACCTTCATATACATCAATAACGTAATATAACCTAACCTAAGCCAACCTAACATCTCCGGGGTAATATTTGACCACATTCCTGGCTTGTTGGACTCTACGTCTCCGTGGGACCTTTATATAAATCTATAACGTAATATAACCTAACCTAACCCAACCTAACATCTCCGGGGTAATATTTGACAACATTCATGGCGAGTTGGCCTCTATGTCTCCGTGGGACCTTTATATACATCAATAACGTAATATAACCTAACCTAACCCAACCTAGCATCTCGGCGGTAATATTTGACCACATTCCTGGCATGTTGGCCTCTACGTCTCCGTGGGACCTTTATATACATCTATAACGTAACATAACGTAAAATAACCCAATCTAACATCTCGGCGGTAATATTTGACATCATTCCTGGCGAGTTGGCCTCTACGTCTCCGTTTGAAATTCATATACATCAATAACGAAATATAACCTAACCGAACCCAACCTATCATCTCGGCGGCAATATTTGACAACATTCCTGGCTTGTTGGCCTCTACGTCTCCGTGGGACCTTTATATACATCAATAACGAAATATAACCGAACCCAACACAACCTATCATCTCGGCGGTAATATTCGACAACATACCTAGCGCATTTGGCCTCTACGTCTACGTTTGACCTTCATATACATCAATAACGTAATATAACCTAACCTAAGCCAACCTAACATCTCCGGGGTAATATTTGACCACATTCCTGGCTTGTTGGACTCTACGTCTGCGTGGGACCTTTATATACATCTATAACGTAATATAACCTAACCTAACCCAACCTAACATCTCCGCGGTAATATTTGACAACATTCATGGCGAGTTGGCCTCTAGGTCTCCGTGGGAACTTCATATACATCAATAACTTAATATAACCTAACCTAACCCAACCTAACATCTCGGCGGTAATATTTGACCACATTCCTTTCATGTTGACCTCTACGTCTCCGTGGGACCGTTATATACATCTATAACGTAACATAACGTAAAATAACCCAATCTAACATCTCGGCGGTAATGTTTGACATCATTCCTGGCGAGTTGGCCTCTACGTCTCCGTTTGACCTTTATATACATCAATAACGTAATATAACCTAATCTAACCCAACCTAACATCTCCGGGGTAATATTTGACAACATACCTGGCGAGTTGACCTCTACGTCTCCTTGGGACCTTCATATACATCAATAACGAAATATAACCTAACCTAACCCAACCTATCATCTCGGCGGTAATATTTGACAATATTCCTGGCGAATTGGCCTCTAGGTTTCCGTTTGACCTTCATATACATCGATAACGTAATATAACCTAACCTAACCCAACCTATCATCTCGGCGGTAATATTTGACCACATTCATGGCGAGTTGGCCTCTACGTCTCCGTTTGACCTTCATATACATCGATAACGTAATATAACCTAACCCAACACAACCTATCATCTCGGCGGTAATATTCGACAACATACCTGGCGCATTTGGCCTCTACGTCTACGTTTGACCTTCATATACATCAATAACGAAATGTAACCTAACCTAACCCAACCTATCATCTCGGCGGTAATATTTGACAACATTCCTGGCGAGTTGGCCTCTACCTCTCCGTGGGGCCTTTATATACTTCAATAACGTAATATAACCTAACCTAACCCAATCTAACATCTCGGCGATAATATTTGACCACATTCATGGCTTGTTGGCCTCTACATCTCCGTGGGACCTTTATGTGCCTCTATAACGTAATATAACCTAACGTAACCCAACCTAACATCTCGGCGGTAATATTTGACCACATTCCTGGCGAGTTGGCCTATACGTCTTCGTGTAACCCTCGTATACATCAATAACGTAATATAACCTAACCTAACCCAACCTAACATCTCGGCGGTAATATTTAACAACATTCCTGGCTTGTTGGCCTCTACGTCTCCGTGGGACCTTTATATACATCAATAACGAAATATAACCTAACCCAACACAACCTATCATCTCGGCGGTAATATTCGACAACATACCTAGCGCATTTGGCCTCTACGTCTACGTTTGACCTTCATATAGATCAATAACGTAATATAACCTAACCTAAGCCAACCTAACATCTCCGGGGTAATATTTGACCACATTCCTGGCTTGTTGGACTCTACGTCTCCGTGGGACCTTTATATACATCTATAACGTAATATAACCTAACCTAACCCAACCTAACATCTCGGCGGTAATATTTGACAACATTCATGGCGAGTTGGCCTCTAGGTCTCCGTGGGACCTTCATATACATCAATAACTTAATATAACCTAACCTAACCCAACCTAACATCTCGGCGGTAATATTTGACCACATTCCTGGCATGTTGGCCTCTACGTCTCCGTGGGACCGTTATATACATCTATAACGTAACATAACGTAAAATAACCCAATCTAACATCTCGGCGGTAATATTTGACATCATTCCTGGCGAGTTGGCCTCTACGTCTCCGTTTGACCTTTATATACATCAATAACGTAATATAACCTAATCTAACCCAACCTAACATCTCCGGGGTAATATTTGACAACATACCTGGCGAGTTGGCCTCTACGTCTCCTTGGGACCTTCATATACATCAATAACGAAATATAACCTAACCTAACCCAATCTATCATCTCGACGGTAATATTTGACCACATTCATGGCGAGTTGGCCTCTACGTCTCCGTTTGACCTTCATATACATCGATAACGTAATATAACCTAACCCAACACAACCTATCATCTCGGCGGTAATATTCGACAACATACCTGGCGCATTTGGCCTCTACGTCTACGTTTGACCTTCATATACATCAATAACGTAATATAACCTAACCTAAGCCAACCTAACATCTCCGGGGTAATATTTGACCACATTCCTGGCTTGTTGGACTCTACGTCTCCGTGGGACCTTTATATACATCAATAACGAAATATAACCTAACCCAACACAACCTATCATCTCGGCGGTAATATTCGACAACATACCTGGCGCATTTGGCCTCTACGTCTACGTTTGACCTTCATATACATCAATAACGAAATGTAACCTAACCTAACCCAACCTAGCATCTCGGCGGTAATATTTGACAACATTCCTGGCGAGTTGGCCTCTACCTCTCCGTGGGGCCTTTATATACTTCAATAACGTAATATAACCTAACCTAACCCAATCTAATATCTCGGCGATAATATTTGACCACATTCATGGCTTGTTGGCTTCTACATCTCCGTGGGACCTTTATGTGCATCTATAACGTAATATAACCTAACGTAACCCAACCTAACATCTCGGCGGTAATATTTGAAAACCTTCCTGCCGAGTTCGCCTCTGCGTCTCCGCTTGACCTTCATATACATCAATAACGTAATATAACCTAACCTAACCCAACCTATCATCTCGGCGGTAATATTTGACAACATTCCTGGCTTGTTGGCCTCTACGTCTCCGTGGGACCTTTATATACATCAATAACGAAATATAACCTAACCCAACACAACCTATCATCTCGGCGGTAATATTCGACAACATACCTAGCGCATTTGGCCTCTACGTCTACGTTTGACCTTCATATACATCAACAACGTAATATAACCTAACCTAAGCCAACCTAACATCTCCGGGGTAATATTTGACCACATTCCTGGCTTGTTGGACTCTACGTCTGCGTGGGACCTTTATATACATCTATAACGTAATATAACCTAACCTAACCCAACCTAACATCTCGGCGGTAATATTTGACAACATTCATGGCGAGTTGGCCTCTAGGTCTCCGTGGGAACTTCATATACATCAATAACTTAATATAACCTAACCTAACCCAACCTAACATCTCGGCGGTAATATTTGACCACATTCCTGGCATGTTGGCCTCTACGTCTCCGTGGGACCGTTATATACATCTATAACGTGACATAACGTAAAATAACCCAATCTAACATCTCGGCGGTAATATTTGACAATATTCATGGCGAGTTGGCCTCTACGTCTCCGTGGGACCTTCATATACATCAATAACGTAATATAACCTAACCTAACCCAACCTAACATCTCGGCGGTAATATTTGACCACATTCCTGGCATGTTGGCCTCTACGTCTCCGTGGGACCTTTATATACATCTATAACGTAACATAACCTAACCTAACCCAACCTAACATCTCCGGGGTAATATTTGACCACATTCCTGGCTTGTTGGACTCTACGTCTCCGTGGGACCTTTATATACATCTATAAAGTAACATAACCTAACCTAACCCAACCTAACATCTCGGCGGTAATATTTGACAACATTCCTGGTGAGTTGGGTTCTCCGTCTCCGTGGGACCTGTATATACATCAATAACGTAATATAACCTAATCTAACCCAACCTAACATCTCCGGGGTAATATTTGACAACATACCTGGCGAGTTGGCCTCTACGTCTCCTTGGGACCTTCATATACATCAATAACGAAATATAACCTAACCTAACCCAACCTATCATCTCGGCGGTAATATTTGACAATATTCCAGGCGAATTGGCCTCTAGGTTTCCGTTTGACCTTCATATACATCGATAACGTAATATAACCTAACCTAACCCAACCTATCATCTCGGCGGTAATATTCGACCACATTCATGGCTTGTTGGCCTCTACGTCTCCGTGGGACCTTTATATACATCAATAACGTAATATAACCTAACCTAACCCAACCTAACATCTCGGCGGTAACATTTGAAAACATTCCTGCCGAGTTCGCCTCTGCGTCTCCGTTTGACCTTCATAAACATCAATAACGTAATATAACCTAACCTAACCCAACCTATCATCTCGGCGGTAATATTTGACAACATTCCTGGCTTGTTGGCCTCTACGTCTCCGTGGGACCTTTATATAGATCAATAACGTAATATAACCTAACCTAACCCAACCTAACATCTCGGCGGTAATATTTGACCACATTCCTGGCATGTTGGCCTCTACGTCTCCGTGGGACCTTTATATACATCTATAACGTAACATAACATAAAATAACCCAATCTAACATCTCGGCGGTAATATTTGACATCATTCCTGGCGAGTTGGCCTCTACGTCTCCGTTTGACCTTCATATACATCAATAACGTAATATAACCTAACCTAACCCAACCTATCATCTCGGCGGTAATTTTTGACCACATTCCTGGCTTGTAGGCCTCTACGTCTCCGTGGGACCTTTATAGACATCAATAACGTAATATAACCTAACCTAACCCAACCTAACATTTCCGGGGTAATATTTGACAACATACCTGGCGAGTTGGCCTCTACGTCTCCGTTTGACCTTCATATACATCAATAACGTAATATAACCTAACCTAACCCAACCTAACATCTCCGGGGTAATATTTGACCACATTCCTGGCTTGTTGGACTCTACGTCTCCGTGGGACCTTTATATTCATCTATAACGTAACATAACCTAACCTAACCCAACCTAACATCTCGGCGGTAATATTTGACAACATTCCTGGCGAGTTGGCCTCTGCGTCTCCGTTTGACCTTCATGTACATCAATAACGTAATATAACCTAACCTAACCCAACCTATCATCTCGGCGGTAATATTTGACAACATTCCTGGCTTGTTGGCCTCTACGTCTCCGTGGGACCTTTATATACATCAATAACGAAATATAACCTAACCCAACACAACCTATCATCTCGGCGGTAATATTCGACAACATACCTGGCGCATTTGGCCTCTACGTCTACGTTTGACCTTCATATACATCAATAACGAAATGTAACCTAACCTAACCCAACCTATCATCTCGGCGGTAATATTTGACAACATTCCTGGCGAGTTGGCCTCTACCTCTCCGTGGGGCCTTTATATACTTCAATAACGTAATATAACCTAACCTAACCCAATCTAACATCTCGGCGATAATATTTGACCACATTCCTGGCTTGTTGGCCTCTACATCTCCGTGGGACCTTTATGTGCATCTATAACGTAATATAACCTAACCTAACCCAACCTAACATCTCGGCGGTAATATTTGACCACATTCCTGGCGAGTTGGCCTATACGTCTTCGTGTAACCCTCGTATACATCAATAACGTAATATAACCTAACCTAACCCAACCTATCATCTCGGCGGTAATTTTTGACCACATTCCTGGCTTGTTGGCCTCTACGTCTCCGTGGGACCTTTATAGACATCAATAACGTAATATAACCTAACCTAACCCAACCTAACATTTCCGGGGTAATATTTGACAACATACATGGCGAGTTGGCCTCTACGTCTCCTTGGGACCTTCATATACATCGATAACGTAATATAACCTAACCTAACCCAACCTATCATCTCGGCGGTAATATTTGACCACATTCATGGCGAGTTGGCCTCTACGTCTCCGTGGGACCTTTATATACATCAATAACGTAATATAACCTAACCTAACCCAACCTAACATCTCGGCGGTAATATTTGACCACATTCCTGGCTTGTTGGCCTCTACGTCTCCGTGGGACCTTTATATACATCAATAACCTAATATAACCTAACCTAACCCTACCTAACATCTCGGCGGTAATATTTGAAAACATTCATGGCGAGTAGGCCTCTACGTCTCCGTTTGAAATTCATATACATCAATAACGAAATATAACCTAACTGAACCCAACCTATCATCTCGGCGGTAATATTTGACAACATTCCTGGCTTGTTGGCCTCTACATCTCCGTGGGACCTTTATGTGCATCTATAACGTAATATAACCTAAGCTAACCCAACCTAACATCTCGGCGGTAATATTTGACCACATTCCTGGCGAGTTGGCTTATACGTCTCCGTGTAACCCTCGTATACATCAATAACGTAATATAACCTAACCTAACCCAACCTATCATCTCGGCGGTAATATTTGACCACATTCCTGGCTTGTTGGCCTCTACGTCTCCGTGGGACCTTTATATACATCAATAACGTAATATAACCTAACCTAACCCAACCTATCATCTCGGCGGTAATATTTGACCACATTCATGGCGAGTTGGCCTCTACGTCTCCGTGGGACCTTTATATACATCAATAACGTAATATAACCTAACCTAACCCAACCTAACATCTCGGCGGTAATATTTGACCACATTCCTGGCTTGTTGGCCTCTACGTCTCCGTGGGACCTTTATATACATCAATAACCTAATATAACCTAACCTAACCCTACCTAACATCTCGGCGGTAATATTTGAAAACATTCATGGCGAGTAGGCCTCTACGTCTCCGTTTGAAATTCATATACATCAATAACGAAATATAACCTAACTGAACCCAACCTATCATCTCGGCGGTAATATTTGACAACATTCCTGGCTTGTTGGCCTCTACATCTCCGTGGGACCTTTATGTGCATCTATAACGTAATATAACCTAAGCTAACCCAACCTAACATCTCGGCGGTAATATTTGACCACATTCCTGGCGAGTTGGCTTATACGTCTCCGTGTAACCCTCGTATACATCAATAACGTAATATAACCTAACCTAACCCAACCTATCATCTCGGCGGTAATATTTGACCACATTCCTGGCTTGTTGGCCTCTACGTCTCCGTGGGACCTTTATATACATCAATAACGTAATATAACCTAACCTAACCCAACCTAACATCTCGGCGGTAACATTTGAAAACATTCCTGCCGAGTTCGCCTCTGCGTCTCCGTTTGACCTTCATAAACATCAATAACGTAATATAACCTAACCTAACCCAACCTATCATCTCGGCGGTAATATTTGACAACATTCCTGGCTTGTTGGCCTCTACGTCTCCGTGGGACCTTTATATACATCAATAACGAAATATAACCTAACCTAACACAACCTATCATCTCGGCGGTAATATTTCACCACATTCCTGGCTTGTTGGCCTCTACGTCTCCGTGGGACCTTTATATACATCAATAACGTAATATAACCTAACCTAACCCAACCTAACATCTCGGCGGTAATATTTGAAAACATTCCTGCCGAGTTCGCCTCTGCGTCTCCGCTTGACCTTCATATATATCAATAACGTAATATAACCTAACCTAACCCAACCTATCATCTCGGCGGTAATATTTGACAACATTCCTGGCTTGTTGGCCTCTACGTCTCCGTGGGACCTTTATATACATCAATAACGAAATATAACCTAACCCAACACAACCTATCATCTTGGCGGTAATATTCGACACCATACCTGGCGCATTTGGCCTCTACGTCTACGTTTGACCTTCATATACATCAATAACGAAATGTAACCTAACCTAACCCAACCTAACATCTCCGGGGTAATATTTGACCACATTCCTGGCTTGTTGGACTCTACGTCACCGTGGGACCTTTATATACATCTATAACGTAACATAACCTAACCTAACCCAACCTAACATCTCGGCGGTAAAATTTGACAACATTCCTGGCGAGTTGGCTTCTCCGTCTCCGTGGGACCTTTATATACATCAATAACGTAATATAACCTAACCTAACCCAACCTAACATCTCGGCGGTAATATCTGACCACATTCCTGGCTTGTTGGCCTCTACGTCTCCGTGGGACCTTTATATACATCAATAACCTAATATAACCTAACCTAACCCTACCTAACATCTCGGCGGTAATATTTGAAAACATTCATGGCGAGTAGGCTTCTACGTCTCCGTTTGAAATTCATATACATCAATAACGAAATATAACCTAACCGAACCCAACCTATCATCTCGGCGGTAATATTTGACAACATTCCTGGCTTGTTGGCCTTTACGTCTCCGTGGGACCTTTATATACATCAATAACGTAATATAACCTAATCTAACCCAACCTAACATCTCCGGGGTAATATTTCAACACATTCCTGGCTTGTTGGCCTCTACGTCTCCGTGGGTCCTTTATATACATCAATAACGTAATATAACCTAACCTAACCCAACCTAACATCGCGGCGGTAATATTTGAAAACATTCCTGCCGAGTTCGCCTCTGCGTCTCCGCTTGACCTTCATATACATCAATAACGTAATATAACCTAACCTAACCCAACCTATCATCTCGGCGGTAATATTTGACAACATTCCTGGCTTGTTGGCCTCTACGTCTCCGTGGGACCTTTATATACATCAATAACGAAATATAACCTAACCCAACACAACCTATCATCTCGGCGGTAATATTCGACACCATACCTGGCGCATTTGGCCTCTACGTCTACGTTTGACCTTCATATACATCAATAACGAAATGTAACCTAACCTAACCCAACCTAACATCTCCGGGGTAATATTTGACCACATTCCTGGCTTGTTGGACTCTACGTCACCGTGGGACCTTTATATACATCTATAACGTAACATAACCTAACCTAACCCAACCTAACATCTCGGCGGTAAAATTTGACAACATTCCTGGCGAGTTGGCTTCTCCGTCTCCGTGGGACCTTTATATACATCAATAACGTAATATAACCTAACCTAACCCAACCTAACATCTCGGCGGTAATATTTGACCACATTCCTGGCTTGTTGGCCTCTACGTCTCCGTGGGACCTTTATATACATCAATAACCTAATATAACCTAACCTAACCCTACCTAACATCTCGGCGGTAATATTTGAAAACATTCATGGCGAGTAGGCTTCTACGTCTCCGTTTGAAATTCATATACATCAATAACGAAATATAACCTAACCGAACCCAACCTATCATCTCGGCGGTAATATTTGACAACATTCCTGGCTTGTTGGCCTTTACGTCTCCGTGGGACCTTTATATACATCAATAACGTAATATAACCTAATCTAACCCAACCTAACATCTCCGGGGTAATATTTCAACACATTCCTGGCTTGTTGGCCTCTACGTCTCCGTGGGTCCTTTATATACATCAATAACGTAATATAACCTAACCTAACCCAACCTAACATCTCGGCGGTAATATTTGAAAACATTCCTGCCGAGTTCGCCTCTGCGTCTCCGCTTGACCTTCATATACATCAATAACGTAATATAACCTAACCTAACCCAACCTATCATCTCGGCGGTAATATTTGACAACATTCCTGGCTTGTTGGCCTCTACGTTTCCGTGGGACCTTTATATACATCAATAACGAAATATAACCTAACCCAACACAACCTATCATCTCGGCGGTAATATTCGACAACATACCTGGCGCATTTGGCCTCTACGTCTACGTTTGACCTTCATATACATCAATAACGAAATGTAACCTAACCCAACACAACCTATCATCTCGGCGGTAATATTCGACAACATACCTGGCGCATTTGGCCTCTACGTCTACGTTTGACCTTCATATACATCAATAACGAAATGTAACCTAACCTAACCCAACCTATCATCTCGGCGGTAATATTTGACAACATTCCTGGCTTGTTGGCCTCTACGTCTCCGTGGGACCTTTATATACATCAATAACGAAATATAACCTAACCTAACACAACCTATCATCTCGGCGGTAATATTTCACCACATTCCTGGCTTGTTGGCCTCTACGTCTCCGTGGGACCTTTATATACATCAATAACGTAATATAACCTAACCTAACCCAACCTAACATCTCGGCGGTAATATTTGAAAACATTCCTGCCGAGTTCGCCTCTGCGTCTCCGCTTGACCTTCATATATATCAATAACGTAATATAACCTAACCTAACCCAACCTATCATCTCGGCGGTAATATTTGACAACATTCCTGGCTTGTTGGCCTCTACGTCTCCGTGGGACCTTTATATACATCAATAACGAAATATAACCTAACCCAACACAACCTATCATCTTGGCGGTAATATTCGACACCATACCTGGCGCATTTGGCCTCTACGTCTACGTTTGACCTTCATATACATCAATAACGAAATGTAACCTAACCTAACCCAACCTAACATCTCCGGGGTAATATTTGACCACATTCCTGGCTTGTTGGACTCTACGTCACCGTGGGACCTTTATATACATCTATAACGTAACATAACCTAACCTAACCCAACCTAACATCTCGGCGGTAAAATTTGACAACATTCCTGGCGAGTTGGCTTCTCCGTCTCCGTGGGACCTTTATATACATCAATAACGTAATATAACCTAACCTAACCCAACCTAACATCTCGGCGGTAATATCTGACCACATTCCTGGCTTGTTGGCCTCTACGTCTCCGTGGGACCTTTATATACATCAATAACCTAATATAACCTAACCTAACCCTACCTAACATCTCGGCGGTAATATTTGAAAACATTCATGGCGAGTAGGCTTCTACGTCTCCGTTTGAAATTCATATACATCAATAACGAAATATAACCTAACCGAACCCAACCTATCATCTCGGCGGTAATATTTGACAACATTCCTGGCTTGTTGGCCTTTACGTCTCCGTGGGACCTTTATATACATCAATAACGTAATATAACCTAATCTAACCCAACCTAACATCTCCGGGGTAATATTTCAACACATTCCTGGCTTGTTGGCCTCTACGTCTCCGTGGGTCCTTTATATACATCAATAACGTAATATAACCTAACCTAACCCAACCTAACATCTCGGCGGTAATATTTGAAAACATTCCTGCCGAGTTCGCCTCTGCGTCTCCGCTTGACCTTCATATACATCAATAACGTAATATAACCTAACCTAACCCAACCTATCATCTCGGCGGTAATATTTGACAACATTCCTGGCTTGTTGGCCTCTACGTTTCCGTGGGACCTTTATATACATCAATAACGAAATATAACCTAACCCAACACAACCTATCATCTCGGCGGTAATATTCGACAACATACCTGGCGCATTTGGCCTCTACGTCTACGTTTGACCTTCATATACATCAATAACGAAATGTAACCTAACCCAACACAACCTATCATCTCGGCGGTAATATTCGACAACATACCTGGCGCATTTGGCCTCTACGTCTACGTTTGACCTTCATATACATCAATAACGAAATGTAACCTAACCTAACCCAACCTATCATCTCGGCGGTAATATTTGACAACATTCCTGGCGAGTTGGCCTATACGTCTTCGTGTAACCCTCGTATACATCAATAACGTAATATAACCTAACCTAACCCAACCTATCATCTCGGCGGTAATTTTTGACCACATTCCTGGCTTGTTGGCCTCTACGTCTCCGTGGGACCTTTATAGACATCAATAACGTAATATAACCTAACCTAACCCAACCTAACATTTCCGGGGTAATATTTGACAACATACCTGGCGAGTTGGCCTCTACGTCTCCTTGGGACCTTCATATACATCGATAACGTAATATAACCTAACCTAACCCAACCTATCATCTCGGCGGTAATATTTGACCACATTCATGGCGAGTTGGCCTCTACGTCTCCGTGGGACCTTTATATACATCAATAACGTAATATAACCTAACCTAACCCAACCTAACATCTCGGCGGTAATATTTGTCCACATTCCTGGCTTGTTGGCCTCTACGTCTCCGTGGGACCTTTATATACATCTATAACGTAACATAACATAAAATAACCCAATCTAACATCTCGGCGGTAATATTTGACATCATTCCTGGAGAGTTGGCCTCTACGTCTCCGTTTGACCTTCATATACATCAATAACGTAATATAACCTAACCTAACCCAACCTATCATCTCGGCGGTAATATTTGACAACATTCCTGGCGAGTTGGCCTCTACCTCTCCGTGGGGCCTTTATATACATCAATAACGAAATATAACCTAACCTAACACAACCTATCATCTCGGCGGTAATCTTTGACAACATTCATGGCGAGTTGGCCTCTACGTCTCCGTGGGACCTTTATATACATCTATTACGTAATATAAATCTAACCTAACCCAACCTATCATTTCGGCGGTAATATTTGACAACATTCCTGGCGAGTTGGCCTCTACGTCTCCGTGGGGCCTTTATATACTTCAATAACGTTATATAACCTAACCTAACCCAATCTAACATCTCGCCGGTAATATTTGACCACATTCCAGTCTTGTTAGTCTCTACGTCTCCGCGGGACCTCTATATAAATCAGTAACGTAATATAACCTAACCTAACCCAACCTAACATATCGGCGGTAATATTTGACAATATTCCTGGCGAGTTGTTCTCTACGTCTCCGTGGCACCGTTATATACATCAATAACGTAAAATAACCTAACCTAACCCAACCTAACATCTCGGCGGTAATACTTGACCGCATTCCTGGCATGTTGGCCTCTACGTCTCCGTGGGACCTTTATATACATCTATAACGTAACATAACATAAAATAACCCAATCTAACATCTCGGCGGTAATATTTGACATCATTCCTGGCGAGTTGGCCTCTACGTCTCCGTTTGACCTTCATATACATCAATAACGTAATATAACCTAACCTAACCCTACCTAACATGTCGGCGGTAATATTTGAAAACATTCATGGCGAGTAGGCCTCTACGTCTCCGTTTGAAATTCATATACATCAATAACGAAATATAACCTAACCGAACCCAACCTATCATCTCGGCGGTAATATTTGACAACATTCCTGGCGAGTTGGCCTCTGCGTCTCCGTTTGACCTTCATGTACATCAATAACGTAATATAACCTAACCTAAACCAACCTATCATCTCGGCGGTAATATTTGACAACATTCCTGGCTTGTTGGCCTCTACGTCTCCGTGGGACCTTTATATACATCAATAACGAAATATAACCTAACCCAACACAACCTATCATCTCGGCGGTAATATTCGACAACATACCTGGCGCATTTGGCCTCTACGTCTACGTTTGACCTTCATATACATCAATAACGAAATGTAACCTAACCTAACCCAACCTATCATCTCGGCGGTAATATTTGACAACATTCCTGGCGAGTTGGCCTCTACCTCTCCGTGGGGCCATTATATACTTCAATAACGTAATATAACCTAACCTAACCCAATCTAACATCTCGGCGATAATATTTGACCACATTCCTGGCTTGTTGGCCACTACATCTCCGTGGGACCTTTATGTGCATCTATAACGTAATATAACCTAACCTAACCCAACCTAACATCTCGGCGGTAATATTTGACCACATTCCTGGCGAGTTGGCCTATACGTCTCCGTGTAACCCTCGTATACATCAATAACGTAATATAACCTAACCTAACCCAACCTATCATCTCGGCGGAAATTTTTGACCACATTCCTGGCTTGTTGGCCTCTACGTCTCCGTGGGACCTTTATACACATCAATAACGTAATATAACCTAACTTAACCCAACCTAACATTTCCGGGGTAATATTTGACAACATACCTGGCGAGTTGGCCTCTACGTCTCCTTGGGACCTTCATATACATCAATAACGAAATATAACCTAACCTAACCCAACCTATCATCTCGGCGGTAATATTTGAAAACATTCATGGCGAGTAGGCCTCTACGTCTCCGTTTGAAATTCTTATACATCAATAACGAAATATAACCTAACCGAACCCAACCTATCATCTCGGCGGTAATATTTGACAACATTCCTGGCTTGTTGGCCTTTACGTCTCCGTGGGACCTTTATATACATCAATAACGTAATATAACCTAATCTAACCCAACCTAACATCTCCGGGGTAATATTTCACCACATTCCTGGCATGTTGGCCTCTACGTCTCCGTGGGACCTTTATATACATCTATAACGTAACATAACCTAACCTAACCCAACCTAACATCTCGGCGGTAATATTTGACCACATTCCTGGCTTGTTGGCCTCTACATCTCCGTGGGACCTTTATGTGCATCTATAACGTAATATAACCTAACCTAACCCAACCTAACATCTCGGCGGTAATATTTGACCACATTCCTGGCGAGTTGGCCTATACGTCTCCGTGTAACCCTCGTATTCATCAATAACGTAATATAACCTAACCTAACCCAACCTATCATCTCGGCGGTAATTTTTGGCCACATTCCTGGCTTGTTGGCCTCTACGTCTCCGTGGGACCTTTATAGACATCAATAACGTAATATAACCTAACCTAACCCAACCTAACATTTCCGGGGTAATATTTGACAACATACCTGGCGAGTTGGCCTCTACGTCTCCGTTTGACCTTCATATACATCAATAACGTAATATAACCTAACCTAACCCAACCTAACATCTCCGGGGTAATATTTGACCACATTCCTGGCTTGTTGGACTCTACGTCTCCGTGGGACCTTTATATACATCTATAACGTAACATAACCTAACCTAACCCAACCTAACATCTCGGCGGTAATATTTGACAACATTCCTGGCGAGTTGGCCTCTGCGTCTCCGTTTGACCTTCATGTACATCAATAACGTAATATAACCTAACCTAACCCAACCTAACATCTCGGCGGTAATATTTGACCACATTCCTGGCGAGTTGGCCTATACGTCTCCGTGTAACCCTCGTATACATCAATAACGTAATATAACCTAACCTAACCCAACCTATCATCTCGGCGGTAATTTTTGACCACATTCCTGGCTTGTTGGCCTCTACGTCTCCGTGGGACCTTTATATACATCAATAACGTAATATAACCTAACCTAACCCAACCTAACATCTCGGCGGTAACATTTGAAAACATTCCTGCCGAGTTCGCCTCTGCGTCTCCGTTTGACCTTCATAAACATCAATAACGTAATATAACCTAACCTAACCCAACCTATCATCTCGGCGGTAATATTTGACAACATTCCTGGCTTGTTGGCCTCTACGTCTCCGTGGGACCTTTATATACATCAATAACGAAATATAACCTAACCTAACACAACCTATCATCTCGGCGGTAATATTTCACCACATTCCTGGCTTGTTGGCCTCTACGTCTCCGTGGGACCTTTATATACATCAATAACGTAATATAACCTAACCTAACCCAACCTAACATCTCGGCGGTAATATTTGAAAACATTCCTGCCGAGTTCGCCTCTGCGTCTCCGCTTGACCTTCATATACATCAATAACGTAATATAACCTAACCTAACCCAACCTATCATCTCGGCGGTAATATTTGACAACATTCCTGGCTTGTTGGCCTCTACGTCTCCGTGGGACCTTTATATACATCAATAACGAAATATAACCTAACCCAACACAACCTATCATCTCGGCGGTAATATTCGACACCATACCTGGCGCATTTGGCCTCTACGTCTACGTTTGACCTTCATATACATCAATAACGAAATGTAACCTAACCTAACCCAACCTAACATCTCCGGGGTAATATTTGACCACATTCCTGGCTTGTTGGACTCTACGTCACCGTGGGACCTTTATATACATCTATAACGTAACATAACCTAACCTAACCCAACCTAACATCTCGGCGGTAAAATTTGACAACATTCCTGGCGAGTTGGCTTCTCCGTCTCCGTTGGACCTTTATATACATCAATAACGTAATATAACCTAACCTAACCCAACCTAACATCTCGGCGGTAATATTTGACCACATTCCTGGCTTGTTGGCCTCTACGTCTCCGTGGGACCTTTATATACATCAATAACCTAATATAACCTAACCTAACCCTACCTAACATCTCGGCGGTAATATTTGAAAACATTCATGGCGAGTAGGCTTCTACGTCTCCGTTTGAAATTCATATACATCAATAACGAAATATAACCTAACCGAACCCAACCTATCATCTCGGCGGTAATATTTGACAACATTCCTGGCTTGTTGGCCTTTACGTCTCCGTGGGACCTTTATATACATCAATAACGTAATATAACCTAATCTAACCCAACCTAACATCTCCGGGGTAATATTTCAACACATTCCTGGCTTGTTGGCCTCTACGTCTCCGTGGGTCCTTTATATACATCAATAACGTAATATAACCTAACCTAACCCAACCTAACATCTCGGCGGTAATATTTGAAAACATTCCTGCCGAGTTCGCCTCTGCGTCTCCGCTTGACCTTCATATACATCAATAACGTAATATAACCTAACCTAACCCAACCTATCATCTCGGCGGTAATATTTGACAACATTCCTGGCTTGTTGGCCTCTACGTCTCCGTGGGACCTTTATATACATCAATAACCTAATATAACCTAACCTAACCCTACCTAACATCTCGGCGGTAATATTTGAAAACATTCCTGCCGAGTTCGCCTCTGCGTCTCCGCTTGACCTTCATATACATCAATAACGTAATATAACCTAACCTAACCCAACCTATCATCTCGGCGGTAATATTTGACAACATTCCTGGCGAGTTGGCCTCTACCTCTCCGTGGGGCCTTTATATACTTCAATAACGTAATATAACCTAACCTAACCCAACCTAACATCTCGGCGGTAATATTTGACCACATTCCTGGCATGTTGGCCTCTACGTCTCCGTGGGACCTTTATATACATCAATAACGTAATATAACCTAACCTAACGCTACCTAACATCTCGGCGGTAATATTTGAAAACATTCATGGCGAGTAGGCCTCTACGTCTCCGTTTGAAATTCATATACATCAATAACGAAATATAACCTAACCGAACCCAACCTATCATCTCGGCGGTAATATTTGACAACATTCCTGGCTTGTTGGCCTTTACGTCTCCGTGGGAACTTTATATACATCAATAACGTAATATAACCTAATCTAACCCAACCTAACATCTCCGGGGTAATATTTCACCACATTCCTGGCTTGTTGGCCTCTACGTCTCCGTGGGACCTTTATATACATCAATAACGTAATATAACCTAACCTAACCCAACCTAACATCTCGGCGGTAATATTTGAAAACATTCCTACCGAGTTCGCCTCTGCGTCTCCGTTTGACCTTCATATAAATCAATAACGTAATATAACCTAACCTAACCCAACCTATCATCTCGGCGGTAATATTTGACAACATTCCTGGCTTGTTGGCCTCTGCGTCTCCGTGGGACCTTTATATACATCAATAACGAAATATAACCTAACCCAACACAACCTATCATCTCGGCGGTAATATTCGACAGCATACCTGGCGCATTTGGCCTCTACGTCTACGTTTGACCTTCATATACATCAATAACGAAATGTAACCTAACCTAACGCAACCTATCATCTCGGCGGTAATATTTGACAACATTCCTGGCGAGTTGGCCTCTACCTCTCGGTGGGGCCTTTATATACTTCAATAACGTAATATAACCTAACCTAACCCAATCTAACATCTCGACGATAATATTTGACCACATTCCTGGCTTGTTGGCCTCTACATCTCCGTGGGACCTTTATGTGCATCTATAACGTAATATAACCTAACCTAACCCAACCTAACATCTCGGCGGTAATATTTCACCACATTCCTGGCGAGTTGGCCTATACGTCTCCGTGTAACCCTCGTATACATCAATAACGTAATATAACCTAACCTAACCCAACCTATCATCTCGGCGGTAATATTTGACAACATTCCTGGCGAGTTGGCCTCTACGTCTCCGTGGGGCCTTTATATACTTCAATAACGTTATATAACCTAACCTAACCCAATCTAACATCTCGCCGGTAATATTTGACCACATTCCAGTCTTGTTAGTCTCTACGTCTCCGCGGGACCTCTATATAAATCAGTAACGTAATATAACCTAACCTAACCCAACCTAACATCTCGGCGGTAATATTTGACAATATTCCTGGCAAGTTGGTCTCTACGTCTCCGTGGCACCGTTATATACATCAATAACGTAAAATAACCTAACCTAACCCAACCTAACATCTCGGCGGTAATACTTGACCGCATTCCTGGCATGTTGGCCTCTACGTCTCCGTGGGACCTTTATATACATCTATAACGTAACATAACATAAAATAACCCAATCTAACATCTCGGCGGTAATATTTGACATCATTCCTGGCGAGTTGGCCTCTACGTCTCCGTTTGACCTTCATATACATCAATAACGTAATATAACCTAACCTAACCCAACCTATCATCTCGGCGGTAATATTTGACAACATTCCTGGCTTGTTGGCCTCTACGTCTCCGTGGGACCTTTATATACATCAATAACGAAATATAACCTAACCGAACCCAACCTATCATCTCGGCGGTAATATTCGACAACATACCTGGCGCATTTGGCCTCTACGTCTACGTTTGACCTTCATATACATCAATAACGTAATATAACCTAACCTAAGCCAACCTAACTTCTCCGGGGTAATATTTGGCCACATTCCTAGCTTGTTGGACTCTACGTCTCCGTGGGACCTTTATATACATCTATAACGTAACATAACCTAACCTAACCCAACCTAACATCTCGGCGGTAATATTTGACCACATTCCTGGCTTGTTGGCCTCTACATCTCCGTGGGACCTTTATGTGCATCTATAACGTAATATAACCTAACCTAACCCAACCTAACATCTCGGCGGTAATATTTGACCACATTCCTGGCGAGTTGGCCTATACGTCTCCGTGTAACCCTCGTATTCATCAATAACGTAATATAACCTAACCTAACCCAACCTATCATCTCGGCGGTAATTTTTGGCCACATTCCTGGCTTGTTGGCCTCTACGTCTCCGTGGGACCTTTATAGACATCAATAACGTAATATAACCTAACCTAACCCAACCTAACATTTCCGGGGTAATATTTGACAACATACCTGGCGAGTTGGCCTCTACGTCTCCGTTTGACCTTCATATACATCAATAACGTAATATAACCTAACCTAACCCAACCTAACATCTCCGGGGTAATATTTGACCACATTCCTGGCTTGTTGGACTCTACGTCTCCGTGGGACCTTTATATACATCTATAACGTAACATAACCTAACCTAACCCAACCTAACATCTCGGCGGTAATATTTGACAACATTCCTGGCGAGTTGGCCTCTGCGTCTCTGTTTGACCTTCATGTACATCAATAACGTAATATAACCTAACCTAACCCAACCTAACATCTCGGCGGTAATATTTGACCACATTCCTGGCGAGTTGGCCTATACGTCTCCGTGTAACCCTCGTATACATCAATAACGTAATATAACCTAACCTAACCCAACCTATCATCTCGGCGGTAATTTTTGACCACATTCCTGGCTTGTTGGCCTCTACGTCTCCGTGGGACCTTTATATACATCAATAACGTAATATAACCTAACCTAACCCAACCTAACATCTCGGCGGTAACATTTGAAAACATTCCTGCCGAGTTCGCCTCTGCGTCTCCGTTTGACCTTCATAAACATCAATAACGTAATATAACCTAACCTAACCCAACCTATCATCTCGGCGGTAATATTTGACAACATTCCTGGCTTGTTGGCCTCTACGTCTCCGTGGGACCTTTATATACATCAATAACGAAATATAACCTAACCTAACACAACCTATCATCTCGGCGGTAATATTTCACCACATTCCTGGCTTGTTGGCCTCTACGTCTCCGTGGGACCTTTATATACATCAATAACGTAATATAACCTAACCTAACCCAACCTAACATCTCGGCGGTAATATTTGAAAACATTCCTGCCGAGTTCGCCTCTGCGTCTCCGCTTGACCTTCATATACATCAATAACGTAATATAACCTAACCTAACCCAACCTATCATCTCGGCGGTAATATTTGACAACATTCCTGGCTTGTTGGCCTCTACGTCTCCGTGGGACCTTTATATACATCAATAACGAAATATAACCTAACCCAACACAACCTATCATCTCGGCGGTAATATTCGACACCATACCTGGCGCATTTGGCCTCTACGTCTACGTTTGACCTTCATATACATCAATAACGAAATGTAACCTAACCTAACCCAACCTAACATCTCCGGGGTAATATTTGACCACATTCCTGGCTTGTTGGACTCTACGTCACCGTGGGACCTTTATATACATCTATAACGTAACATAACCTAACCTAACCCAACCTAACATCTCGGCGGTAAAATTTGACAACATTCCTGGCGAGTTGGCTTCTCCGTCTCCGTTGGACCTTTATATACATCAATAACGTAATATAACCTAACCTAACCCAACCTAACATCTCGGCGGTAATATTTGACCACATTCCTGGCTTGTTGGCCTCTACGTCTCCGTGGGACCTTTATATACATCAATAACCTAATATAACCTAACCTAACCCTACCTAACATCTCGGCGGTAATATTTGAAAACATTCATGGCGAGTAGGCTTCTACGTCTCCGTTTGAAATTCATATACATCAATAACGAAATATAACCTAACCGAACCCAACCTATCATCTCGGCGGTAATATTTGACAACATTCCTGGCTTGTTGGCCTTTACGTCTCCGTGGGACCTTTATATACATCAATAACGTAATATAACCTAATCTAACCCAACCTAACATCTCCGGGGTAATATTTCAACACATTCCTGGCTTGTTGGCCTCTACGTCTCCGTGGGTCCTTTATATACATCAATAACGTAATATAACCTAACCTAACCCAACCTAACATCTCGGCGGTAATATTTGAAAACATTCCTGCCGAGTTCGCCTCTGCGTCTCCGCTTGACCTTCATATACATCAATAACGTAATATAACCTAACCTAACCCAACCTATCATCTCGGCGGTAATATTTGACAACATTCCTGGCTTGTTGGCCTCTACGTCTCCGTGGGACCTTTATATACATCAATAACCTAATATAACCTAACCTAACCCTACCTAACATCTCGGCGGTAATATTTGAAAACATTCCTGCCGAGTTCGCCTCTGCGTCTCCGCTTGACCTTCATATACATCAATAACGTAATATAACCTAACCTAACCCAACCTATCATCTCGGCGGTAATATTTGACAACATTCCTGGCGAGTTGGCCTCTACCTCTCCGTGGGGCCTTTATATACTTCAATAACGTAATATAACCTAACCTAACCCAACCTAACATCTCGGCGGTAATATTTGACCACATTCCTGGCATGTTGGCCTCTACGTCTCCGTGGGACCTTTATATACATCAATAACGTAATATAACCTAACCTAACGCTACCTAACATCTCGGCGGTAATATTTGAAAACATTCATGGCGAGTAGGCCTCTACGTCTCCGTTTGAAATTCATATACATCAATAACGAAATATAACCTAACCGAACCCAACCTATCATCTCGGCGGTAATATTTGACAACATTCCTGGCTTGTTGGCCTTTACGTCTCCGTGGGAACTTTATATACATCAATAACGTAATATAACCTAATCTAACCCAACCTAACATCTCCGGGGTAATATTTCACCACATTCCTGGCTTGTTGGCCTCTACGTCTCCGTGGGACCTTTATATACATCAATAACGTAATATAACCTAACCTAACCCAACCTAACATCTCGGCGGTAATATTTGAAAACATTCCTACCGAGTTCGCCTCTGCGTCTCCGTTTGACCTTCATATAAATCAATAACGTAATATAACCTAACCTAACCCAACCTATCATCTCGGCGGTAATATTTGACAACATTCCTGGCTTGTTGGCCTCTGCGTCTCCGTGGGACCTTTATATACATCAATAACGAAATATAACCTAACCCAACACAACCTATCATCTCGGCGGTAATATTCGACAGCATACCTGGCGCATTTGGCCTCTACGTCTACGTTTGACCTTCATATACATCAATAACGAAATGTAACCTAACCTAACGCAACCTATCATCTCGGCGGTAATATTTGACAACATTCCTGGCGAGTTGGCCTCTACCTCTCGGTGGGGCCTTTATATACTTCAATAACGTAATATAACCTAACCTAACCCAATCTAACATCTCGACGATAATATTTGACCACATTCCTGGCTTGTTGGCCTCTACATCTCCGTGGGACCTTTATGTGCATCTATAACGTAATATAACCTAACCTAACCCAACCTAACATCTCGGCGGTAATATTTCACCACATTCCTGGCGAGTTGGCCTATACGTCTCCGTGTAACCCTCGTATACATCAATAACGTAATATAACCTAACCTAACCCAACCTATCATCTCGGCGGTAATATTTGACAACATTCCTGGCGAGTTGGCCTCTACGTCTCCGTGGGGCCTTTATATACTTCAATAACGTTATATAACCTAACCTAACCCAATCTAACATCTCGCCGGTAATATTTGACCACATTCCAGTCTTGTTAGTCTCTACGTCTCCGCGGGACCTCTATATAAATCAGTAACGTAATATAACCTAACCTAACCCAACCTAACATCTCGGCGGTAATATTTGACAATATTCCTGGCAAGTTGGTCTCTACGTCTCCGTGGCACCGTTATATACATCAATAACGTAAAATAACCTAACCTAACCCAACCTAACATCTCGGCGGTAATACTTGACCGCATTCCTGGCATGTTGGCCTCTACGTCTCCGTGGGACCTTTATATACATCTATAACGTAACATAACATAAAATAACCCAATCTAACATCTCGGCGGTAATATTTGACATCATTCCTGGCGAGTTGGCCTCTACGTCTCCGTTTGACCTTCATATACATCAATAACGTAATATAACCTAACCTAACCCAACCTATCATCTCGGCGGTAATATTTGACAACATTCCTGGCTTGTTGGCCTCTACGTCTCCGTGGGACCTTTATATACATCAATAACGAAATATAACCTAACCGAACCCAACCTATCATCTCGGCGGTAATATTCGACAACATACCTGGCGCATTTGGCCTCTACGTCTACGTTTGACCTTCATATACATCAATAACGTAATATAACCTAACCTAAGCCAACCTAACTTCTCCGGGGTAATATTTGGCCACATTCCTAGCTTGTTGGACTCTACGTCTCCGTGGGACCTTTATATACATCTATAACGTAATATAACCTAACCTAACCCAACCTAACACCTCGGCGGTAATATTTGACCACATTCCTGGCATGTTGGCCTCTACGTCTCCGTGGGACCTTTATATACATCAATAACGTAATATAACCTAACCTAACGCTACCTAACATCTCGGCGGTAATATTTGAAAACATTCATGGCGAGTAGGCCTCTACGTCTCCGTTTGAAATTCATATACATCAATAACGAAATATAACCTAACCGAACCCAACCTATCATCTCGGCGGTAATATTTGACAACATTCCTGGCTTGTTGGCCTTTACGTCTCCGTGGGAACTTTATATACATCAATAACGTAATATAACCTAATCTAACCCAACCTAACATCTCCGGGGTAATATTTCACCACATTCCTGGCTTGTTGGCCTCTACGTCTCCGTGGGACCTTTATATACATCAATAACGTAATATAACCTAACCTAACCCAACCTAACATCTCGGCGGTAATATTTGAAAACATTCCTACCGAGTTCGCCTCTGCGTCTCCGTTTGACCTTCATATAAATCAATAACGTAATATAACCTAACCTAACCCAACCTATCATCTCGGCGGTAATATTTGACAACATTCCTGGCTTGTTGGCCTCTGCGTCTCCGTGGGACCTTTATATACATCAATAACGAAATATAACCTAACCCAACACAACCTATCATCTCGGCGGTAATATTCGACAGCATACCTGGCGCATTTGGCCTCTACGTCTACGTTTGGCCTTCATATACATCAATAACGAAATGTAACCTAACCTAACGCAACCTATCATCTCGGCGGTAATATTTGACAACATTCCTGGCGAGTTGGCCTCTACCTCTCGGTGGGGCCTTTATATACTTCAATAACGTAATATAACCTAACCTAACCCAATCTAACATCTCGACGATAATATTTGACCACATTCCTGGCTTGTTGGCCTCTACATCTCCGTGGGACCTTTATGTGCATCTATAACGTAATATAACCTAACCTAACCCAACCTAACATCTCGGCGGTAATATTTGACCACATTCCTGGCGAGTTGGCCTATACGTCTCCGTGTAACCCTCGTATACATCAATAACGTAATATAACCTAACCTAACCCAACCTATCATCTCGGCGGTAATATTTGACCACATTCCTGGCTTGTTGGCCTCTACGTCTCCGTGGGACCTTTATATACATCAATAACGTAATATAACCTAACCTAACCCTACCTAACATCTCGGCGGTAATATTTGAAAACATTCATGGCGAGTAGGCCTCTACGTTTCCGTTTGAAATTCATATACATCAATAACGAAATATAACCTAACCGAACCCAACCTATCATCTCGGCGGTAATATTTGACAACATTCCTGGCTTGTTGGCCTTTACGTCTCCGTGGGACCTTTATATACATCAATAACGTAATATAACCTAATCTAACCCAACCTAACATCTCGTCGGTAATATTTGACAACATTCATGGCTAGTTGGCCTCTACGTCTACGTGGGACCTTTATATACATCAATAACATAATATAAGCTAGCCTATCCCAATCTAACATCTCGGCGGTAATATTTGACCACATTCCTGGCTTGTTGGCCTCTACGTCTCCGTTTGACCTTCATATACATCAATAACGTATTATAACCTAACCTAACCCAACCTAACATCTCCGGGGTAATATTTGGCCACATTCCTAGCTTGTTGGACTCTACGTCTCCGTGGGACCTTTATATACATCTATAACGTAATATAACCTAACCTAACCCAACCTAACACCTCGGCGGTAATATTTGACCACATTCCTGGCATGTTGGCCTCTACGTCTCCGTGGGACCTTTATATACATCAATAACGTAATATAACCTAACCTAACGCTACCTAACATCTCGGCGGTAATATTTGAAAACATTCATGGCGAGTAGGCCTCTACGTCTCCGTTTGAAATTCATATACATCAATAACGAAATATAACCTAACCGAACCCAACCTATCATCTCGGCGGTAATATTTGACAACATTCCTGGCTTGTTGGCCTTTACGTCTCCGTGGGAACTTTATATACATCAATAACGTAATATAACCTAATCTAACCCAACCTAACATCTCGTCGGTAATATTTGACAACATTCATGGCTAGTTGGCCTCTACGTCTACGTGGGACCTTTATATACATCAATAACATAATATAAGCTAGCCTATCCCAATCTAACATCTCGGCGGTAATATTTGACCACATTCCTGGCTTGTTGGCCTCTACGTCTCCGTTTGACCTTCATATACATCAATAACGTATTATAACCTAACCTAACCCAACCTAACATCTCGGCGGTAATATTTGACCACATTCCTGGCTTGTTGGCCTCTACGTCTCCCTGGGACCTTTATATTCATCAATAACGTAATATAACATAACCTAATCCAATCTAACATCTCGGCGGTAATATTTGAAAACATTCCTGCCGAGTTCGCCTCTGCGTCTCCGTGGGACCTTTATATACATCTATAACGTAATATAACCTAATCTAACACAACCTAACATCTCGGCGGTAATATTTGACAACATTCCTGGCGAGTTGGTCTTTACGTCTCCGTGGGACCTTTATATACATCAATAACGTAATATAACCTAATCTAACCCAACCTAACATCTCCGGGGTAATATTTGACAACATACCTGGCGAGTTGGCCTCTACGTCTCCTTGGGACCTTCATATACATCAATAACGAAATATAACCTAACCTAACCCAACCTATCATCTCGGCGGTAATATTTGACAATATTCCAGGCGAATTGGCCTCTAGGTTTCCGTTTGACCTTCATATACATCGATAACGTAATATAACCTAACCTAACCCAACCTATCATCTCGGCGGTAATATTTGACCACATTCATGGCGAGTTGGCCTCTACGTCTCCGTGGGACCTTTATATAGATCAATAACGTAATATAACCTAACCTAACCCAACCTAACATCTCGGCGGTAATATTTGACCACATTCCTGGCATGTTGGCCTCTACGTCTCCGTGGGACCTTTATATACATCTATAACGTAACATAACATAAAATAACCCAATCTAACATCTCGGCGGTAATATTTGACATCATTCCTGGCGAGTTGGCCTCTACGTCTCCGTTTGACCTTCATATACATCAATAACGTAATATAACCTAACCTAACCCAACCTAACATCTCGGCGGTAATATTTGACCACATTCCAGGCTTGTTGGCCTCTACGTCTCCGTGGGACCTTTATATACATCAATAACGTAATATAACCTAACCTAACCCTACCTAACATCTCGGCGGTAATATTTGAAAACATTCATGGCGAGTAGGCCTCTACGTTTCCGTTTGAAATTCATATACATCAATAACGAAATATAACCTAACCGAACCCAACCTATCATCTCGGCGGTAATATTTGACAACATTCCTGGCTTGTTGGCCTTTACGTCTCCGTGGGACCTTTATATACATCAATAACGTAATATAACCTAATCTAACCCAACCTAACATCTCGTCGGTAATATTTGACAACATTCCTGGCTAGTTGGCCTCTACGTCTACGTGGGACCTTTATATACATCAATAACGAAATGTAACCTAACCTAACCCAACCTATCATCTCGGCGGTAATATTTGACAACATTCCTGGCGAGTTGGCCTCTACCTCTCCGTGGGGCCTTTATATACTTCAATAACGTAATATAACCTAACCTAACCCAATCTAACATCTCGGCGATAATATTTGACCACATTCCTGGCTTGTTGGCCTCTACATCTCCGTGGGACCTTTATGTGCATCTATAACGTAATATAACCTAACCTAACCCAACCTAACATCTCGGCGGTAATATTTGACCACATTCCTGGCGAGTTGGCCTATACGTCTCCGTGTAACCCTCGTATACATCAATAACGTAATATAACCTAAACTAACCCAACCTATCATCTCGGCGGTAATATTTGACCACATTCCTGGCTTGCTGGCCTCTACGTCTCCGTGGGACCTTTATATACATCAATAACGTAATATAACCTAACCTAACCCAACCTAACACCTCGGCGGTAATATTTGAAAACATTCCTGCCGAGTTCGCCTCTGCGTCTCCGTGGGACCTTTATATACATCTATAACGTAATATAACCTAACCTAACACAACCTAACATCTCGGCGGTAATATTTGACAACATTCCTGGCGAGTTGGCCTTTACGTCTCCGTTTGACCTTCATATACATCAATAACGTAATATAACCTAACCTAACCCAACCTATCATCTCGGCGGTAATATTTGACAACATTCCTGGCGATTTGGCCTCTACCTCTCCGTGGGGCCTTTATATACTTCAATAACGTAATATAACCTAACCTAACCCAATCTAACATCTCGGCGATAATATTTGACCACATTCCTGGCTTGTTGGCCTCTACATCTCCGTGGGACCTTTATGTGCATCTATAACGTAATATAACCTAACCTAACCCAACCTAACATCTCGGCGGTAATATTTGAAAACATTCCTGCCGAGTTCGCCTCTGCGTCTCCGCTTGACCTTCATACACATCAATAACGTAATATAACCTAACCTAACCCAACCTATCATCTCGGCGGTAATATTTGACAACATTCCTGGCTTGTTGGTCCCTACGTCTCCGTGGGACCTTTATATACATCAATAACGAAATATAACATAACCTTACCCAATCTGACATCTCGGCGGTAATACTTGACACCATTCCTGGCGAGTTGGCCTCTACGTCTCCGTTTAACCTTCATATACAGCAATAACGAAATATAACCTGACCTAACCCAACGTAACATCTCGGCTGTAATATTTGACAACATTCCTGGCGATTTGGTTTCTCCGTCACCGTGGGAACTTTATATACATCAATAACGTAATATAACCTAACCTAACCCAACCTAACATCTCGGCGGTAATATTTGACATCATTCTTGGCTTGTTGGCCTCTACGACTCCGTGGGATCTTTATATACATCAATAACGAAATATAACCTAACCGAACCCAACCTATCATCTCGGCGGTAATATTTG
Source organism: Xylocopa violacea (assembly GCA_963969225.1). Classification (NCBI taxonomy): domain Eukaryota; kingdom Metazoa; phylum Arthropoda; class Insecta; order Hymenoptera; family Apidae; genus Xylocopa; species Xylocopa violacea. The sequence goes on from CAXAJV010000015.1 coordinate 4,288,643, forward strand.
ACATTCCTGGCTTGTTGGCCTTTCCGTCTCCGTGGGACCTTTATATACATCAATAACGTAATATAACCTAACCTAACCCAATCTAACATCTCGCCGGTAATATTTGACCACATTCCAGTCTTGTTAGTCTCTACGTCTCCGCGGGACCTCTATATACATAAGTAACGTAATATAACCTAACCTAACCCAACCTAACATCTCGGCGGTAATATTTGACAATATACCTGTCGAGTTGGTCTCTACGTCTCCGTGGCATCTTTATATACATCAATAACGTAATATAACATAACCTAACCAAATCTAACATCTCGGCGGTAATATTTGACAACATTCCTGGCGAGTTGGCCTTTACGTCTCCGTGCGACCTTTATATACATCAATAACGTAATATAACATAATCTAACCCAACCTAACATCTCCGGGGTAATATTTGACAACATACCTGGCGAGTTGGCCTCTACGTCTCCTTGGGACCTTCATATACATCAATAACGAAATATAACCTAACCTAACCCAACCTATCATCTCGGCGGTAATATTTGACAATATTCCTGGCGAATTGGCCTCTAGGTCTCCGTTTGACCTTCATATACATCGATAACGTAATATAACCTAACCTAACCCAACCTATCATCTCGGCGGTAATATTTGACCACATTCCTGGCGTGTTGGCCTCTACGTCTCCGTGGGACCTTTATATACATCAATAACGTAATATAACCTAACCTAACCCAACCTAACATCTCGGCGGTAATATTTGACCACATTCCTGGCATGTTGGCCTCTACGTCTCCGTGGGACCTTTATATACATCAATAACGAAATATAACCTAACCTAACACAACCTATCATCTCGGCGGTAATCTTTGACAACATTCATGGCGAGTTGGCCCCTACGTCTCCGTGGATCTTTATATACATCTATTACGTAATATAAATCTAACCTAACCCAACCTATCATTTCGGTGGTAATATTTGACAACAGTCCTGGCGAGTTGGACTCTACGTCTCCGTGGGGCCTTTATATACTTCAATAACGTTATATAACCTAACCTAACCCAATCTAACATCTCGCCGGTAATATTTGACCACATTCCAGTCTTGTTAGTCTCTACGTCTCCGCGGGACCTCTATATACATCAGTAACGTAATATAGCCTAACCTAACCCAACCTAACATCTCGGCGGTAATATTTCACAACATTTCTGGCGAGTTGGCCTCTAGGTCTCCGTTTGACCTTCATATACATCGATAACGTAATATAACCTAACCTAACCCAACCTATCATCTCGGCGGTAATATTTGACCACATTCCTGGTATGTTGGCCTCCACATCTCCGTGGGACCTTCATATACATCAATAACGTAATATAACCTAACCTAACCCAACCTAACATCTCCGGGGTAATATTTGAGCACATTCCTGGCTTGTTGGACTCTACGTATCCGTGGGACCTTTATATACATCTATAACGTAATATAACCTAACCTAACCCAACCTAACATCTCGGCGGTAATATTTGACAACATTCCTGGCGAGTTGGCCTTTACGTCTCCGTGGGACCTTTATATACATCAATAACGTAATATAACATAATCTAACCCAACCTAACATCTCCGGGGTAATATTTGACAACATACCTGGCGAGTTGGCCTCTACGTCTCCTTGGGACCCTCATATACATCAATAACGTAATATAACATAACCTAACCCAACCTATCATCTCGGCGGTAATATTTGACAATATTCCTGGCGAATTGGCCTCTAGGTCTCCGTTTGACCTTCATATACATCGATAACGTAATATAACCTAACCTAACCCAACCTATCATCTCGGCGGTAATATTTGACCACATTCCTGGCTTGTTGGCCTCTACGTCTCCCTGGGACCTTTATATTCATCAATAACGTAATATAACATAACCTAATCCAATCTAACATCTCGGCGGTAATATTTGAAAACATTCCTGCCGAGTTCGCCTCTGCGTCTCCGTGGGACCTTTATATACATCTATAACGTAATATAACCTAACCTAACACAACCTAACATCTCGGCGGTAATATTTGACAACATTCCTGGCGAGTTGGCCTTTACGTCTCCGTGGGACCTTTATATACATCAATAACGTAATATAACCTAATCTAACCCAACCTAACATCTCCGGGGTAATATTTGACAACATACCTGGCGAGTTGGCCTCTACGTCTCCTTGGGACCTTCATATACATCAATAACGAAATATAACCTAACCTAACCCAACCTATCATCTCGGCGGTAATATTTGACAATATTCCAGGCGAATTGGCCTCTAGGTTTCCGTTTGACCTTCATATACATCGATAACGTAATATAACCTAACCTAACCCAACCTATCATCTCGGCGGTAATATTTGACCACATTCATGGCGAGTTGGCCTCTACGTCTCCGTGGGACCTTTATATAGATCAATAACGTAATATAACCTAACCTAACCCAACCTAACATCTCGGCGGTAATATTTGACCACATTCCTGGCATGTTGGCCTCTACGTCTCCGTGGGACCTTTATATACATCTATAACGTAACATAACATAAAATAACCCAATCTAACATCTCGGCGGTAATATTTGACATCATTCCTGGCGAGTTGGCCTCTACGTCTCCGTTTGACCTTCATATACATCAATAACGTAATATAACCTAACCTAACCCAACCTAACATCTCGGCGGTAATATTTGACCACATTCCAGGCTTGTTGGCCTCTACGTCTCCGTGGGACCTTTATATACATCAATAACGTAATATAACCTAACCTAACCCTACCTAACATCTCGGCGGTAATATTTGAAAACATTCATGGCGAGTAGGCCTCTACGTTTCCGTTTGAAATTCATATACATCAATAACGAAATATAACCTAACCGAACCCAACCTATCATCTCGGCGGTAATATTTGACAACATTCCTGGCTTGTTGGCCTTTACGTCTCCGTGGGACCTTTATATACATCAATAACGTAATATAACCTAATCTATCCCAACCTAACATCTCGTCGGTAATATTTGACAACATTCCTGGCTAGTTGGCCTCTACGTCTACGTGGGACCTTTATATACATCAATAACGAAATGTAACCTAACCTAACCCAACCTATCATCTCGGCGGTAATATTTGACAACATTCCTGGCGAGTTGGCCTCTACCTCTCCGTGGGGCCTTTATATACTTCAATAACGTAATATAACCTAACCTAACCCAATCTAACATCTCGGCGATAATATTTGACCACATTCCTGGCTTGTTGGCCTCTACATCTCCGTGGGACCTTTATGTGCATCTATAACGTAATATAACCTAACCTAACCCAACCTAACATCTCGGCGGTAATATTTGACCACATTCCTGGCGAGTTGGCCTATACGTCTCCGTGTAACCCTCGTATACATCAATAACGTAATATAACCTAAACTAACCCAACCTATCATCTCGGCGGTAATATTTGACCACATTCCTGGCTTGCTGGCCTCTACGTCTCCGTGGGACCTTTATATACATCAATAACGTAATATAACCTAACCTAACCCAACCTAACACCTCGGCGGTAATATTTGAAAACATTCCTGCCGAGTTCGCCTCTGCGTCTCCGTGGGACCTTTATATACATATATAACGTAATATAACCTAACCTAACACAACCTAACATCTCGGCGGTAATATTTGACAACATTCCTGGCGAGTTGGCCTTTACGTCTCTGTGGGACCTTTATATACATCTATAACGTAACATAACATAAAATAACCCAATCTAACATCTCGGCGGTAATATTTGACATCATTCCTGGGGAGTTGGCCTCTACGTCTCCGTTTGACCTTCATATACATCAATAACGTAATATAACCTAACCTAACCCAACCTATCATCTCGGCGGTAATATTTGACAACATTCCTGGCGATTTGGCCTCTACCTCTCCGTGGGGCCTTTATATACTTCAATAACGTAATATAACCTAACCTAACCCAATCTAACATCTCGGCGATAATATTTGACCACATTCCTGGCTTGTTGGCCTCTACATCTCCGTGTGACCTTTATGTGCATCTATAACGTAATATAACCTAACCTAACCCAACCTAACATCTCGGCGGTAATATTTGAAAACATTCCTGCCGAGTTCGCCTCTGCGTCTCCGCTTGACCTTCATACACATCAATAACGTAATATAACCTAACCTAACCCAACCTATCATCTCGGCGGTAATATTTGACAACATTCCTGGCTTGTTGGCCCCTACGTCTCCGTGGGACCTTTATATACATCAATAACGAAATGTAACCTAACCTAACCCAACCTATCATCTCGGCGGTAATATTTGACAACATTCCTGGCGAGTTGGCCTCTACCTCTCCGTGGGGCCTTTATATACTTCAATAACGTAATATAACCTAACCTAACCCAATCTAACATCTCGGCGATAATATTTGACCACATTCCTGGCTTGTTGGCCTCTACATCTCCGTGGGACCTTTATGTGCATATATAACGTAATATAACCTAACCTAACCCAACCTAACATCTCGGCGGTAATATTTGACCACATTCCTGGCGAGTTGGCCTATACGTCTCCGTGTAACCCTCGTATACATCAATAACGTAATATAACCTAAACTAACCCAACCTATCATCTCGGCGGTAATATTTGACCACATTCCTGGCTTGCTGGCCTCTACGTCTCCGTGGGACCTTTATATACATCAATAACGTAATATAACCTAACCTAACCCAACCTAACACCTCGGCGGTAATATTTGAAAACATTCCTGCCGAGTTCGCCTCTGCGTCTCCGTGGGACCTTTATATACATCTATAACGTAATATAACCTAACCTAACACAACCTAACATCTCGGCGGTAATATTTGACAACATTCCTGGCGAGTTGGCCTTTACGTCTCTGTGGGACCTTTATATACATCTATAACGTAACATAACATAAAATAACCCAATCTAACATCTCGGCGGTAATATTTGACATCATTCCTGGGGAGTTGGCCTCTACGTCTCCGTTTGACCTTCATATACATCAATAACGTAATATAACCTAACCTAACCCAACCTATCATCTCGGCGGTAATATTTGACAACATTCCTGGCGATTTGGCCTCTACCTCTCCGTGGGGCCTTTATATACTTCAATAACGTAATATAACCTAACCTAACCCAATCTAACATCTCGGCGATAATATTTGACCACATTCCTGGCTTGTTGGCCTCTACATCTCCGTGGGACCTTTATGTGCATCTATAACGTAATATAACCTAACCTAACCCAACCTAACATCTCGGCGGTAATATTTGAAAACATTCCTGCCGAGTTCGCCTCTGCGTCTCCGCTTGACCTTCATACACATCAATAACGTAATATAACCTAACCTAACCCAACCTATCATCTCGGCGGTAATATTTGACAACATTCCTGGCTTGTTGGCCCCTACGTCTCCGTGGGACCTTTATATACATCAATAACGAAATATAACATAACCTTACCCAATCTGACATCTCGGCGGTAATACTTGACACCATTCCTGGCGAGTTGGCCTCTACGTCTCCGTTTAACCTTCATATACAGCAATAACGAAATATAACCTGACCTAACCCAACGTAACATCTCGGCTGTAATATTTGACAACATTCCTGGCGATTTGGTTTCTCCGTCACCGTGGGAACTTTATATACATCAATAACGTAATATAACCTAACCTAACCCAACCTAACATCTCGGCGGTAATATTTGACATCATTCTTGGCTTGTTGGCCTCTACGACTCCGTGGGATCTTTATATACATCAATAACGAAATATAACCTAACCGAACCCAACCTATCATCTCGGCGGTAATATTTGACATTCCTGGCTTGTTGGCCTTTACGTCTCCGTGGGACCTTTATATACATCAATAACGTAATATAACCTAACCTAACCCAATCTAACATCTCGCCGGTAATATTTGACCACATTCCAGTCTTGTTAGTCTCTACGTCTCCGCGGGACCTCTATATACATAAGTAACGTAATATAACCTAACCTAACCCAACCTAACATCTCGGCGGTAATATTTGACAATATACCTGTCGAGTTGGTCTCTACGTCTCCGTGGCATCTTTATATACATCAATAACGTAATATAACATAACCTAACCAAATCTAACATCTCGGCGGTAATATTTGACAACATTCGTGGCGAGTTGGCCTTTACGTCTCCGTGCGACCTTTATATACATCAATAACGTAATATAACATAATCTAACCCAACCTAACATCTCCGGGGTAATATTTGACAACATACCTGGCGAGTTGGCCTCTACGTCTCCTTGGGACCTTCATATACATCAATAACGAAATATAACCTAACCTAACCCAACCTATCATCTCGGCGGTAATATTTGACAATATTCCAGGCGAATTGGCCTCTAGGTTTCCGTTTGACCTTCATATACATCGATAACGTAATATAACCTAACCTAACCCAACCTATCATCTCGGCGGTAATATTTGACCACATTCATGGCGAGTTGGCCTCTACGTCTCCGTGGGACCTTTATATAGATCAATAACGTAATATAACCTAACCTAACCCAACCTAACATCTCGGCGGTAATATTTGACCACATTCCTGGCATGTTGGCCTCTACGTCTCCGTGGGACCTTTATATACATCTATAACGTAACATAACATAAAATAACCCAATCTAACATCTCGGCGGTAATATTTGACATCATTCCTGGCGAGTTGGCCTCTACGTCTCCGTTTGACCTTCATATACATCAATAACGTAATATAACCTAACCTAACCCAACCTAACATCTCGGCGGTAATATTTGACCACATTCCAGGCTTGTTGGCCTCTACGTCTCCGTGGGACCTTTATATACATCAATAACGTAATATAACCTAACCTAACCCTACCTAACATCTCGGCGGTAATATTTGAAAACATTCATGGCGAGTAGGCCTCTACGTTTCCGTTTGAAATTCATATACATCAATAACGAAATATAACCTAACCGAACCCAACCTATCATCTCGGCGGTAATATTTGACAACATTCCTGGCTTGTTGGCCTTTACGTCTCCGTGGGACCTTTATATACATCAATAACGTAATATAACCTAATCTAACCCAACCTAACATCTCGTCGGTAATATTTGACAACATTCCTGGCTAGTTGGCCTCTACGTCTACGTGGGACCTTTATATACATCAATAACGAAATGTAACCTAACCTAACCCAACCTATCATCTCGGCGGTAATATTTGACAACATTCCTGGCGAGTTGGCCTCTACCTCTCCGTGGGGCCTTTATATACTTCAATAACGTAATATAACCTAACCTAACCCAATCTAACATCTCGGCGATAATATTTGACCACATTCCTGGCTTGTTGGCCTCTACATCTCCGTGGGACCTTTATGTGCATCTATAACGTAATATAACCTAACCTAACCCAACCTAACATCTCGGCGGTAATATTTGACCACATTCCTGGCGAGTTGGCCTATACGTCTCCGTGTAACCCTCGTATACATCAATAACGTAATATAACCTAAACTAACCCAACCTATCATCTCGGCGGTAATATTTGACCACATTCCTGGCTTGCTGGCCTCTACGTCTCCGTGGGACCTTTATATACATCAATAACGTAATATAACCTAACCTAACCCAACCTAACACCTCGGCGGTAATATTTGAAAACATTCCTGCCGAGTTCGCCTCTGCGTCTCCGTGGGACCTTTATATACATCTATAACGTAATATAACCTAACCTAACACAACCTAACATCTCGGCGGTAATATTTGACAACATTCCTGGCGAGTTGGCCTTTACGTCTCTGTGGGACCTTTATATACATCTATAACGTAACATAACATAAAATAACCCAATCTAACATCTCGGCGGTAATATTTGACATCATTCCTGGGGAGTTGGCCTCTACGTCTCCGTTTGACCTTCATATACATCAATAACGTAATATAACCTAACCTAACCCAACCTATCATCTCGGCGGTAATATTTGACAACATTCCTGGCGATTTGGCCTCTACCTATCCGTGGGGCCTTTATATACTTCAATAACGTAATATAACCTAACCTAACCCAATCTAACATCTCGGCGATAATATTTGACCACATTCCTGGCTTGTTGGCCTCTACATCTCCGTGGGACCTTTATGTGCATCTATAACGTAATATAACCTAACCTAACCCAACCTAACATCTCGGCGGTAATATTTGAAAACATTCCTGCCGAGTTCGCCTCTGCGTCTCCGCTTGACCTTCATACACATCAATAACGTAATATAACCTAACCTAACCCAACCTATCATCTCGGCGGTAATATTTGACAACATTCCTGGCTTGTTGGCCTCTACATCTCCGTGGGACCTTTATGTGCATCTATAACGTAATATAACCTAACCTAACCCAACCTAACATCTTGGCGGTAATATTTGAAAACATTCCTGCCGAGTTCGCCTCTGCGTCTCCGCTTGACCTTCATACACATCAATAACGTAATATAACCTAACCTAACCCAACCTATCATCTCGGCGGTAATATTTGACAACATTCCTGGCTTGTTGGCCCCTACGTCTCCGTGGGACCTTTATATACATCAATAACGAAATATAACATAACCTTACCCAATCTGACATCTCGGCGGTAATACTTGACACCATTCCTGGCGAGTTGGCCTCTACGTCTCCGTTTAACCTTCATATACAGCAATAACGAAATATAACCTGACCTAACCCAACGTAACATCTCGGCTGTAATATTTGACAACATTCCTGGCGATTTGGTTTCTCCGTCACCGTGGGAACTTTATATACATCAATAACGTAATATAACCTAACCTAACCCAACCTAACATCTCGGCGGTAATATTTGACATCATTCTTGGCTTGTTGGCCTCTACGACTCCGTGGGATCTTTATATACATCAATAACGAAATATAACCTAACCGAACCCAACCTATCATCTCGGCGGTAATATTTGACATTCCTGGCTTGTTGGCCTTTACGTCTCCGTGGGACCTTTATATACATCAATAACGTAATATAACCTAACCTAACCCAATCTAACATCTCGCCGGTAATATTTGACCACATTCCAGTCTTGTTAGTCTCTACCTCTCCGCGGGACCTCTATATACATAAGTAACGTAATATAACCTAACCTAACCCAACCTAACATCTCGGCGGTAATATTTGACAATATACCTGTCGAGTTGGTCTCTACGTCTCCGTGGCATCTTTATATACATCAATAACGTAATATAACATAACCTAACCAAATCTAACATCTCGGCGGTAATATTTGACAACATTCCTGGCGAGTTGGCCTTTACGTCTCCGTGCGACCTTTATATACATCAATAACGTAATATAACATAATCTAACCCAACCTAACATCTCCGGGGTAATATTTGACAACATACCTGGCGAGTTGGCCTCTACGTCTCCTTGGGACCTTCATATACATCAATAACGAAATATAACCTAACCTAACCCAACCTATCATCTCGGCGGTAATATTTGACAATATTCCTGGCGAATTGGCCTCTAGGTCTCCGTTTGACCTTCATATACATCGATAACGTAATATAACCTAACCTAACCCAACCTATCATCTCGGCGGTAATATTTGACCACATTCCTGGCGTGTTGGCCTCTACGTCTCCGTGGGACCTTTATATACATCAATAACGTAATATAACCTAACCTAACCCAACCTAACATCTCGGCGGTAATATTTGACCACATTCCTGGCATGTTGGCCTCTACGTCTCCGTGGGACCTTTATATACATCAATAACGAAATATAACCTAACCTAACACAACCTATCATCTCGGCGGTAATCATTGACAACATTCATGGCGAGTTGGCCCCTACGTCTCCGTGGGATCTTTATATACATCTATTACGTAATATAAATCTAACCTAACCCAACCTATCATTTCGGTGGTAATATTTGACAACAGTCCTGGCGAGTTGGACTCTACGTCTCCGTGGGGCCTTTATATACTTCAATAACGTTATATAACCTAACCTAACCCAATCTAACATCTCGCCGGTAATATTTGACCACATTCCAGTCTTGTTAGTCTCTACGTCTCCGCGGGACCTCTATATACATCAGTAACGTAATATAACCTAACCTAACCCAACCTAACATCTCGGCGGTAATATTTCACAACATTTCTGGCGAGTTGGCCTCTAGGTCTCCGTTTGACCTTCATATACATCGATAACGTAATATAACCTAACCTAACCCAACCTATCATCTCGGCGGTAATATTTGACCACATTCCTGGTATGTTGGCCTCCACATCTCCGTGGGACCTTCATATACATCAATAACGTAATATAACCTAACCTAACCCAACCTAACATCTCCGGGGTAATATTTGAGCACATTCCTGGCTTGTTGGACTCTACGTATCCGTGGGACCTTTATATACATCTATAACGTAATATAACCTAACCTAACACAACCTAACATCTCGGCGGTAATATTTGACAACATTCCTGGCGAGTTGGCCTTTACGTCTCCGTGGGACCTTTATATACATCAATAACGTAATATAACATAATCTAACCCAACCTAACATCTCCGGGGTAATATTTGACAACATACCTGGCGAGTTGGCCTCTACGTCTCCTTGGGACCTTCATATACATCAATAACGAAATATAACCTAACCTAACCCAACCTATCATCTCGGCGGTAATATTTGACCACATTCCTGGTATGTTGGCCTCCACATCTCCGTGGGACCTTCATATACATCAATAACGTAATATAACCTAACCTAACCCAACCTAACATCTCCGGGGTAATATTTGAGCACATTCCTGGCTTGTTGGACTCTACGTATCCGTGGGACCTTTATATACATCTATAACGTAATATAACCTAACCTAACCCAACCTAACATCTCGGCGGTAATATTTGACAACATTCCTGGCGAGTTGGCCTTTACGTCTCCGTGGGACCTTTATATACATCAATAACGTAATATAACATAATCTAACCCAACCTAACATCTCCGGGGTAATATTTGACAACATACCTGGCGAGTTGGCCTCTACGTCTCCTTGGGACCTTCATATACATCAATAACGTAATATAACATAACCTAACCCAACCTATCATCTCGGCGGTAATATTTGACAATATTCCTGGCGAATTGGCCTCTAGGTCTCCGTTTGACCTTCATATACATCGATAACGTAATATAACCTAACCTAACCCAACCTATCATCTCGGCGGTAATATTTGACCACATTCATGGCGAGTTGGCCTCTACGTCTCCGTGGGACCTTTATATACATCAATAACGTAATATAACCTAACCTAACCCAACCTAACATCTCGGCGGTAATATTTGACCACATTCCTGGCATGTTGGCCTCTACGTCTCCGTGGGACCTTTATATACATCTATAACGTAACATAACATAAAATAACCCAATCTAACATCTCGGCGGTAATATTTGACATCATTCCTGGCGAGTTGGCCTCTACGTCTCCGTGGGACCTTTATATACATCTATAACGTAACATAACATAAAATAACCCAATCTAACATCTCGGCGGTAATATTTGACATCATTCCTGGCGAGTTGGCCTCTACGTCTCCGTTTGACCTTCATATACATCAATAACGTAATATAACCTAACCTAACCCAACCTAACATCTCGGCGGTAATATTTGACCACATTCCAGGCTTGTTCGCCTCTACGTCTCCGTGGGACCTTTATATACATCAATAACGTAATATAACCTAACCTAACCCTACCTAACATCTCGGCGGTAATATTTGAAAACATTCATGGCGAGTAGGCCTCTACGTTTCCGTTTGAAATTCATATACATCAATAACGAAATATAACCTAACCGAACCCAACCTATCATCTCGGCGGTAATATTTGACAACATTCCTGGCTTGTTGGCCTTTACGTCTCCGTGGGACCTTTATATACATCAATAACGTAATATAACCTAATCTAACCCAACCTAACATCTCGTCGGTAATATTTGACAACATTCCTGGCTAGTTGGCCTCTACGTCTACGTGGGACCTTTATATACATCAATAACGAAATGTAACCTAACCTAACCCAACCTATCATCTCGGCGGTAATATTTGACAACATTCCTGGCGAGTTGGCCTCTACCTCTCCGTGGGGCCTTTATATACTTCAATAACGTAATATAACCTAACCTAACCCAATCTAACATCTCGGCGATAATATTTGACCACATTCCTGGCTTGTTGGCCTCTACATCTCCGTGGGACCTTTATGTGCATCTATAACGTAATATAACCTAACCTAACCCAACCTAACATCTCGGCGGTAATATTTGACCACATTCCTGGCGAGTTGGCCTATACGTCTCCGTGTAACCCTCGTATACATCAATAACGTAATATAACCTAAACTAACCCAACCTATCATCTCGGCGGTAATATTTGACCACATTCCTGGCTTGCTGGCCTCTACGTCTCCGTGGGACCTTTATATACATCAATAACGTAATATAACCTAACCTAACCCAACCTAACACCTCGGCGGTAATATTTGAAAACATTCCTGCCGAGTTCGCCTCTGCGTCTCCGTGGGACCTTTATATACATCTATAACGTAATATAACCTAACCTAACACAACCTAACATCTCGGCGGTAATATTTGACAACATTCCTGGCGAGTTGGCCTTTACGTCTCTGTGGGACCTTTATATACATCTATAACGTAACATAACATAAAATAACCCAATCTAACATCTCGGCGGTAATATTTGACATCATTCCTGGGGAGTTGGCCTCTACGTCTCCGTTTGACCTTCATATACATCAATAACGTAATATAACCTAACCTAACCCAACCTATCATCTCGGCGGTAATATTTGACAACATTCCTGGCGATTTGGCCTCTACCTATCCGTGGGGCCTTTATATACTTCAATAACGTAATATAACCTAACCTAACCCAATCTAACATCTCGGCGATAATATTTGACCACATTCCTGGCTTGTTGGCCTCTACATCTCCGTGGGACCTTTATGTGCATCTATAACGTAATATAACCTAACCTAACCCAACCTAACATCTCGGCGGTAATATTTGAAAACATTCCTGCCGAGTTCGCCTCTGCGTCTCCGCTTGACCTTCATACACATCAATAACGTAATATAACCTAACCTAACCCAACCTATCATCTCGGCGGTAATATTTGACAACATTCCTGGCTTGTTGGCCTCTACATCTCCGTGGGACCTTTATGTGCATCTATAACGTAATATAACCTAACCTAACCCAACCTAACATCTTGGCGGTAATATTTGAAAACATTCCTGCCGAGTTCGCCTCTGCGTCTCCGCTTGACCTTCATACACATCAATAACGTAATATAACCTAACCTAACCCAACCTATCATCTCGGCGGTAATATTTGACAACATTCCTGGCTTGTTGGCCCCTACGTCTCCGTGGGACCTTTATATACATCAATAACGAAATATAACATAACCTTACCCAATCTGACATCTCGGCGGTAATACTTGACACCATTCCTGGCGAGTTGGCCTCTACGTCTCCGTTTAACCTTCATATACAGCAATAACGAAATATAACCTGACCTAACCCAACGTAACATCTCGGCTGTAATATTTGACAACATTCCTGGCGATTTGGTTTCTCCGTCACCGTGGGAACTTTATATACATCAATAACGTAATATAACCTAACCTAACCCAACCTAACATCTCGGCGGTAATATTTGACATCATTCTTGGCTTGTTGGCCTCTACGACTCCGTGGGATCTTTATATACATCAATAACGAAATATAACCTAACCGAACCCAACCTATCATCTCGGCGGTAATATTTGACATTCCTGGCTTGTTGGCCTTTACGTCTCCGTGGGACCTTTATATACATCAATAACGTAATATAACCTAACCTAACCCAATCTAACATCTCGCCGGTAATATTTGACCACATTCCAGTCTTGTTAGTCTCTACGTCTCCGCTGGACCTCTATATACATAAGTAACGTAATATAACCTAACCTAACCCAACCTAACATCTCGGCGGTAATATTTGACAATATACCTGTCGAGTTGGTCTCTACGTCTCCGTGGCATCTTTATATACATCAATAACGTAATATAACATAACCTAACCAAATCTAACATCTCGGCGGTAATATTTGACAACATTCCTGGCGAGATGGCCTTTACGTCTCCGTGCGACCTTTATATACATCAATAACGTAATATAACATAATCTAACCCAACCTAACATCTCCGGGGTAATATTTGACAACATACCTGGCGAGTTGGCCTCTACGTCTCCTTGGGACCTTCATATACATCAATAACGAAATATAACCTAACCTAACCCAACCTATCATCTCGGCGGTAATATTTGACAATATTCCTGGCGAATTGGCCTCTAGGTCTCCGTTTGACCTTCATATACATCGATAACGTAATATAACCTAACCTAACCCAACCTATCATCTCGGCGGTAATATTTGACCACATTCCTGGCGTGTTGGCCTCTACGTCTCCGTGGGACCTTTATATACATCAATAACGTAATATAACCTAACCTAACCCAACCTAACATCTCGGCGGTAATATTTGACCACATTCCTGGCATGTTGGCCTCTACGTCTCCGTGGGACCTTTATATACATCAATAACGAAATATAACCTAACCTAACACAACCTATCATCTCGGCGGTAATCATTGACAACATTCATGGCGAGTTGGCCCCTACGTCTCCGTGGGATCTTTATATACATCTATTACGTAATATAAATCTAACCTAACCCAACCTATCATTTCGGTGGTAATATTTGACAACAGTCCTGGCGAGTTGGACTCTACGTCTCCGTGGGGCCTTTATATACTTCAATAACGTTATATAACCTAACCTAACCCAATCTAACATCTCGCCGGTAATATTTGACCACATTCCAGTCTTGTTAGTCTCTACGTCTCCGCGGGACCTCTATATACATCAGTAACGTAATATAACCTAACCTAACCCAACCTAACATCTCGGCGGTAATATTTCACAACATTTCTGGCGAGTTGGCCTCTAGGTCTCCGTTTGACCTTCATATACATCGATAACGTAATATAACCTAACCTAACCCAACCTATCATCTCGGCGGTAATATTTGACCACATTCCTGGTATGTTGGCCTCCACATCTCCGTGGGACCTTCATATACATCAATAACGTAATATAACCTAACCTAACCCAACCTAACATCTCCGGGGTAATATTTGAGCACATTCCTGGCTTGTTGGACTCTACGTATCCGTGGGACCTTTATATACATCTATAACGTAATATAACCTAACCTAACACAACCTAACATCTCGGCGGTAATATTTGACAACATTCCTGGCGAGTTGGCCTTTACGTCTCCGTGGGACCTTTATATACATCAATAACGTAATATAACATAATCTAACCCAACCTAACATCTCCGGGGTAATATTTGACAACATACCTGGCGAGTTGGCCTCTACGTCTCCTTGGGACCTTCATATACATCAATAACGAAATGTAACCTAACCTAACCCAACCTATCATCTCGGCGGTAATATTTGACAACATTCCTGGCGAGTTGGCCTCTACCTCTCCGTGGGGCCTTTATATACTTCAATAACGTAATATAACCTAACCTAACCCAATCTAACATCTCGGCGATAATATTTGACCACATTCCTGGCTTGTTGGCCTCTACATCTCCGTGGGACCTTTATGTGCATCTATAACGTAATATAACCTAACCTAACCCAACCTAACATCTCGGCGGTAATATTTGACCACATTCCTGGCGAGTTGGCCTATACGTCTCCGTGTAACCCTCGTATACATCAATAACGTAATATAACCTAAACTAACCCAACCTATCATCTCGGCGGTAATATTTGACCACATTCCTGGCTTGCTGGCCTCTACGTCTCCGTGGGACCTTTATATACATCAATAACGTAATATAACCTAACCTAACCCAACCTAACACCTCGGCGGTAATATTTGAAAACATTCCTGCCGAGTTCGCCTCTGCGTCTCCGTGGGACCTTTATATACATCTATAACGTAATATAACCTAACCTAACACAACCTAACATCTCGGCGGTAATATTTGACAACATTCCTGGCGAGTTGGCCTTTACGTCTCTGTGGGACCTTTATATACATCTATAACGTAACATAACATAAAATAACCCAATCTAACATCTCGGCGGTAATATTTGACATCATTCCTGGGGAGTTGGCCTCTACGTCTCCGTTTGACCTTCATATACATCAATAACGTAATATAACCTAACCTAACCCAACCTATCATCTCGGCGGTAATATTTGACAACATTCCTGGCGATTTGGCCTCTACCTATCCGTGGGGCCTTTATATACTTCAATAACGTAATATAACCTAACCTAACCCAATCTAACATCTCGGCGATAATATTTGACCACATTCCTGGCTTGTTGGCCTCTACATCTCCGTGGGACCTTTATGTGCATCTATAACGTAATATAACCTAACCTAACCCAACCTAACATCTCGGCGGTAATATTTGAAAACATTCCTGCCGAGTTCGCCTCTGCGTCTCCGCTTGACCTTCATACACATCAATAACGTAATATAACCTAACCTAACCCAACCTATCATCTCGGCGGTAATATTTGACAACATTCCTGGCTTGTTGGCCTCTACATCTCCGTGGGACCTTTATGTGCATCTATAACGTAATATAACCTAACCTAACCCAACCTAACATCTTGGCGGTAATATTTGAAAACATTCCTGCCGAGTTCGCCTCTGCGTCTCCGCTTGACCTTCATACACATCAATAACGTAATATAACCTAACCTAACCCAACCTATCATCTCGGCGGTAATATTTGACAACATTCCTGGCTTGTTGGCCCCTACGTCTCCGTGGGACCTTTATATACATCAATAACGAAATATAACATAACCTTACCCAATCTGACATCTCGGCGGTAATACTTGACACCATTCCTGGCGAGTTGGCCTCTACGTCTCCGTTTAACCTTCATATACAGCAATAACGAAATATAACCTGACCTAACCCAACGTAACATCTCGGCTGTAATATTTGACAACATTCCTGGCGATTTGGTTTCTCCGTCACCGTGGGAACTTTATATACATCAATAACGTAATATAACCTAACCTAACCCAACCTAACATCTCGGCGGTAATATTTGACATCATTCTTGGCTTGTTGGCCTCTACGACTCCGTGGGATCTTTATATACATCAATAACGAAATATAACCTAACCGAACCCAACCTATCATCTCGGCGGTAATATTTGACATTCCTGGCTTGTTGGCCTTTACGTCTCCGTGGGACCTTTATATACATCAATAACGTAATATAACCTAACCTAACCCAATCTAACATCTCGCCGGTAATATTTGACCACATTCCAGTCTTGTTAGTCTCTACGTCTCCGCTGGACCTCTATATACATAAGTAACGTAATATAACCTAACCTAACCCAACCTAACATCTCGGCGGTAATATTTGACAATATACCTGTCGAGTTGGTCTCTACGTCTCCGTGGCATCTTTATATACATCAATAACGTAATATAACATAACCTAACCAAATCTAACATCTCGGCGGTAATATTTGACAACATTCCTGGCGAGATGGCCTTTACGTCTCCGTGCGACCTTTATATACATCAATAACGTAATATAACATAATCTAACCCAACCTAACATCTCCGGGGTAATATTTGACAACATACCTGGCGAGTTGGCCTCTACGTCTCCTTGGGACCTTCATATACATCAATAACGAAATATAACCTAACCTAACCCAACCTATCATCTCGGCGGTAATATTTGACAATATTCCTGGCGAATTGGCCTCTAGGTCTCCGTTTGACCTTCATATACATCGATAACGTAATATAACCTAACCTAACCCAACCTATCATCTCGGCGGTAATATTTGACCACATTCCTGGCGTGTTGGCCTCTACGTCTCCGTGGGACCTTTATATACATCAATAACGTAATATAACCTAACCTAACCCAACCTAACATCTCGGCGGTAATATTTGACCACATTCCTGGCATGTTGGCCTCTACGTCTCCGTGGGACCTTTATATACATCAATAACGAAATATAACCTAACCTAACACAACCTATCATCTCGGCGGTAATCATTGACAACATTCATGGCGAGTTGGCCCCTACGTCTCCGTGGGATCTTTATATACATCTATTACGTAATATAAATCTAACCTAACCCAACCTATCATTTCGGTGGTAATATTTGACAACAGTCCTGGCGAGTTGGACTCTACGTCTCCGTGGGGCCTTTATATACTTCAATAACGTTATATAACCTAACCTAACCCAATCTAACATCTCGCCGGTAATATTTGACCACATTCCAGTCTTGTTAGTCTCTACGTCTCCGCGGGACCTCTATATACATCAGTAACGTAATATAACCTAACCTAACCCAACCTAACATCTCGGCGGTAATATTTCACAACATTTCTGGCGAGTTGGCCTCTAGGTCTCCGTTTGACCTTCATATACATCGATAACGTAATATAACCTAACCTAACCCAACCTATCATCTCGGCGGTAATATTTGACCACATTCCTGGTATGTTGGCCTCCACATCTCCGTGGGACCTTCATATACATCAATAACGTAATATAACCTAACCTAACCCAACCTAACATCTCCGGGGTAATATTTGAGCACATTCCTGGCTTGTTGGACTCTACGTATCCGTGGGACCTTTATATACATCTATAACGTAATATAACCTAACCTAACACAACCTAACATCTCGGCGGTAATATTTGACAACATTCCTGGCGAGTTGGCCTTTACGTCTCCGTGGGACCTTTATATACATCAATAACGTAATATAACATAATCTAACCCAACCTAACATCTCCGGGGTAATATTTGACAACATACCTGGCGAGTTGGCCTCTACGTCTCCTTGGGACCTTCATATACATCAATAACGAAATGTAACCTAACCTAACCCAACCTATCATCTCGGCGGTAATATTTGACAACATTCCTGGCGAGTTGGCCTCTACCTCTCCGTGGGGCCTTTATATACTTCAATAACGTAATATAACCTAACCTAACCCAATCTAACATCTCGGCGATAATATTTGACCACATTCCTGGCTTGTTGGCCTCTACATCTCCGTGGGACCTTTATGTGCATCTATAACGTAATATAACCTAACCTAACCCAACCTAACATCTCGGCGGTAATATTTGACCACATTCCTGGCGAGTTGGCCTATACGTCTCCGTGTAACCCTCGTATACATCAATAACGTAATATAACCTAAACTAACCCAACCTATCATCTCGGCGGTAATATTTGACCACATTCCTGGCTTGCTGGCCTCTACGTCTCCGTGGGACCTTTATATACATCAATAACGTAATATAACCTAACCTAACCCAACCTAACACCTCGGCGGTAATATTTGAAAACATTCCTGCCGAGTTCGCCTCTGCGTCTCCGTGGGACCTTTATATACATCTATAACGTAATATAACCTAACCTAACACAACCTAACATCTCGGCGGTAATATTTGACAACATTCCTGGCGAGTTGGCCTCTACGTCTCCGTGGGACCTTTATATACATCAATAACGTAATATAACCTAACCTAACCCTACCTAACATCTCGGCGGTAATATTTGAAAACATTCATGGCGAGTAGGCCTCTACGTTTCCGTTTGAAATTCATATACATCAATAACGAAATATAACCTAACCGAACCCAACCTATCATCTCGGCGGTAATATTTGACAACATTCCTGGCTTGTTGGCCTTTACGTCTCCGTGGGACCTTTATATACATCAATAACGTAATATAACCTAATCTAACCCAACCTAACATCTCGTCGGTAATATTTGACAACATTCCTGGCTAGTTGGCCTCTACGTCTACGTGGGACCTTTATATACATCAATAACGAAATGTAACCTAACCTAACCCAACCTATCATCTCGGCGGTAATATTTGACAACATTCCTGGCGAGTTGGCCTCTACCTCTCCGTGGGGCCTTTATATACTTCAATAACGTAATATAACCTAACCTAACCCAATCTAACATCTCGGCGATAATATTTGACCACATTCCTGGCTTGTTGGCCTCTACATCTCCGTGGGACCTTTATGTGCATCTATAACGTAATATAACCTAACCTAACCCAACCTAACATCTCGGCGGTAATATTTGACCACATTCCTGGCGAGTTGGCCTATACGTCTCCGTGTAACCCTCGTATACATCAATAACGTAATATAACCTAAACTAACCCAACCTATCATCTCGGCGGTAATATTTGACCACATTCCTGGCTTGCTGGCCTCTACGTCTCCGTGGGACCTTTATATACATCAATAACGTAATATAACCTAACCTAACCCAACCTAACACCTCGGCGGTAATATTTGAAAACATTCCTGCCGAGTTCGCCTCTGCGTCTCCGTGGGACCTTTATATACATCTATAACGTAATATAACCTAACCTACACAACCTAACATCTCGGCGGTAATATTTGACAACATTCCTGGCTTGTTGGCCTTTACGTCTCCGTGGGACCTTTATATACATCAATAACGTAATATAACCTAATCTAACCCAACCTAACATCTCGTCGGTAATATTTGACAACATTCCTGGCTAGTTGGCCTCTACGTCTACGTGGGACCTTTATATACATCAATAACGAAATGTAACCTAACCTAACCCAACCTATCATCTCGGCGGTAATATTTGACAACATTCCTGGCGAGTTGGCCTCTACCTCTCCGTGGGGCCTTTATATACTTCAATAACGTAATATAACCTAACCTAACCCAATCTAACATCTCGGCGATAATATTTGACCACATTCCTGGCTTGTTGGCCCCTACGTCTCCGTGGGACCTTTATATACATCAATAACGAAATATAACATAACCTTACCCAATCTGACATCTCGGCGGTAATACTTGACACCATTCCTGGCGAGTTGGCCTCTACGTCTCCGTTTAACCTTCATATACAGCAATAACGAAATATAACCTGACCTAACCCAACGTAACATCTCGGCTGTAATATTTGACAACATTCCTGGCGATTTGGTTTCTCCGTCACCGTGGGAACTTTATATACATCAATAACGTAATATAACCTAACCTAACCCAACCTAACATCTCGGCGGTAATATTTGACATCATTCTTGGCTTGTTGGCCTCTACGACTCCGTGGGATCTTTATATACATCAATAACGAAATATAACCTAACCGAACCCAACCTATCATCTCGGCGGTAATATTTGACATTCCTGGCTTGTTGGCCTTTACGTCTCCGTGGGTCCTTTATATACATCAATAACGTAATATAACCTAACCTAACCCAATCTAACATCTCGCCGGTAATATTTGACCACATTCCAGTCTTGTTAGTCTCTACGTCTCCGCGGGACCTCTATATACATAAGTAACGTAATATAACCTAACCTAACCCAACCTAACATCACGGCGGTAATATTTGACAATATACCTGTCGAGTTGGTCTCTACGTCTCCGTGGCATCTTTATATACATCAATAACGTAATATAACATAACCTAACCAAATCTAACATCTCGGCGGTAATATTTGACAACATTCCTGGCGAGTTGGCCTTTACGTCTCCGTGCGACCTTTATATACTTCAATAACGTTATATAACCTAACCTAACCCAATCTAACATCTCGCCGGTAATATTTGACCACATTCCAGTCTTGTTAGTCTCTACGTCTCCGCGGGACCTCTATATACATCAGTAACGTAATATAACCTAACCTAACCCAACCTAACATCTCGGCGGTAATATTTCACAACATTTCTGGCGAGTTGGCCTCTAGGTCTCCGTTTGACCTTCATATACATCAATAACGAAATATAACCTAACCGAACCCAACCTATCATCTCGGCGGTAATATTTGACCACATTCCTGGTATGTTGGCCTCCACATCTCCGTGGGACCTTCATATACATCAATAACGTAATATAACCTAACCTAACCCAACCTAACATCTCCGGGGTAATATTTGAGCACATTCCTGGCTTGTTGGACTCTACGTATCCGTGGGACCTTTATATACATCTATAACGTAATATAACCTAACCTAACCCAACCTAACATCTCGGCGGTAATATTTGACAACATTCCTGGCGAGTTGGCCTTTACGTCTCCGTGGGACCTTTATATACATCAATAACGTAATATAACATAATCTAACCCAACCTAACATCTCCGGGGTAATATTTGACAACATACCTGGCGAGTTGGCCTCTACGTCTCCTTGGGACCTTCATATACATCAATAACGTAATATAACATAACCTAACCCAACCTATCATCTCGGCGGTAATATTTGACAATATTCCTGGCGAATTGGCCTCTAGGTCTCCGTTTGACCTTCATATACATCGATAACGTAATATAACCTAACCTAACCCAACCTATCATCTCGGCGGTAATATTTGACCACATTCATGGCGAGTTGGCCTCTACGTCTCCGTGGGACCTTTATATACATCAATAACGTAATATAACCTAACCTAACCCAACCTAACATCTCGGCGGTAATATTTGACCACATTCCTGGCATGTTGGGCTCTACGTCTCCGTGGGACCTTTATATACATCTATAACGTAACATAACATAAAATAACCCAATCTAACATCTCGGCGGTAATATTTGACATCATTCCTGGCGAGTTGGCCTCTACGTCTCCGTGGGACCTTTATATACATCTATAACGTAACATAACATAAAATAACCCAATCTAACATCTCGGCGGTAATATTTGACATCATTCCTGGCGAGTTGGCCTCTACGTCTCCGTTTGACCTTCATATACATCAATAACGTAATATAACCTAACCTAACCCAACCTAACATCTCGGCGGTAATATTTGACCACATTCCAGGCTTGTTGGCCTCTACGTCTCCGTGGGACCTTTATATACATCAATAACGTAATATAACCTAACCTAACCCTACCTAACATCTCGGCGGTAATATTTGAAAACATTCATGGCGAGTAGGCCTCTACGTTTCCGTTTGAAATTCATATACATCAATAACGAAATATAACCTAACCGAACCCAACCTATCATCTCGGCGGTAATATTTGACAACATTCCTGGCTTGTTGGCCTTTACGTCTCCGTGGGACCTTTATATACATCAATAACGTAATATAACCTAATCTAACCCAACCTAACATCTCGTCGGTAATATTTGACAACATTCCTGGCTAGTTGGCCTCTACGTCTACGTGGGACCTTTATATACATCAATAACGAAATGTAACCTAACCTAACCCAACCTATCATCTCGGCGGTAATATTTGACAACATTCCTGGCGAGTTGGCCTCTACCTCTCCGTGGGGCCTTTATATACTTCAATAACGTAATATAACCTAACCTAACCCAATCTAACATCTCGGCGATAATATTTGACCACATTCCTGGCTTGTTGGCCTCTACATCTCCGTGGGACCTTTATGTGCATCTATAACGTAATATAACCTAACCTAACCCAACCTAACATCTCGGCGGTAATATTTGACCACATTCCTGGCGAGTTGGCCTATACGTCTCCGTGTAACCCTCGTATACATCAATAACGTAATATAACCTAAACTAACCCAACCTATCATCTCGGCGGTAATATTTGACCACATTCCTGGCTTGCTGGCCTCTACGTCTCCGTGGGACCTTTATATACATCAATAACGTAATATAACCTAACCTAACCCAACCTAACACCTCGGCGGTAATATTTGAAAACATTCCTGCCGAGTTCGCCTCTGCGTCTCCGTGGGACCTTTATATACATCTATAACGTAATATAACCTAACCTACACAACCTAACATCTCGGCGGTAATATTTGACAACATTCCTGGCTTGTTGGCCTTTACGTCTCCGTGGGACCTTTATATACATCAATAACGTAATATAACCTAATCTAACCCAACCTAACATCTCGTCGGTAATATTTGACAACATTCCTGGCTAGTTGGCCTCTACGTCTACGTGGGACCTTTATATACATCAATAACGAAATGTAACCTAACCTAACCCAACCTATCATCTCGGCGGTAATATTTGACAACATTCCTGGCGAGTTGGCCTCTACCTCTCCGTGGGGCCTTTATATACTTCAATAACGTAATATAACCTAACCTAACCCAATCTAACATCTCGGCGATAATATTTGACCACATTCCTGGCTTGTTGGCCTCTACATCTCCGTGGGACCTTTATGTGCATCTATAACGTAATATAACCTAACCTAACCCAACCTAACATCTCGGCGGTAATATTTGACCACATTCCTGGCGAGTTGGCCTATACGTCTCCGTGTAACCCTCGTATACATCAATAACGTAATATAACCTAAACTAACCCAACCTATCATCTCGGCGGTAATATTTGACCACATTCCTGGCTTGCTGGCCTCTACGTCTCCGTGGGACCTTTATATACATCAATAACGTAATATAACCTAACCTAACCCAACCTAACACCTCGGCGGTAATATTTGAAAACATTCCTGCCGAGTTCGCCTCTGCGTCTCCGTGGGACCTTTATATACATCTATAACGTAATATAACCTAACCTAACACAACCTAACATCTCGGCGGTAATATTTGACAACATTCCTGGCGAGTTGGCCTTTACGTCTCTGTGGGACCTTTATATACATCTATAACGTAACATAACATAAAATAACCCAATCTAACATCTCGGCGGTAATATTTGACATCATTCCTGGGGAGTTGGCCTCTACGTCTCCGTTTGACCTTCATATACATCAATAACGTAATATAACCTAACCTAACCCAACCTATCATCTCGGCGGTAATATTTGACAACATTCCTGGCGATTTGGCCTCTACCTCTCCGTGGGGCCTTTATATACTTCAATAACGTAATATAACCTAACCTAACCCAATCTAACATCTCGGCGATAATATTTGACCACATTCCTGGCTTGTTGGCCTCTACATCTCCGTGGGACCTTTATGTGCATCTATAACGTAATATAACCTAACCTAACCCAACCTAACATCTCGGCGGTAATATTTGACCACATTCCTGGCGAGTTGGCCTATACGTCTCCGTGTAACCCTCGTATACATCAATAACGTAATATAACCTAAACTAACCCAACCTATCATCTCGGCGGTAATATTTGACCACATTCCTGGCTTGCTGGCCTCTACGTCTCCGTGGGACCTTTATATACATCAATAACGTAATATAACCTAACCTAACCCAACCTAACACCTCGGCGGTAATATTTGAAAACATTCCTGCCGAGTTCGCCTCTGCGTCTCCGTGGGACCTTTATATACATCTATAACGTAATATAACCTAACCTAACACAACCTAACATCTCGGCGGTAATATTTGACAACATTCCTGGCGAGTTGGCCTTTACGTCTCTGTGGGACCTTTATATACATCTATAACGTAACATAACATAAAATAACCCAATCTAACATCTCGGCGGTAATATTTGACATCATTCCTGGGGAGTTGGCCTCTACGTCTCCGTTTGACCTTCATATACATCAATAACGTAATATAACCTAACCTAACCCAACCTATCATCTCGGCGGTAATATTTGACAACATTCCTGGCGATTTGGCCTCTACCTCTCCGTGGGGCCTTTATATACTTCAATAACGTAATATAACCTAACCTAACCCAATCTAACATCTCGGCGATAATATTTGACCACATTCCTGGCTTGTTGGCCTCTACATCTCCGTGGGACCTTTATGTGCATCTATAACGTAATATAACCTAACCTAACCCAACCTAACATCTCGGCGGTAATATTTGAAAACATTCCTGCCGAGTTCGCCTCTGCGTCTCCGCTTGACCTTCATACACATCAATAACGTAATATAACCTAACCTAACCCAACCTATCATCTCGGCGGTAATATTTGACAACATTCCTGGCTTGTTGGCCCCTACGTCTCCGTGGGACCTTTATATACATCAATAACGAAATATAACATAACCTTACCCAATCTGACATCTCGGCGGTAATACTTGACACCATTCCTGGCGAGTTGGCCTCTACGTCTCCGTTTAACCTTCATATACAGCAATAACGAAATATAACCTGACCTAACCCAACGTAACATCTCGGCTGTAATATTTGACAACATTCCTGGCGATTTGGTTTCTCCGTCACCGTGGGAACTTTATATACATCAATAACGTAATATAACCTAACCTAACCCAACCTAACATCTCGGCGGTAATATTTGACATCATTCTTGGCTTGTTGGCCTCTACGACTCCGTGGGATCTTTATATACATCAATAACGAAATATAACCTAACCGAACCCAACCTATCATCTCGGCGGTAATATTTGACATTCCTGGCTTGTTGGCCTTTACGTCTCCGTGGGTCCTTTATATACATCAATAACGTAATATAACCTAACCTAACCCAATCTAACATCTCGCCGGTAATATTTGACCACATTCCAGTCTTGTTAGTCTCTACGTCTCCGCGGGACCTCTATATACATAAGTAACGTAATATAACCTAACCTAACCCAACCTAACATCACGGCGGTAATATTTGACAATATACCTGTCGAGTTGGTCTCTACGTCTCCGTGGCATCTTTATATACATCAATAACGTAATATAACATAACCTAACCAAATCTAACATCTCGGCGGTAATATTTGACAACATTCCTGGCGAGTTGGCCTTTACGTCTCCGTGCGACCTTTATATACTTCAATAACGTTATATAACCTAACCTAACCCAATCTAACATCTCGCCGGTAATATTTGACCACATTCCAGTCTTGTTAGTCTCTACGTCTCCGCGGGACCTCTATATACATCAGTAACGTAATATAACCTAACCTAACCCAACCTAACATCTCGGCGGTAATATTTCACAACATTTCTGGCGAGTTGGCCTCTAGGTCTCCGTTTGACCTTCATATACATCAATAACGAAATATAACCTAACCGAACCCAACCTATCATCTCGGCGGTAATATTTGACCACATTCCTGGTATGTTGGCCTCCACATCTCCGTGGGACCTTCATATACATCAATAACGTAATATAACCTAACCTAACCCAACCTAACATCTCCGGGGTAATATTTGAGCACATTCCTGGCTTGTTGGACTCTACGTATCCGTGGGACCTTTATATACATCTATAACGTAATATAACCTAACCTAACCCAACCTAACATCTCGGCGGTAATATTTGACAACATTCCTGGCGAGTTGGCCTTTACGTCTCCGTGGGACCTTTATATACATCAATAACGTAATATAACATAATCTAACCCAACCTAACATCTCCGGGGTAATATTTGACAACATACCTGGCGAGTTGGCCTCTACGTCTCCTTGGGACCTTCATATACATCAATAACGTAATATAACATAACCTAACCCAACCTATCATCTCGGCGGTAATATTTGACAATATTCCTGGCGAATTGGCCTCTAGGTCTCCGTTTGACCTTCATATACATCGATAACGTAATATAACCTAACCTAACCCAACCTATCATCTCGGCGGTAATATTTGACCACATTCATGGCGAGTTGGCCTCTACGTCTCCGTGGGACCTTTATATACATCAATAACGTAATATAACCTAACCTAACCCAACCTAACATCTCGGCGGTAATATTTGACCACATTCCTGGCATGTTGGGCTCTACGTCTCCGTGGGACCTTTATATACATCTATAACGTAACATAACATAAAATAACCCAATCTAACATCTCGGCGGTAATATTTGACATCATTCCTGGCGAGTTGGCCTCTACGTCTCCGTGGGACCTTTATATACATCTATAACGTAACATAACATAAAATAACCCAATCTAACATCTCGGCGGTAATATTTGACATCATTCCTGGCGAGTTGGCCTCTACGTCTCCGTTTGACCTTCATATACATCAATAACGTAATATAACCTAACCTAACCCAACCTAACATCTCGGCGGTAATATTTGACCACATTCCAGGCTTGTTGGCCTCTACATCTCCGTGGGACCTTTATGTGCATCTATAACGTAATATAACCTAACCTAACCCAACCTAACATCTCGGCGGTAATATTTGAAAACATTCCTGCCGAGTTCGCCTCTGCGTCTCCGCTTGACCTTCATACACATCAATAACGTAATATAACCTAACCTAACCCAACCTATCATCTCGGCGGTAATATTTGACAACATTCCTGGCTTGTTGGCCCCTACGTCTCCGTGGGACCTTTATATACATCAATAACGAAATATAACATAACCTTACCCAATCTGACATCTCGGCGGTAATACTTGACACCATTCCTGGCGAGTTGGCCTCTACGTCTCCGTTCAACCTTCATATACAGCAATAACGAAATATAACCTGACCTAACCCAACGTAACATCTCGGCTGTAATATTTGACAACATTCCTGGCGATTTGGTTTCTCCGTCACCGTGGGAACTTTATATACATCAATAACGTAATATAACCTAACCTAACCCAACCTAACATCTCGGCGGTAATATTTGACATCATTCTTGGCGAGTTGGATTCTCCGTCTCCGTGGGACCTTTATATACATCAATAACGTAATATAACCTATCCTAACCCAACCTAACATCTCGGCGGTAATATTTCACAACATTTCTGGCGAGTTGGCCTCTAGGTCTCCGTTTGACCTTCATATACATCGGTAACGTAATATAACCTAACCTAACCTAACCTATCATCTCGGCGGTAATATTTGACCACATTCCTGGTATGTTGGCCTCCACATCTCCGTGGGACCTTCATATACATCAATAACGTAATATAACCTAACCTAACCCAACCTAACATCTCCGGGGTAATATTTGAGCACATTCCTGGCTTGTTGGACTCTACGTATCCGTGGGACCTTTATATACATCTATAACGTAATATAACCTAACCTAACCCAACCTAACATCTCGGCGGTAATATTTGACAACATTCCTGGCGAGTTGGCCTTTACGTCTCCGTGGGACCTTTATATACATCAATAACGTAATATAACATAATCTAACCCAACCTAACATCTCCGGGGTAATATTTGACAACATACCTGGCGAGTTGGCCTCTACGTCTCCTTGGGACCTTCATATACATCAATAACGTAATATAACATAACCTAACCCAACCTATCATCTCGGCGGTAATATTTGACAATATTCCTGGCGAATTGGCCTCTAGGTCTCCGTTTGACCTTCATATACATCGATAACGTAATATAACCTAACCTAACCCAACCTATCATCTCGGCGGTAATATTTGACCACATTCATGGCGAGTTGGCCTCTACGTCTCCGTGGGACCTTTATATACATCAATAACGTAATATAACCTAACCTAACCCAACCTAACATCTCGGCGGTAATATTTGACCACATTCCTGGCATGTTGGCCTCTACGTCTCCGTGGGACCTTTATATACATCTATAACGTAACATAACCTAACCTAACCCAACCTAACATCTCGGCGGTAATATTTGAAAACATTCCTGCCGAGTTCGCCTCTGCGTCTCCGCTTGACCTTCATACAGATCAATAACGTAATATAACCTAACCTAACCCAACCTATCATCTCGGCGGTAATATTTGACAACATTCCTGGCTTGTTGGCCCCTACGTCTCCGTGGGACCTTTATATACATCAATAACGAAATATAACATAACCTTACCCAATCTGACATCTCGGCGGTAATACTTGACACCATTCCTGGCGAGTTGGCCTCTACGTCTCCGTTTAACCTTCATATACAGCAATAACGAAATATAACCTGACCTAACCCAACGTAACATCTCGGCTGTAATATTTGACAACATTCCTGGCGATTTGGTTTCTCCGTCACCGTGGGAACTTTATATACATCAATAACGTAATATAACCTATCCTAACCCAACCTAACATCTCGGCGGTAATATTTCACAACATTTCTGGCGAGTTGGCCTCTAGGTCTCCGTTTGACCTTCATATACATCGGTAACGTAATATAACCTAACCTAACCTAACCTATCATCTCGGCGGTAATATTTGACCACATTCCTGGTATGTTGGCCTCTACGTCTTCGCGGGACCTTCATATACATCAATAACTTAATATAACCTAACCTAACCCAACCTAACATCTCCGGGGTAATATTTGACCACATTCCTGGCTTGTTGGACTCTACGTCTCCGTGGGACCTTTATATACATCTATAACGTAATATAACCTAACCTAACCCAACCTAACATCTCGGCGGTAATATTTGACAACATTCCTGGCGAGTTGGCTTCTCCGTCTCCGTGGGACCTTTATATACATCAATAACGTAATATAACCTAACCTAACCCAACCTATCATCTCGGCGGTAATATTTGACCACATTCCTGGCGTGTTGGCCTCTACGTCTCCGTTTAACCTTCATATACAGCAATAACGTAATATAACCTGACCTAAACCAACGTAACATCTCCGGGGTAATATTTGACAACATTCCTGGCTTGTTGGACTCTACGTCTCCGTGGGACCTTTATATACATCTATAACGTAATATAACCTAACCTAACCCAACCTAACATCTCGGCGGTAATATTTGACAACATTCCTGGCGAGTTGGCTTCTCCGTCTCCGTGGGACATTTATATACATCAATAACGTAATATAACCTAACCTAACCCAACCTAACATCACGGCGGTAATATTTGACCACATTCCTGGCTTGTTGGCCTCTACGACTCCGTGGGATCTTTATATACATCAATAACGAAATATAACCTAACCGAACCCAACCTATCATCTCGGCGGTAATATTTGACATTCCTGGCTTGTTGGCCTTTACGTCTCCGTGGGACCTTTATATACATCAATAACGTAATATAACCTAACCTAACCCAATCTAACATCTCGCCGGTAATATTTGACCACATTCCAGTCTTGTTAGTCTCTACGTCTCCGCGGGACCTCTATATACATCAGTAACGTAATATAACCTAACCTAACCCAACCTAACATCTCGGCGGTAATATTTGACAATATTCCTGGCGAGTTGGTCTCAACGTCTCCGTGGCATCTTTATATACATCAATAACGTAATATAACATAACCTAACCAAATCTAACATCTCGGCGGTAATATTTAACCACATTCCTGGCTTGTTGGACTCTACGTATCCGTGCGACCTTTATATACATCTATAACGTAATATAACATAACCTAACCCAATCTAACATCTCGGCGGTAATATTTGACATCATTCCTGGCGAGTTGGCCTCTACGTCTCCGTTTGACCTTCATATACATTAATAACGTAATATAACCTAACCTAACCCAACCTAACATCTCCGGGGTAATATTTGAGCACATTCCTGGCTTGTTGGACTCTACGTCTCCGTGGGACCTTTATATACATCTATAACGTAATATAACCTAACCTAACCCAACCTAACATCTCGGCGGTAATATTTGACAACATTCCTGGCGAGTTGGCCTTTATGTCTCCGTGGGACCTTTATATACATCAATAACGTAATATAACATAATCTAACCCAACCTAACATCTCCGGGGTAATATTTGACAACATACCTGGCGAGTTGGCCTCTACGTCTCCTTGGGACCTTCATATACATCAATAACGTAATATAACATAACCTAACCCAACCTATCATCTCGGCGGTAATATTTGACAATATTCCTGGCGAATTGGCCTCTAGGTCTCCGTTTGACCTTCATATACATCGATAACGTAATATAACCTAACCTAACCCAACCTATCATCTCGGCGGTAATATTTGACCACATTCATGGCGAGTTGGCCTCTACGTCTCCGTGGGACCTTTATATACATCAATAACCTAATATAACCTAACCTAACCCAACCTAACATCTCGGCGGTAATATTTGACCACATTCCTGGCATGTTGGCCTCTACGTCTCCGTGGGACCTTTATATACATCTGTAACGTAACATAACATAAAATAACCCAATCTAACATCTCGGCGGTAATATTTGACATCATTCCTGGCGAGTTGGCCTCTACGTCTCCGTTTGACCTTCATATACATCAATAACGTAATATAACCTAACCTAACCCAACCTATCATCTCGGCGGTAATATTTGACAACATTCCTGGCTTGTTGGCCTCTACGTCTCCGTGGGACCTTTATATACATCAATAACGAAATATAACCTAACCTAACACAACCTATCATCTCGGCGGTAATCTTTGACAACATTCATGGCGAGTTGGCCCCTACGTCTCCGTGGGATCTTTATATACATCTATTACGTAATATAAATCTAACCTAACCCAACCTATCATTTCGGTGGTAATATTTGACAACAGTCCTGGCGAGTTGGACTCTACGTCTCCGTGGGGCCTTTATATACTTCAATAACGTTATATAACCTAACCTAACCCAATCTAACATCTCGCCGGTAATATTTGACCACATTCCAGTCTTGTTAGTCTCTACGTCTCCGCGGGACCTCTATATACATCAGTAACGTAATATAACCTAACCTAACCCAACCTAACATCTCGGCGGTAATATTTCACAACATTTCTGGCGAGTTGGCCTCTAGGTCTCCGTTTGACCCTCATATACATCGATAACGTAATATAACCTAACCTAACCCAACCTATCATCTCGGCGGTAATATTTGACCACATTCCTGGTATGTTGGCCTCTACATCTCCGTGGGACCTTCATATACATCAATAACGTAATATAACCTAACCTAACCCAACCTAACATCTCCGGGGTAATATTTGACCACATTCCTGGCTTCTTGGACTCTACGTCTCCGTGGGACCTTTATATACATCTATAACGTAATATAACCTAACCTAACCCAACCTAACATCTCGGCGGTAATATTTGACAACATTCCTGGCGAGTTGGCTTCTCCGTCTCCGTGGGACCTTTATATACATCAATAACGTAATATAACCTAACCTAACCCAACCTAACATCACGGCGGTAATATTTGACCACATTCCTGGCTTGTTGGCCTTTACGTCTCCGTGGGACCTTTATATACATCAATAACGAAATATAACCTAACCTAACCCAATCTAACATCTCGCCGGTAATATTTGACCACATTCCAGTCTTGTTAGCCTCTACGTCTCCGCGGGACCTCTATATACATCAGTAACGTAATATAACGTAACCTAACCCAACCTAACATCTCGGCGGTAATATTTGACAATATTCCTGGCGACTTGGTCTCTACGTCTCCGTGGCATCTTTATATACATCAATAACGTAATATAACATAACCTAACCAAATCTAACATCTCGGCGGTAATATTTAACCACATTCCTGGCTTGTTGGACTCTACGTCTCCGTGCGACCTTTATATACATCTATAACGTAATATAACATAACCTAACCCAATCTAACATCTCGGCGGTAATATTTGACATCTTTCCTGGCGAGTTGGCCTCTACGTCTCCGTTTGACCTTCATATACATTAATAACGTAATATAACCTAACCTAACCCAACCTAACATCTCCGGGGTAATATTTGAGCACATTCCTGGCTTGTTGGACTCTACGT
Organism: Xylocopa violacea; assembly: GCA_963969225.1. NCBI lineage: Eukaryota > Metazoa > Arthropoda > Insecta > Hymenoptera > Apidae > Xylocopa > Xylocopa violacea. The sequence continues at coordinate 4,322,441 of CAXAJV010000015.1, forward strand.
CTCCGTGGGACCTTTATATACATCTATAACGTAATATAACCTAACCTAACCCAACCTAACATCTCGGCGGTAATATTGGACAACATTCCTGGCGAGTTGGCCTTTACGTCTCCGTGGGACCTTTATATACATCAATAACGTAATATAACATAATCTAACCCAACCTAACATCGACGGGGTAATATTTGACAACATACCTGGCGAGTTGGCCTCTACGTCTCCTTGGGACCTTCATATACATCAATAACGAAATATAACCTAACCTAACCCAACCTATCATCTCGGCGGTAATATTTGACAATATTCCTGGCGAATTGGCTTCTCCGTCTCCGTGGGACCTTTATATACATCAATAACGTAATATAACCTGACATAACCCAGCGTAACATCTCGGCGGTAATATTTGACAACATTCCTGGCGATTTGGCTTCTCCGTCACCGTGGGACCTTTATATACCTCAATAACGTAATATAACCTAACCTAACCCAATCTAACATCTCGGCGGTAATACTTGACACCATTCCTGGCGAGTTGGCCTCTACGTCTCCGTTTAACCTTCATATACAGCAATAACGTAATATAACCTGACCTAACACAACGTAACATCTCGGCGGTAATATTTGACAACATTCCTGGCGATTTGGCTTCTCCTTCACCGTGGGACCTTTATATACATCAATAACGTAATTTAACCTAACCTAACACAACCTAACATCTCGGCGGTAATATTTGACAACATTCCTGGCTTGTTGGCCTCTACGTCTCCTAGGGACCTTTATATACATCAATAACGAAATATAACCTAACCTAACACAACCTATCATCTCGGCGGTAATCTTTGACAACATTCATGGCGAGTTGGCCCCTACGTCTCCGTGGGACCTTTATATACATCTATTACGTAATATAAATCTAACCTAACCCAACCTATCATTTCGGCGGTAATATTTGACAACAGTCCTGGCGAGTTGGCCTCTACGTCTCCGTGGGGCCTTTATATACTTCAATAACGTTATATAACCTAACCTAACCCAATCTAACATCTCGTCGGTAATATTTGACCACATTCCAGTCTTGTTAGTCTCTACGTCTCCGCGGGACCTCTATATACATCAGTAACGTAATATAACCTAACCTAACCCAACTTAACATCTCGGCGGTAATATTTGAAAATATTCCTGGCGAGTTGGTCTCTACGTCTCCGTGGCATCTTTATATACATCAATAACGTAATATAACATAACCTAACCAAATCTAACATCTCGGCGGTAATATTTAACCACATTCCTGGCGAGTTGGCCTCTACGTCTCCGTTTAACCTTCATATACAGCAATAACGTAATATAACCTGACCTAACCCAACGTAACATCTCGGCGGTAATATTTGACAACATTCCTGGCGATTTGGTTTCTCCGTCACCGTGGGAACTTTATACACATCAATAACGTAATATAACCTAACCTAACCCAACCTAACATCTCGGCGGTAATATTTGACATCATTCTTGGCGAGTTGGATTCTCCGTCTCCGTGGGACCTTTATATACATCAATCACGTAATATAACCTATCCTAACCCAACCTAACATCTCGGCGGTAATATTTCACAACATTTCTGGCGAGTTGGCCTCTAGGTCTCCGTTTGACCTTCATATACATCGATAACGTAATATAACCTAACCTAACCCAACCTATCATCTCGGCGGTAATATTTGACCACATTCCTGGTATGTTGGCCTCTACGTCTCCGTGGGACCTTCATATACATCAATAACGTAATATAACCTAACCTAAGCCAACCTAACATCTCCGGGGTAATATTTGACCACATTCCTGGCTTGTTGGACTCTACGTCTCCGTGGGACCTTTATATACATCTATAACGAAATATAACCTAACCTAACCCAACCTAACATCTCGGCGGTAATATTTCACAACATTCCTGGCGAGTTGGCCTTTACGTCTCCGTGGGACCTTTATATACATCAATAACGTAATATAACATAATCTAACCCAACCTAACATCGACGGGGTAATATTTGACAACATACCTGGCGAGTTGGCCTCTACGTCTCCGTGGGACCTTTATATACATCAATAACGTAATATAACCTAACCTAACCCAACCTAACATCTCGGCGGTAATATTTGACAACATTCCTGGCGAGTTGGCCTCTACGTCTCCGTTTGACCTTCATATACATCAATAACGTAATATAACCTAACCTAACACAACCTATCATCTCGGCGGTAATCTTTGACAACATTCATGGCGAGTTGGCCCCTACGTCTCCGTGGGACCTTTATATACATCTATTACGTAATATAAATCTAACCTAACCCAAGCTATCATTTCGGCGGTAATATTTGACAACAGTCCTGGCGAGTTGGCCTCTACGTCTCCGTGGGGCCTTTATATACTTCAATAACGTTATATAACCTAACCTAACCCAATCTAACATCTCGCCGGTAATATTTGACCACATTCCAGTCTTGTTAGTCTCTACGTTTCCGCGGGACCTCTATATACATCAGTAACGTAATATAACCTAACCTAACCCAACCTAACATCTCGGCGGTAATATTTGACAATATTCCTGGCGAGTTGGTCTCTACGTCTCCGTGGCATCTTTATATACATCAATAACGTAATATAACATAACCTAACCAAATCTAACATCTCGGCGGTAATATTTAACCACATTCCTGGCTTGTTGGACTCTACGTCTCCGTGCGACCTTTATATACATCTATAATGTAATATAACATAACCTAACCCAAACTAACATCTCGGCGGTAATATTTGACATCATTCCTGGCGAGTGGGCCTCTACGTCTCCGTTTGACCTTCATATACATCAGTAACGTAATATAACCTAACCTAACCCAACCTAACATCTCCGGGGTAATATTTGAGTACATTCCTGGCGAGTTGGCCTCTACGTCTCCTTGGGACCTTCATATACATCAATAACGAAATATAACCTAACCTAACCCAACCTATCATCTCGGCGGTAATATTTGACAATATTCCTGGCGAATTGGCCTCTACGTCTCCGTTTGACCTTCATATACATTAATAACGTAATATAACATAACCTAACCCAACCTAACATCTCCGGGGTAATATTTGAGCACATTCCTGGCTTGTTGGACTCTACGTCTCCGTGGGACCTTTATATACATCTATAACGTAATATAACCTAACCTAACCCAACCTAACATCTCGGCGGTAATATTTGACAACATTCCTGGCGAGTTGGCCTCTACGTCTCCGTGGGACCTTTATGTACATCTATAACGTAACATAACATAAAATAACCCAATCTAACACCTCGACGGTAATATTTGACATCATTCCTGGCGAGTTGGTCTCTACGTCTCCGTGGCATCTTTATATACATCAATAACGTAATATAACATAACCTAACCAAATCTAACATCTCGGCGGTAATATTTAACCACATTCCTGGCTTGTTGGACTCTACGTCTCCGTGCGACCTTTATATACATCAATAACGAAATATAACCTAACCTAACACAACCTATCATCTCGGCGGTAATCTTTGACAACATTCATGGCGAGTTGGCCCCTACGTCTCCCTGGGACCTTTATATACATCTATTACGTAATATAAATCTAACCTAACCCAACCTATCATTTCGGCGGTAATATTTGACAACAGTCCTGGCTTGTTGGTCTCTACGTCTCCGCGGGACCTCTATATACATCAGTAACGTAATATAACCTAACCTAACCCAACTTAACATCTCGGCGGTAATATTTGACAATATTCCTGGCGAGTTGGTCTCTACGTCTCCGTGGCATCTTTATATACATCAATAACGTAATATAACATAACCTAACCAAATCTAACATCTCGGCGGTAATATTTAACCACATTCCTGGCGAGTTGGCCTCTACGTCTCCGTTTAACCTTCATATACAGCAATAACGTAATATAACCTGACCTAACCAAATCTAACATCTCGGCGGTAATATTTAACCACATTCCTGGCGAGTTGGCCTCTACGTCTCCGTTTAACCTTCATATACAGCAATAACGTAATATAACCTGACCTAACCCAACGTAACATCTCGGCGGTAATATTTGACAACATTCCTGGCGATTTGGTTTCTCCGTCACCGTGGGAACTTTATATACATCAATAACGTAATATAACCTAACCTAACCCAACCTAAAATCTCGGCGGTAATATTTGACATCATTCTTGGCGAGTTGGATTCTCCGTCTCCGTGGGACCTTTATATACATCAATCACGTAATATAACCTATCCTAACCCAACCTAACATCTCGGCGGTAATATTTCACAACATTTCTGGCGAGTTGGCCTCTAGGTCTCCGTTTGACCTTCATATACATCGATAACGTAATATAACCTAACCTAACCCAACCTATCATCTCGGCGGTAATATTTGACCACATTCCTGGTATGTTGGCCTCTACGTCTCCGTGGGACCTTCATATACATCAATAACGTAATATAACATAACCTAACCAAATCTAACATCTCGGCGGTAATATTTAACCACATTCCTGGCTTGTTGGACTCTACGTCTCCGTGCGACCTTTATATACATCTATAACGTAATATAACATAACCTAACCCAAACTAACATCTCGGCGGTAATATTTGACATCATTCCTGGCGAATTGGCCTCTACGTCTCCGTTTGACCTTCATATACATTAATAACGTAATATAACATAACCTAACCCAACCTAACATCTCCGGGGTAATATTTGAGCACATTCCTGGCTTGTTGGACTCTACGTCTCCGTGGGACCTTTATATACATCTATAACGTAATATAACCTAACCTAACCCAACCTAACATCTCGGCGGTAATATTTGACAACATTCCTGGCGAGTTGGCCTTTACGTCTCCGTGGGACCTTTATATACATCAATAACGTAATATAACATAATCTAACCCAACCTAACATCGACGGGGTAATATTTGACAACATACCTGGCGAGTTGGCCTCTACGTCTCCTTGGGACCTTCATATACATCAATAACGAAATATAACCTAACCTAACCCAACCTATCTTCTCGGCGGTAATATTTGACAATATTCCTGGCGAATTGGCATCTAGGTCTCCGTTTGACCTTCATATACATCGATAACGTAATATAACCTAACCTAACCCAACCTATCATCTCGGCGGTAATATTTGACCACATTCATGGCGAGTTGGCCTCTACGTCTCCGTGGTACCTTTATATACATCAATAACGTAATATAACCTAACCTAACCCAACCTAACATCTCGGCGGTAATATTTGACCACATTCCTGGCATGTTGGCCTCTACGTCTCCGTGGGACCTTTATGTACATCTATAACGTAACATAACATAAAATAACCCAATCTAACATCTCGGCGGTAATATTTGACATCATTCCTGGCGAGTTGGCCTCTACGTCTCCGTTTGACCTTCATATACATCAATAACGTAATATAACCTAACCTAACCCAACCTATCATCTCGGCGGTAATATTTGACAACATTCCTGGCTTGTTGGCCTCTACGTCTCCGTGGGACCTTTATATACATCAATAACGAAATATAACCTAACCTAACACAACCTATCATCTCGGCGGTAATCTTTGACAACATTCATGGCGAGTTGGCCCCTACGTCTCCGTGGGACCTTTATATACATCTATTACGTAATATAAATCTAACCTAACCCAACTTAATATATCGGCGGTAATATTTGACAATATTCCTGGCGAGTTGGTCTCTACGTCTCCGTGGCATCTTTATATACATCAATAACGTAATATAACATAACCTAACCAAATCTAACATCTCGGCGGTAATATTTAACCACATTCCTGGCGAGTTGGCCTCTACGTCTCCGTTTAACCTTCATATACAGCAATAACGTAATATAACCTGACCTAACCCAACGTAACATCTCGGCGGTAATATTTGACAACATTCCTGGCGATTTGGTTTCTCCGTCACCGTGGGAACTTTATATACATCAATAACGTAATATAACCTAACCTAACCCAACCTAAAATCTCGGCGGTAATATTTGACATCATTCTTGGCGAGTTGGATTCTCCGTCTCCGTGGGACTTTTATATACATCAATCACGTAATATAACCTATCCTAACCCAACCTAACATCTCGGCGGTAATATTTCACAACATTTCTGGCGAGTTGGCCTCTAGGTCTCCGTTTGACCTTCATATACATCGATAACGTAATATAACCTAACCTAACCCAACCTATCATCTCAGCGGTAATATTTGACCACATTCCTGGTATGTTGGCCTCTACGTCTCCGTGGGACCTTCATATACATCAATAACGTAATATAACCTAACCTAACCCAACCTAACATCTCCGGGGTAATATTTGACCACATTCCTGGCTTGTTGGACTCTACGTCTCCGTGGGACCTTTATATACATCTATAACGTAATATAACCTAACCTAACACAACCTAACATCTCGGCGGTAATATTTGACATCATTCCTGGCGAATTGGCCTCTACGTCTCCGTTTGACCTTCATATACATTAATAACGTAATATAACATAACCTAACCCAACCTAACATCTCCGGGGTAATATTTGAGCACATTCCTGGCTTGTTGGACTCTACGTCTCCGTGGGACCTTTATATACATCTATAACGTAATATAACCTAACCTAACCCAACCTAACATCTCGGCGGTAATATTTGACAACATTCCTGGCGAGTTGGCCTTTACGTCTCCGTGGGACCTTTATATACATCAATAACGTAATATAACATAATCTAACCCAACCTAACATCGACGGGGTAATATTTGACAACATACCTGGCGAGTTGGCCTCTACGTCTCCTTGGGACCTTCATATACATCAATAACGAAATATAACCTAACCTAACCCAACCTATCTTCTCGGCGGTAATATTTGACAATATTCCTGGCGAATTGGCATCTAGGTCTCCGTTTGACCTTCATATACATCGATAACGTAATATAACCTAACCTAACCCAACCTATCATCTCGGCGGTAATATTTGACCACATTCATGGCGAGTTGGCCTCTACGTCTCCGTGGTACCTTTATATACATCAATAACGTAATATAACCTAACCTAACCCAACCTAACATCTCGGCGGTAATATTTGACCACATTCCTGGCATGTTGGCCTCTACGTCTCCGTGGGACCTTTATGTACATCTATAACGTAACATAACATAAAATAACCCAATCTAACATCTCGGCGGTAATATTTGACATCATTCCTGGCGAGTTGGCCTCTACGTCTCCGTTTGACCTTCATATACATCAATAACGTAATATAACCTAACCTAACCCAACCTATCATCTCGGCGGTAATATTTGACAACATTCCTGGCTTGTTGGCCTCTACGTCTCCGTGGGACCTTTATATACATCAATAACGAAATATAACCTAACCTAACACAACCTATCATCTCGGCGGTAATCTTTGACAACATTCATGGCGAGTTGGCCCCTACGTCTCCGTGGGACCTTTATATACATCTATTACGTAATATAAATCTAACCTAACCCAACTTAATATATCGGCGGTAATATTTGACAATATTCCTGGCGAGTTGGTCTCTACGTCTCCGTGGCATCTTTATATACATCAATAACGTAATATAACATAACCTAACCAAATCTAACATCTCGGCGGTAATATTTAACCACATTCCTGGCGAGTTGGCCTCTACGTCTCCGTTTAACCTTCATATACAGCAATAACGTAATATAACCTGACCTAACCCAACGTAACATCTCGGCGGTAATATTTGACAACATTCCTGGCGATTTGGTTTCTCCGTCACCGTGGGAACTTTATATACATCAATAACGTAATATAACCTAACCTAACCCAACCTAAAATCTCGGCGGTAATATTTGACATCATTCTTGGCGAGTTGGATTCTCCGTCTCCGTGGGACTTTTATATACATCAATCACGTAATATAACCTATCCTAACCCAACCTAACATCTCGGCGGTAATATTTCACAACATTTCTGGCGAGTTGGCCTCTAGGTCTCCGTTTGACCTTCATATACATCGATAACGTAATATAACCTAACCTAACCCAACCTATCATCTCAGCGGTAATATTTGACCACATTCCTGGTATGTTGGCCTCTACGTCTCCGTGGGACCTTCATATACATCAATAACGTAATATAACCTAACCTAACCCAACCTAACATCTCCGGGGTAATATTTGACCACATTCCTGGCTTGTTGGACTCTACGTCTCCGTGGGACCTTTATATACATCTATAACGTAATATAACCTAACCTAACACAACCTAACATCTCGGCGGTAATATTTGACAACATTCCTGGCGAGTTGGCCTTTACGTCTCCGTGGGACCTTTATATACATCAATAACGTAATATAACATAATCTAACCCAACCTAACATCGACGGGGTAATATTTGACAACATACCTGGCGAGTTGGCCTCTACGTCTCCTTGGGACCTTCATATACATCAGTAACGAAATATAACCTAACCTAACCCAACCTATCATCTCGGCGGTAATATTTGACAATATTCCTGGCGAATTGGCCTCTAGGTCTCCGTTTGACCTTCATATACATCGATAACGTAATATAACCTAACCTAACCCAACCTATCATCTCGGCGGTAATATTTGACCACATTCATGGCGAGTTGGCCTCTACGTCTCCGTGGGAACTTTATATACATCAATAACGTAATATAACCTAACCTAACCCAACCTAACATCTCGGCGGTAATATTTGACCACATTCCTGGCATGTTGGCCTCTACGTCTCCGTGGGACCTTTCTATACATCTATAACGTAACATAACATAAAATAGCCCAATCTAACATCTCGGCGGTAATATTTGACATCATTCCTGGCGAGTTGGCCTCTACGTCTCCGTTTGACCTTCATATACATCAATAACGTAATATAACCTAACCTAACCCAACCTATCATCTCGGCGGTAATATTTGACAACATTCCTGGCTTGTTGGCCTCTACGTCTCCGTGGGACCTTTATATACATCAATAACGAAATATAACCTAACCTAACACAACCTATTATCTCGGCGGTAATCTTTGACAACATTCATGGCGAGTTGGCCCCTACGTCTCCGTGGGACCTTTATATACATCTATTACGTAATATAAATCTAACCTAACCCAACCTATCATTTCGGCGGTAATATTTGACAACAGTCCTGGCGAGTTGGCCTCTACGTCTCCGTGGGGCCTTTATATACTTCAATAACGTTATATAACCTAACCTAACCCAATCTAACATCTCGCCGGTAACATTTGACCACATTCCAGTCTTGTTAGTCTCTACGTCTCCGCGGGACCTCTATATACATCAGTAACGTAATATAACCTAACCTAACCCAACTTAACATCTCGGCGGTAATATTTGACAATATTCCTGGCGAGTTGGTCTCTACGTCTCCGTGACATCTTTATATACATCAATAACCTAATATAACATAACCTAACCAAATCTAACATCTCGGCGTTAATATTTAACCACATTCCTGACGAGTTGGCCTCTACGTCTCCGTTTAACCTTCATATACAGCAATAACGTAATATAACCTGACCTAACCCAACGTAACATCTCGGCGGTAATATTTGACAACATTCCTGGCGATTTGGTTTCTCCGTCACCGTGGGAACTTTATATACATCAATAACGTAATATAACCTGACCTAACCCAACGTAACATCTCGGCGGTAATATTTGACAACATTCCTGGCGATTTGGTTTCTCCGTCACCGTGGGAACTTTATATACATCGATAACGTAATATAACCTAACCTAACCCAACCTATCATCTCGGCGGTAATATTTGACCACATTCCTGGTATGTTGGCCTCTACGTCTCCGTGGGACCTTCATATACATCAATAACGTAATATAACCTAACCTAACCCAACCTAACATCTCCGGGGTAATATTTGACCACATTCCTGGCTTGTTGGACTCTACGTCTCCGTGGGACATTGATATACATCTATAACGTAATATAACCTAACCTAACCCAACCTAACATCTCGGCGGTAATATTTCACAACATTTCTGGCGAGTTGGCCTCTAGGTCTCCGTTTGACCTTCATATACATCGATAACGTAATATAACCTAACCTAACCCAACCTATCATTTCGGCGGTAATATTTGACAACAGTCCTGGCGAGTTGGCCTCTACGTCTCCGTGGGGCCTTTATATACTTCAATAACGTTATATAACCTAACCTAATCCAGTCTAACATCTCGCCGGTAATATTTGACCACATTCCAGTCTTGTTAGTCTCTACGTCTCCGCGGGACCTCTATATACACCAGTAACGTAATATAACCTAACCTAACCCAACCTAACATCTCGGCGGTAATATTTGACAATATTCCTGGCGAGTTGGTCTCTACGTGTCCGTGGCATCTTTATATACATCAATAACGTAATATAACATAACCTAACCAAATCTAACATCTCGGCGGTAATATTTAACCACATTCCTGGCTTGTTGGACTCTACGTCTCCGTGCGACCTTTAGATACATCTATAACGTAATATAACATAACCTAACCCAAACTAACATCTCGGCGGTAATATTTGACATCATTCCTGGCGAGTTGGCCTCTACGTCTCCGTTTGACCTTCATATACATTAATAGCGTAATATAACATAACCTAACCCAACCTAACATCTCCGGGGTAATATTTGAGCACATTCCTGGCTTGTTGGACTCTACGTCTCCGTGGGACCTTTATATACATCTATAACGTAATATAACCTAACCTAACCCAACCTAACATCTCGGCGGTAATATTTGACAACATTCCTGGCGAGTTGGCCTTTACGTCTCCGTGGGACCTTTATATACATCAATAACGTAATATAACATAATCTAACCCAACCTAACATCGACGGGGTAATATTTGACAACATACCTGGCGAGTTGGCCTCTACGTCTCCTTGGGACCTTCATATACATCAATAACGAAATATAACCTAACCTAACCCAACCTATCTTCTCGGCGGTAATATTTGACAATATTCCTGGCGAATTGGCATCTAGGTCTCCGTTTGACCTTCATATACATCGATAACGTAATATAACCTAACCTAACCCAACCTATCATCTCGGCGGTAATATTTGACCACATTCATGGCGAGTTGGCCTCTACGTCTCCGTGGTACCTTTATATACATCAATAACGTAATATAACCTAACCTAACCCAACCTAACATCTCGGCGGTAATATTTGACCACATTCCTGGCATGTTGGCCTCTACGTCTCCGTGGGACCTTTATGTACATCTATAACGTAACATAACATAAAATAACCCAATCTAACATCTCGACGGTAATATTTGACATCATTCCTGGCGAGTTGGTCTCTACGTCTCCGTGGCATCTTTATATACATCAATAACGTAATATAACATAACCTAACCAAATCTAACATCTCGGCGGTAATATTTAACCACATTCCTGGCTTGTTGGACTCTACGTCTCCGTGCGACCTTTATATACATCAATAACGAAATATAACCTAACCTAACACAACCTATCATCTCGGCGGTAATCTTTGACAACATTCATGGCGAGTTGGCCCCTACGTCTCCGTGGGACCTTTATATACATCTATTACGTAATATAAATCTAACCTAACCCAACCTATCATTTCGGCGGTAATATTTGACAACAGTCCTGGCTTGTTGGTCTCTACGTCTCCGCGGGACCTCTATATACATCAGTAACGTAATATAACCTAACCTAACCCAACTTAACATCTCGGCGGTAATATTTGACAATATTCCTGGCGAGTTGGTCTCTACGTCTCCGTGGCATCTTTATATACATCAATAACGTAATATAACATAACCTAACCAAATCTGACATCTCGGCGGTAATACTTGACACCATTCCTGGCGAGTTGGCCTCTACGTCTCCGTTTAACCTTCATATACAGCAATAACGTAATATAACCTGACCTAACCCAACGTAACATCTCGGCGGTAATATTTGACAACATTCCTGGCGATTTGGTTTCTCCGTCACCGTGGGAACTTTATATACATCTATTACGTAATATAAATCTAACCTAACCCAATTTAACATCTCGGCGGTAATATTTGACAATATTCCTGGCGAGTTGGTCTCTACGTCTCCGTGACATCTTTATGTACATCTATAACGTAACATAACATAAAATAACCCAATCTAACATCTCGGCGGTAATATTTGACATCATTCCTGGCGAGTTGGCCTCTACGTCTCCGTTTGACCTTCATATACATCAATAACGTAATATAACCTAACCTGACCCAACCTATCATCTCGGCGGTAATATTTGACAACATTCCTGGCTTGTTGGCCTCTACGTCTCCGTGGGACCTTTATATACATCAATAACGAAATATAACCTAACCTAACACAACCTATCATCTCGGCGGTAATCTTTGACAACATTCATGGCGAGTTGGCCTTTACGTCTCCGTGGGACCTTTATATACATCAATAACGTAATATAACATAATCTAACCCAACCTAACATCGACGGGGTAATATTTGACAACATACCTGGCGAGTTGGCCTCTACGTCTCCTTGGGACCTTCATATACATCAATAACGAAATATAACCTAACCTAACCCAACCTATCATCTCGGCGGTAATATTTGACATCATTCTTGGCGAGTTGGATTCTCCGTCTCCGTGGGACCTTTATATACATCAATCACGTAATATAACCTAACCTAACCCAACCTATCATCTCGGCGGTAATATTTGACCACATTCATGGCGAGTTGGCCTCTACGTCTCCGTGGGACCTTTATATACATCAATAACGTAATATAACATAACCTAACCAAATCTAACATCTCGGCGGTAATATTTAACCACATTCCTGGCGAGTTGGCCTCTACGTTTCCGTTTAACCTTCATATACAGCAATAACGTAATATAACCTGACCTAACCCAACGTAACATCTCGGCGGTAATATTTGACAACATTCCTGGCGATTTGGCTTCTCCGTCACCGTGGGAACTTTATATACATCAATAACGTAATATAACCTAACCTAACCCAACCTAACATCTCGGCGGTAATATTTGACATCATTCTTGGCGAGTTGGATTCTCCGTCTCCGTGGGACCTTTATATACATCAATCACGTAATATAACCTATCCTAACCCAACCTATCATCTCGGCGGTAATATTTGACCACATTCATGGCGAGTTGGCCTCTACGTCTCCGTGGTACCTTTATATACATCAATAACGTAATATAACCTAACCTAACCCAACCTAACATCTCGGCGGCAATATTTGACCACATTCCTGGCATGTTGGCCTCTACGTCTCCGTGGGACCTTTATGTACATCTATAACGTAACATAACATAAAATAACCCAATCTAACATCTCGACGGTAATATTTGACATCATTCCTGGCGAGTTGGTCTCTACGTCTCCGTGGCATCTTTATATACATCAATAACGTAATATAACATAACCTAACCAAATCTAACATCTCGGCGGTAATATTTAACCACATTCCTGGCTTGTTGGACTCTACGTCTCCGTGCGACCTTTATATACATCAATAACGAAATATAACCTAACCTAACACAACCTATCATCTCGGCGGTAATCTTTGACAACATTCATGGCGAGTTGGCCCCTACGTCTCCGTGGGACCTTTATATACATCTATTACGTAATATAAATCTAACCTAACCCAACCTATCATTTCGGCGGTAATATTTGACAACAGTCCTGGCTTGTTGGTCTCTACGTCTCCGCGGGACCTCTATATACATCAGTAACGTAATATAACCTAACCTAACCCAACTTAACATCTCGGCGGTAATATTTGACAATATTCCTGGCGAGTTGGTCTCTACGTCTCCGTGGCATCTTTATATACATCAATAACGTAATATAACATAACCTAACCAAATCTAACATCTCGGCGGTAATATTTAACCACATTCCTGGCGAGTTGGCCTCTACGTCTCCGTTTAACCTTCATATACAGCAATAACGTAATATAACCTGACCTAACCCAACGTAACATCTCGGCGGTAATATTTGACAACATTCCTGGCGATTTGGTTTCTCCGTCACCGTGGGAACTTTATATACATCAATAACGTAATATAACCTAACCTAACCCAACCTAAAATCTCGGCGGTAATATTTGACATCATTCTTGGCGAGTTGGATTCTCCGTCTCCGTGAGACCTTTATATACATCAATCACGTAATATAACCTAACCTAACCCAACCTAACATCTCGGCGGTAATATTTGACCACATTCCTGGCATGTTGGCCTCTACGTCTCCGTGGGACCTTTATGTACATCTATAACGTAACATAACATAAAATAACCCAATCTAACATCTCGGCGGTAATATTTGACATCATTCCTGGCGAGTTGGCCTCTACGTCTCCGTTTGACCTTCATATACATCAATAACGTAATATAACCTAACCTGACCCAACCTATCATCTCGGCGGTAATATTTGACAACATTCCTGGCTTGTTGGCCTCTACGTCTCCGTGGGACCTTTATATACATCAATAACGAAATATAACCTAACCTAACACAACCTATCATCTCGGCGGTAATCTTTGACAACATTCATGGCGAGTTGGCCCCTACGTCTCCGTGGGACCTTTATATACATCTATTACGTAATATAAATCTAACCTAACCCAATTTAACATCTCGGCGGTAATATTTGACAATATTCCTGGCGAGTTGGTCTCTACGTCTCCGTGACATCTTTATATACATCAATAACCTAATATAACATAACCTAACCAAATCTAACATCTCGGCGTTAATATTTGACAACATTCCTGGCGAGTTGGCTTCTCCGTCTCCGTGGGACCTTTATATACATCAATAACGTAATATAACCTAACCCAACCCAACCTAACATCACGGCGGTAATATTTGACCACATTCCTGGCTTGTTGGTCTCTACGACTCCGTGGGACCTTTATATACATCAATAACGTAATATAACATAATCTAACCCAACCTAACATCGACGGGGTAATATTTGACAACATACCTGGCGAGTTGGCCTCTACGTCTCCTTGGGACCTTCATATACATCAATAACGAAATATAACCTAACCTAACCCAACCTATCATCTCGGCGGTAATATTTGACATCATTCTTGGCGAGTTGGATTCTCCGTCTCCGTGGGACCTTTATATACATCAATCACGTAATATAACCTAACCTAACCCAACCTATCATCTCGGCGGTAATATTTGACCACATTCATGGCGAGTTGGCCTCTACGTCTCCGTGGGACCTTTATATACATCAATAACGTAATATAACATAACCTAACCAAATCTAACATCTCGGCGGTAATATTTAACCACATTCCTGGCGATTTGGTTTCTCCGTCACCGTGGGAACTTTATATACATCAATAACGTAATATAACCTAACCTAACCCAACCTAACATCTCGGCGGTAATATTTGACATCATTCTTGGCGAGTTGGATTCTCCGTCTCCGTGGGACCTTTATATACATCAATCACGTAATATAACCTATCCTAACCCAACCTAACATCTCGGCGGTAATATTTCACAACATTTCTGGCGAGTTGGCCTCTAGGTCTCCGTTTGACCTTCATATACATCGATAACGTAATATAACCTAACCTAACCCAACCTATCATCTCGGCGGTAATATTTGACCACATTCCTGGTATGTTGGCCTCTACGTCTCCGTGGGACCTTCATATACATTAATAACGTAATATAACATAACCTAACCCAACCTAACATCTCCGGGGTAATATTTGAGCACATTCCTGGCTTGTTGGACTCTACGTCTCCGTGGGACCTTTATATACATCTATAACGTAATATAACCTAACCTAACCCAACCTAACATTTCCGGGGTAATATTTGACAACATACCTGGCGAGTTGGCCTCTACGTCTCCTTGGGACCTTCATATACATCAATAACGAAATATAACCTAACCTAACACAACCTATCATCTCGGCGGTAATCTTTGACAACATTCATGGCGAGTTGGCCTCCACGTCTCCGTGGGACCTTTATATACATCTATTACGTAATATAAATCTAACCTAATCCAATCTAACATCTCGCCGGTAATATTTGACCACATTCCAGTCTTGTTAGTCTCTACGTCTCCGCGGGACCTCTATATACATCAGTAACGTAATATAACCTAACCTAATCCAACCTAACATCTCGGCGGTAATATTTGACAATATTCCTGGCGAGTTGGTTTCTACGTCTCCGTGGCATCTTTATATACATCAATAACGTAATATAACATAACCTAACCAAATCTAACATCTCGGCGGTAATATTTAACCACATTCCTGGCTTGTTGGACTCTACGTCTCCGTGCGACGTTTATATACATCTATAACGTAATATAACATAACCTAACCCAATCTAACATCTCGGCGGTAATATATGACATCATTCCTGGCGAGTTGGCCTCTACGTCTCCGTGGGGCCTTTATGTACTTCAATAACGTAATATAACCTAACCTAACCCAATCTAACATCTCGCCGGTAATATTTGACCACATTCCAGTCTTGTTAGTCTCTACGTCTCCGCGGGACCTCTATATACATCAGTAACGTAATATAACCTAACCCAACCCAACCTAACATCTCGGCGGTAATATTTGACAATATTCCTGGCGAGTTGGTCTCTACGTCTCCGTGGCATCTTTATATACATCAATAACGTAATATAACCTAACCTAACCCAACCTAACATCTCGGCGGTAATAGTTGACCACATTCCTGGCTTGTTGGCCTCTACGTCTCCGTGGGACCTTTATATACATCAATAACGTAATATAACATAATCTAACCCAACCTAACATCGACGGGGTAATATTTGACAACATACCTGGCGAGTTGGCCTCTACGTCTCCTTGGGACCTTCATATACATCAATAACGAAATATAACCTAACCTAACCCAACCTATCATCTCGGCGGTAATATTTGACATCATTCTTGGCGAGTTGGATTCTCCGTCTCCGTGGGACCTTTATATACATCAATCACGTAATATAACCTAACCTAACGCAACCTATCATCTCGGCGGTAATATTTGACCACATTCATGGCGAGTTGGCCTCTACGTCTCCGTGGGACCTTTATATACATCAATAACGTAATATAACATAACCTAACCAAATCTAACATCTCGGCGGTAATATTTAACCACATTCCTGGCGAGTTGGCCTCTACGTTTCCGTTTAACCTTCATATACAGCAATAACGTAATATAACCTGACCTAACCCAACGTAACATCTCGGCGGTAATATTTGACAACATTCCTGGCGATTTGGTTTCTCCGTCACCGTGGGAACTTTATATACATCAATAACGTAATATAACCTAACCTAACCCAACCTAACATCTCGGCGGTAATATTTGACATCATTCTTGGCGAGTTGGATTCTCCGTCTCCGTGGGACCTTTATATACATCAATCACGTAATATAACCTATCCTAACCCAACCTAACATCTCGGCGGTAATATTTCACAACATTTCTGGCGAGTTGGCCTCTAGGTCTCCGTTTGACCTTCATATACATCGATAACGTAATATAACCTACCCTAACCCAACCTATCATCTCGGCGGTAATATTTGACCACATTCCTGGTATGTTGGCCTCTACGTCTCCGTGGGACCTTCATATACATCAATAACGTAATATAACCTAACCTAACCCAACCTAACATCTCCGGGGTAAAATTTAACCACATTCCTGGCTTGTTGGACTCTACGTCTCCGTGCGACCTTTATATACATCTATAACGTAATATAACATAACCTAACCCAAACTAACATCTCGGCGGTAATATTTGACATCATTCCTGGCGAATTGGCCTCTACGTCTCCGTTTGACCTTCATATACATTAATAACGTAATATAACATAACCTAACCCAACCTAACATCTCCGGGGTAATATTTGAGCACATTCCTGGCTTGTTGGACTCTACGTCTCCGTGGGACCTTTATATACATCTATAACGTAATATAACCTAACCTAACCCAACCTAACATCTCGGCGGTAATATTTGACAACATTCCTGGCGAGTTGGCCTTTACGTCTCCGTGGGACCTTTATATACATCAATAACGTAATATAACATAATCTAACCCAACCTAACATCGACGGGGTAATATTTGACAACATACATGGCGAGTTGGCCTCTACGTCTCCTTGGGACCTTCATATACATCAATAACGAAATATAACCTAACCTAACCCAACCTATCTTCTCGGCGGTAATATTTGACAATATTCCTGGCGAATTGGCATCTAGGTCTCCGTTTGACCTTCATATACATCGATAAGGTAATATAACCTAACCTAACCCAACCTATCATCTCGGCGGTAATATTTGACCACATTCATGGCGAGTTGGCCTCTACGTCTCCGTGGGACCTTTATGTACATCTATAACGTAACATAAGATAAAATAACCCAATCTAACATCTCGGCGGTAATATTTGACATCATTCCTGGCGAGTTGGCCTCTACGTCTCCGTTTGACCTTCATATACATCAATAACGTAATATAACCTAACCTGACCCAACCTATCATCTCGGCGGTAATATTTGACAACATTCCTGGCTTGTTGGCCTCTACGTCTCCGTGGGACCTTTATATACATCAATAACGAAATATAACCTAACCTAACACAACCTATCATCTCGGCGTTAATATTTAACCACATTCCTGGCGAGTTGGCCTCTACGTCTCCGTTTAACCTTCATATACAGCAATAACGTAATATAACCTGACCTAACCCAACGTAACATCTCGGCGGTAATATTTGACAACATTCCTGGCGATTTGGTTTCTCCGTCACCGTGGGAACTTTATATACATCAATAACGTAATATAACCTAACCTAACCCAACCTAAAATCTCGGCGGTAATATTTGACATCATTCTTGGCGAGTTGGATTCTCTGTCTCCGTGGGACCTTTATATACATCAATCACGTAATATAACCTATCCTAACCCAACCTAACATCTCGGCGGTAATATTTCACAACATTTCTGGCGAGTTGGCCTCTAGGTCTCCGTTTGACCTTCATATACATCGATAACGTAATATAACCTAACCTAACCCAACCTATCATCTCGGCGGTAATATTTGACCACATTCCTGGTATGTTGGCCTCTACGTCTCCGTGGGACCTTCATATACATCAATAACGTAATATAACCTAACCTAACCCAACCTAACATCTCCGGGGTAATATTTGACCACATTCCTGTCTTGTTGGACTCTACGTCTCCGTGGGACCTTTATATACATCTATAACGTAATATAACCTAACCTAACCCAACCTAACATCTCGGCGGTAATATTTGACAACATTCCTGGCGAGTTGGCCTCTACCTCTCCGTGGGACCTTTATATACATCAATAACGAAATATAACCTAACCCAACACAACCTAACATCTCGGCGGCAATATTTGACCACATTCATGGCGAGTTGGCCTCTAGGTCACCGTTTGACTTTCATATACATCAATAACGTAATATAACGTAACCTAACCCAACCTATCATCTCGGCGGTAATCTTTGACAACATTCATGGCGAGTTGACCTCTACGTCTCCGTGGGACCTTTATATACATCTATTACGTAATATAACCTAACCTAATCCAGCCTAACATCTCGGCGGTAATATTTGACCACATTCCTGGCTTGTTGGCCTCTACGTCTCCGTGGGACCTTTATATACATCAATAACGTAATATAACCTAACCTAACCCTACCTAACATCTCGGCGGTAATATTTGAAAACATTCATGGCGAGTTGGCCTCTACGTCTCCGTTTGACCTTCATATACATCAATAACGAAATATAACCTAACCGAACCCAACCTATCATCTCGGCGGTAATATTTGACAACATTCCTGGCGAGTTGGCCTCTACGTCTCCGTTTAACCTTCATATACAGCAATAACGTAATATAACCTGACCTAACCCAACGTAACATCTCGGCGGTAATATTTGACATCATTCCTGGCTAGTTGGCCTCTACGTCTCCGTGGGGCCTTTATATACTTCAATAACGTTATATAACCTAACCTAACCCAATCTAACATCTCGCCGGTAATATTTGACCACATTCCAGTCTTGTTAGTCTCTACGTTTCCGCGGGACCTCTATATACATCAGTAACGTAATATAACCTAACCTAACCCAACCTAACATCTCGGCGGTAATATTTGACAATATTCCTGGCGAGTTGGTCTCTACGTCTCCGTGGCATCTTTATATACATCAATAACGTAATATAACATAACCTAACCAAATCTAACACCTCGGCGGTAATATTTAACCACATTCCTGGCTTGTTGGACTCTACGTCTCCGTGCGACCTTTATATACATGTATAACGTAATATAACATAACCTTACCCAATCTAACATCTCGGCGGTAATACTTGACACCATTCCTGGCGAGTTGGCGTCTACGTCTCCGTTTAACCTTCATATACAGCAATAACGTAATATAACCTGACCTAACCCAACGTAACATCTCGGCGGTAATATTTGACATCATTCTTGGCGAGTTGGATTCTCCGTCTCCGTGGGACCTTTATATACATCAATAACGTAATATAACCTATCCTAACCCATCCTAACATCTCGGCGGTAATATTTCACAACATATCTGGCGAGTTGGCCTCTAGGTCTCCGTTTGACCTTCATATACATCGATAACGTAATATAACCTAACCTAACCCAACCTATCATCTCGGCGGTAATATTTGACCACATTCCTGGTATGTTGGCCTCTACGTCTCCGTGGGACCTTCATATACATCAATAACGTAATATAACCTAACCTAACCCAACCTAACATCTCCGGGGTAATATTTGACCACATTCCTGGCTTGTTGGACTCTACGTCTCCGTGGGACCTTTATATACATCTATAACGTAATATAACCTAACCTAACCCAACCTAACATCTCGCCGGTAATATTTGACAACATTCCTGGCGAGTTGGCTTCTCCGTCTCCGTGGGACCTTTATATACATCAATAACGTAATATAACCTGACATAACCCAGCGTAACATCTCGGCGGTAATATTTGACAACATTCCTGGCGATTTGGCTTCTCCGTCACCGTGGGACCTTTATATACATCAATAACGTAATATAACCTAACCTAACCCAATCTAACATCTCGGCGGTAATACTTGACACCATTCCTGGCGAGTTGGCCTCTACGTCTCCGTTTAACCTTCATATACAGCAATAACGTAATATAACCTAACCTAACACAACGTAACATCTCGGCGGTAATATTTGACAACATTCCTGGCGATTTGGCTTCTCCTTCACCGTGGGACCTTTATATACATCAATAACGTAATTTAACCTAACCTAACACAACCTAACATCTCGGCGGTAATAATTGACATAATTCTTGGCGAGTTGGATTCTCCGTATACGTGGGACCTTTATATACATCAATAACGTAATATAACCTAACCTAACCCAACCGAACATCTCGGCGGTAATATTTCACAACATTCCTGGCGAGTTGGCCTCTACCTCTCCGTGGGACCTTTATATACATCAATAACGAAATATAACCTAACCCAACACAACCTAACATCTCGGCGGCAATATTTGACCACATTCCTGGCGAGTTGGCCTCTAGGTCTCCGTTTGACCTTCATATACATCGATAACGTAATATAACCTAACCTAACCCAACCTATCATCTCGGCGGTAATATTTGACCACATTCCTGGTATGTTGGCCTCTACGTCTCCGTGGGACCTTCATATACATCAATAACGTAATATAACCTAACCTAACCCAACCTAACATCTCCGGGGTAATATTTGACCACATTCCTGGCTTGTTGGACTCTACGTCTCCGTGGGACCTTTATATACATCTATAACGTAATATAACCTAACCTAACCCAACCTAACATCTCGCCGGTAATATTTGACAACATTCCTGGCGAGTTGGCTTCTCCGTCTCCGTGGGACCTTTATATACATCAATAACGTAATATAACCTGACATAACCCAGCGTAACATCTCGGCGGTAATATTTGACAACATTCCTGGCGATTTGGCTTCTCCGTCACCGTGGGACCTTTATATACATCAATAACGTAATATAACCTAACCTAACCCAATCTAACATCTCGGCGGTAATACTTGACACCATTCCTGGCGAGTTGGCCTCTACGTCTCCGTTTAACCTTCATATACAGCAATAACGTAATATAACCTAACCTAACACAACGTAACATCTCGGCGGTAATATTTGACAACATTCCTGGCGATTTGGCTTCTCCTTCACCGTGGGACCTTTATATACATCAATAACGTAATTTAACCTAACCTAACACAACCTAACATCTCGGCGGTAATAATTGACATAATTCTTGGCGAGTTGGATTCTCCGTATACGTGGGACCTTTATATACATCAATAACGTAATATAACCTAACCTAACCCAACCGAACATCTCGGCGGTAATATTTCACAACATTCCTGGCGAGTTGGCCTCTACCTCTCCGTGGGACCTTTATATACATCAATAACGAAATATAACCTAACCCAACACAACCTAACATCTCGGCGGCAATATTTGACCACATTCCTGGCGAGTTGGCCTCTAGGTCACCGTTTGACTTTCATATACATCAATAACGTAATATAACGTAACCTAACCCAACCTATCATCTCGGCGGTAATCTTTGACAACATTCATGGCGAGTTGAACTCTACGTCTCCGTGGGACCTTTATATACATCTATTACGTAATATAACCTAACCTAATCCAGCCTAACATCTCGGCGGTAATATTTGACCACATTCCTGGCTTGTTGGCCTCTACGTCTCCGTGGGACCTTTATATACATCAATAACGTAATATAACCTTTTTTTTTTTTTTTTTTTTTTTAACGTGGGGAAATCCTCATGGATACCTCGGAGTTCGGGGAAACTCCGAGGTTATGCCGGACTCTTACCGGCTAAAACCCCACGGTGGCCACCAACGACGCTACTGAGGGAGAGACGGGATCTCTTACGAACGCGACCGGCTCCCCCTCAGCGTCTGGAGCCTCCCAGAAGAAGTCTGGGAGGCTCTCATCCCGGGAGGGAGAGGTCGCATCCAAGATGCGACCCCTCCCCCTCCCAAAGGATACCCTTGCAGCGACTTCGGGGCCACGTCCGAAGTCGCTGCACGTCTCGGAGGGGTGACGTGCAATGGTCGCGATGGGCCCCCGTCCATCCCGACCGAGTCACCCCTCCGGACGTCCCCACGCGCGGGTGACGGCCGTGGCGTACGCGGCTACGCCCCAGCCCGCGCGAGGGGCTGTCACCCCCCGGGGACTGAGTCCCCTATGGGCGCCCGGCGATATCCACATGGTGGACATCCCCGGGCGCCGGTGGAGGGCGACGACGCCTGCGTCGCCGCCGTCGACGGGTGGGATCGCTAACTTCGCGATCCCTCTCCGCCGCCTCCTTCGCCCGCATGACGGCCTCACAGAAGGCCGCCATAGCCCGCCAGGATCTGGCATCCTCTACCATCCTTCTAAGTACGGATGGCAATGCCAGATCCTGGCCCACCTCGCTCCGAAGGGCACGACGCCGCACCTCCCACGCTGGACAAAACTCCAGCGTGTGCTGCGCCGTGTCCCTCTGGTCACCACAGTGGTGACACGCCGCCGTGGCTTCCCGTCCTATCCGGCGCAGGTACTCACCGAAGCATCCGTGCCCGGTGAGGACCTGCGTGGTCCGGTAGGATAGCCCTCGGCTTCGGCTCACCCATCTATCGAGGATGGGCAATACCGCCCCGACGGTCCGGTGACTCCCATGGGTGGCGCGAAGACGCTCCTCCCACTTGGTCACCAAAGACCGCCAGGCCCAGGCTCTGACCACCTCCTCCGACGGGGGTGAGATATCCTGGCAGAGACGAAGGTGTCCGTAGACAAACGCTTCGCGCTCCGCCAGGAGCTCCACGGGTGGTAACCCCGCCAGAGTTCCCGCCGCCTCATGAGACACCGTGCGGTATCCCCTGATCACCCTGATGGCAAGGCGCCGCCAAACACTGCGAAGCAGTGCCCGGCTGCGCCGGTTGGCCATCAGGGCGTCCGCCCAGATCGGGGCTCCATATAGAGCCATCGACCGCACGATGCCTGCATAAAGGCGGCGTACCCTCGCGTCCGGGCCCCCCAGGTTGGGCAGCAAGCGACCCAAGCTGGCCGCCGCTTTTTCCAACCTGGGTGCCAGGAGCGCGAAGTGGCGCCCAAAAGCCCAGGAGCCGTCCAGGTGAAGTCCGAGATATTTTATCGCGGGCTTCACCTGGATGCGGGTGTCCCCTACTCGGATCCAGGTATCGGCGAGTGACCTCCCATTTCGACGGAGGAGATGACGGTCCAAGAACCACATCGCCTCCGTCTTGTGAGGAGCCAGCTCCAAACCCATACCCCGGATCAGGGAAGCCACGTTGGCCACTCCCACCTCGGCGCGCCGGACGATCCTCCCGCTTGTACGCCCACCGGCTACCAACACGGTATCGTCAGCGTAGCAGACTACGCTGACACCGGTGGGAAGGAGGACCCGCAGCGCCGCGTCGTACCCCACGTCCCACAAGAGGGGTCCCAAAACTGATCCCTGGGGTACGCCGCGACTAATCTCCCTCGTGCAGGTGTTTCCACCCCGGCCCACGTACTCGACGCACCTGCCGCTAAGGTAGGAGCCGACCGCCACCCGCAGGTATTGAGGGACTTCATGTCGTTCGAGTCCCCTGCGGATGGCCTCCCAGGAGAGGGAGTTGAAGGCATTGACGATGTCCAAGGATACCGCCAATGCCATCCCTCCCCGGGAAGTAGCCGAGCCCGCCAAGGTACGGACCCGATCGATCGCGTCGATCGTGGACCGCCCCCGGCGGAAGCCGAACTGACACTCGGCCAGGTCGGGTCCTACCCGCTCCAGATGCCTGGTGATTCGGGAAGCCACGATTCTCTCGTAGAGCTTCCCGATCTCATCCAGGAGCACGATGGGTCGATAGCCCGAGGGAGATTCAGCGTCCCGGCCCTCCTTCCGCAGGAGGACCAGGCGTCCGAGCCGCCACCGAGATGGGAACGTCCCCGACTTCAGAATGGCTGTAAAAAGCCTCCGAAGTCGGGGACCCAGAACGCGCAGGGCCAAGACCAGCACGCGGCCGGGGACGCCGTCGGGACCCGGAGCCGTATTCCGAGCCCCGAGACGCCTCACCGCCCCGGCCAACTCCTCCTCCGTAACCTCCAGCCCCGCGGACCACCCGTCCACCTGAGTCGGGAAGGCGGCCGATGCGCTCCCAGACGGGAACAACGCATCGACCACCCTCCCGAGAAGCCGGGGTTCCATCGTCTCAGTCACCGGGGGGCCATAAGCTCTAAGCTTGTTTAAGACAAGCCTATATGGACGCCCCCACGGATCCTGATCCAACGAACGAAGAAGTCCGTCCCAAGCGCTGGTCTTGGCCCTCCCGATGGCCTGTTGCAGCTGAACCGTCAGCTGACGATATTCAGCGTACAACAGGGCCGTCCGTGCCTCGTCCCGACGTCTCCTCCTCCGAGACCTGGTGTACCGGCGTCGCGCCATCGCGCAACTCGCTCGGAGCCGCGCGATGTCGCCCGACCACCAGTACACCGGCCTCCGGGGCGGAAGTCGACCGGCCCCCGGCATCGCCGTCCTGCAGATTGCAGTCAGGGCGCCATCGAACCAGTCGGCCTCCGCCTCCACGTCAGCGACGGGCTCGGCCGACGGCTCCGACCAAGCCACAGCATGGACGGCAGCCATCAGGGCGTCCTCGTCAAGGGCTCTGAGAGCCCACCTCCTTCGCTGCTGGCGTAGACTAGCTTGGCGGCCCGGGGCGGTCCCGGAGACTTCTATCCTAACGTACAAGTGATCGGATAGAGTCTCCGTGGACTCGTCCACCGTCCACCCCGTGACCCGCGGCGCGGCGGCAGGGGAAGCCCATGAAAGATCCACGATGCTTGTACCCTGCCGTCGCACGCACGTACTGGTCGATCCTCGGTTGAGCAACCGAAGATCGAGACCAGCAGCCCACTCCAAAACCGTCTCGCCCCTAGCGTCCGTCCTGGGGGACCCCCATGCCGAAGCATGGGCGTTGAAGTCCCCCAAGACGAGTACCTGGCGGGCCGAGAACTGGGACAAAAAGTTCCCAAGCCCGTCCAGATACTCCTCGAACGACTCTAGGGGCCAGCGCGGTGGAGCATAGGTCCCCACCAGCACGAAGCCCGCCCAGTCTACAGCCACGAAGCCCCGCCCATTGCCCAGAAAGGCGAACGGCGGAACCCGCGAGGCCACAGCCTGAGCTATGGCCACCGACCCTTCGCGATCCCCGACCCAGGACGGTCGGTCGGGGATCACGAAGGGTTCAGCGACCACCGCAACGTCAACCCCGCCCGCCATAAGACCCTCGACCAAGAGATCGTGGGCTCGGCGGGCGTGGTTGACGTTCGCCTGGAGGACTCTGGTCGAGGGGAAGATTATGCCATATCCATGGCCTCCCCCCGGCCAGAGTCATCCGCCGGGGTAACAATGCCCCCGGCCTCATTCACCCCCTTAGTGCCCCCTCCCGGCGGCTCACCCTCCACACCCCCCTTCGGTGGCTGCGGCGCCCTTGTCCCCAGGCGCCCCTTCCGCGTCGGGGGGTTACACTTAACCCCCCCGAGTCTGTGGTCGGCCGGTCGTCCCAAGTCCGCACACAGTGGGCAGTTGGGGGCGGCCGCCCGACACACGTTCGCCCGGTGCCCGGGGGAACCGCAGTTATAACAGCGGTCGCCCCGGTCAACTTCGGCAGAGCAATGCTGCCGCAAGTGCCCCTTAGCCAGACAGCGATAACACTGCTGGGGACGAGGTTTCAGGGCCTCCACCTTGGCCCTGCACCAACCCACCCTGATCCACCCCAGGGTTGCTGCTTTACGAGCGACAACCAAGGGGCATTGTATCCACAGGGTTCCTAGTCCCAGAGGTGAGGACCTTATCTCACCGGTCCTCACCTCCGCGGCCAGGCACCCTGCCGCCGCAGCAACCGATTCCGCCACCTCAGATGAGGTGACGGAGTCGTCCAGCCCACTCACCCTCAACTCCGCCCTCTTAGAAGGGCATGAGACCCGGACCTCTGTGTCCGCCAAGGCCGCCCTTAGCTTATCTGCTAAGAGGGCGGCCTTTGCCGCCCTCTCAGGACCGGGGATTTCCAACAGGAAACCCCCGGTCCTTGCGCGCCTTGGGCGCACCTCCTCGATCCCTAACTCGCCTAGGGAGACCCTCTGCCGAGCCGCGACCAGGATCTCCTGATAAGAACCTTTGCTGCCCGAAGGCAGCGTAAGGGCCACAGCCGCGGCTCGACGGGGCCTCCCGAGCTTGACGGGCGCCTTGGTAGACTCAGAGGTCTCCTGCTTCTGCTTCTTCGCAGCCCGATGTGCCTTCCGCCCGACCACCTTAGCCCACGACACCTCGCCCTGAGCCGACCCACCAGATGATGGGCCCGCTGTCGGCACCTTAGGTGCCTCCACCGTTCCCCTCCGCCCGGAAACCGAGCGGCGGCGACCCACCTCCTTCTTCGAAGAAGAGGTTTTCTTCTTCTTCTTCCTCTTCTTCTTCCCCGTCGCCTCCCCAGCAGCCGCATCACCCCCACTCGCAGTAGTAGGGATGGTGACGGCCGCGGTTTGAGACGAAGGGGAAGAAGAAGTCCCCTTCAAACTCGCCGTATAGGCTAGCAACTTTTCGTCGACGATGCGGGCGACTGTGTCTGCGAGCGACATCATGTCGACCGCACCGCCGACTTTATCAGTATCCGCCTCATGCGCCGGAGGCGGAGGTCGTCTCTCCAAGTCCTTAATGCGGTCGCGTAGGACCGCATTTTCGGCCTTCATGGCCTCCAATTCCCCCCTCAGGGCATACAAGTCCGCCCTAACTTCAGGTCCTTCCCGTGCGGTGGAGTCCGAAGACCCCAACGCGCTTTGAACAAGTGCGCACAAAGTGCGCGCACTTTCGCGCAATCGTCGCACGAACTCGCCCTTCAGGTTGGTGGACCTGGCCGCCACCCATTCGACGCGGTTCATTGCCGCGAGGGCTTCCCGTCCCAACTCCGCAGAGGAGACGCCCCTGAATTCCCTTGCATATTCCTCTACGGAGGGAATATATTTCGCCGACTTGCTTGGCGGCGGGGCCGGATCATCGGGCCCGCAATCCAGAATTTTCTTTTCCTCCTGGAGTCTGAACATCATCAACTCCGTCTGGAGGTGTTTCTCCTTGGCCGCTCGAAGGCCCATATACTCGCCCGTTGTCGGGGGGCGTCCCCTCTTCCTGGACGGTCCCGACCCAGCATCCCTCAGAGACGACCAGGACACATCAGTGTCGTAGTCGTGCTCCGAGGGGGCCGGGGAGGCCGCCCTGAAAGGCACGGCTTCCTCCCTGCTGCGAGGACGAGAAAGGGACCACCCACCTGGGTTATTCCTCCCTACCCTCCCTTCTCTCCCAGAACGGAGCGACTCCAATCTCGGCGCTCCGGCCCTCTCATCGGCGATCTGCGAAGAGGCAAGCCTCTCCACAGATACAACCACTGGACGCACTGGCGCCGGCATCGAAGTGCCAGCTCCATCGCCCCTCCCACACCTACTCCCCCCCAACCCGGTTTTATTAGAAGAATCCATAAGAATCCCAACGTAATATAACCTAACCTAACCCTACCTAACATCTCGGCGGTAATATTTGAAAACATTCATGGCGAGTTGGCCTCTACGTCTCCGTTTGACCTTCATATACATCAATAACGAAATATAACCTCACCGAACCCAACCTATCATCTCGGCGGTAATATTTGACAACATTCCTGGCGAGTTGGCCTCTACGTCTCCGTTTAACCTTCATATACAGCAATAACGTAATATAACCTGACCTAACCCAACGTAACATCTCGGCGGTAATATTTGACATCATTCCTGGCGAGTTGGCCTCTACGTCTCCGTGGGGCCTTTATATACTTCAATAACGTTATATAACCTAACCTAACCCAATCTAACATCTCGCCGGTAATATTTGACCACATTCCAGTCTTGTTAGTCTCTACGTTTCCGCGGGACCTCTATATACATCAGTAACGTAATATAACCTAACCTAACCCAACCTAACATCTCGGCGGTAATATTTGACAATATTCCTGGCGAGTTGGTCTCTACGTCTCCGTGGCATCTTTATATACATCAATAACGTAATGTAACATAACCTAACCAAATCTAACACCTCGGCGGTAATATTTAACCACATTCCTGGCTTGTTGGACTCTACGTCTCCGTGCGACCTTTATATACATGTATAACGTAATATAACATAACCTTACCCAATCTAACATCTCGGCGGTAATACTTGACACCATTCCTGGCGAGTTGGCCTCTACGTCTCCGTTTAACCTTCATATACAGCAATAACGTAATATAACCTGACCTAACCCAACGTAACATCTCGGCGGTAATATTTGACATCATTCTTGGCGAGTTGGATTCTCCGTCTCCGTGGGACCTTTATATACATCAATAACGTAATATAACCTATCCTAACCCATCCTAACATCTCGGCGGTAATATTTCACAACATATCTGGCGAGTTGGCCTCTAGGTCTCCGTTTGACCTTCATATACATCGATAACGTAATATAACCTAACCTAACCCAACCTATCATCTCGGCGGTAATATTTTACCACATTCCTGGGATGTTGGCCTCTACGTCTCCGTGGGACCTTCATATACATCAATAACGTAATATAACCTAACCTAACCCAACCTAACATCTCCGGGGTAATATTTGACCACATTCCTGGCTTGTTGGACTCTACGTCTCCGTGGGACCTTTATATACATCTATAACGTAATATAACCTAACCTAACCCAACCTAACATCTCGGCGGTAATATTTGACAACATTCCTGGCGAGTTGGCTTCTCCGTCTCCGTGGGACCTTTATATACATCAATAACGTAATATAACCTGACATAACCCAGCGTAACATCTCGGCGGTAATATTTGACAACATTCCTGGCGATTTGGTTTCTCCGTCACCGTGGGACCTTTATATACATCAATAACGTAATATAACCTAACCTAACCCAATCTAACATCTCGGCGGTAATACTTGACACCATTCCTGGCGAGTTGGCCTCTACGTCTCCGTTTAACCTTCATATACAGCAATAACGTAATATAACCTAACCTAACACAACGTAACATCTCGGCGGTAATATTTGACAACATTCCTGGCGATTTGGCTTCTCCTTCACCGTGGGACCTTTATATACATCAATAACGTAATTTAACCTAACCTAACACAACCTAACATCTCGGCGGTAATATTTGACATAATTCTTGGCGAGTTGGATTCTCCGTATACGTGGGACCTTTATATACATCAATAACGTAATATAACCTAACCTAACCCAACCGAACATCTCGGCGGTAATATTTCACAACATTCCTGGCGAGTTGGCTTCTCCGTCTCCGTGGGACCTTTATATACATCAATAACGTAATATAACCTGACATAACCCAGCGTAACATCTCGGCGGTAATATTTGACAACATTCCTGGCGATTTGGCTTCTCCGTCTCCGTGGGACCTTTATATACATCAATAACGTAATATAACATAATCTAACCCAACCTAACATCTCCGGGGTAATATTTGACAACATACCTGGCGAGTTGGCCTCTACGTCTCCTTGGGACCTTCATATACATCAATAACGAAATCTAACCTAACCTAACCCAACCTATCATCTCGGCGGTAATATTTGACAATATTCCTGGCGAATTGGCCTCTAGGTCTCCGCTTGACCTTCATATACATCGATAACGTAATATAACCTAACCTAACCCAACCTATCATCTCGGCGGTAATATTTGACCACATTCCTGGTATGTTGGCCTCTACGTCTCCGTGGGACCTTCATATACATCAATAACGTAATATAACCTAACCTAACCCAACCTAACATCTCCGGGGTAATATTTGACCACATTCCTGGTATGTTGGCCTCTACGTCTCCGTGGGACCTTCATATACATCAATAACGTAATATAACCTAACCTAACCCAACCTAACATCTCCGGGGTAATATTTGACCACATTCCTGGCTTGTTGGACTCTACGTCTCCGTGGGACCTTTATATACATCTATAACGTAATATAACCTAACCTAACCCAACCTAACATCTCGGCGGTAATATTTGACAACATTCATGGCGAGTTGGCCTCTACCTCTCCGTGGGACCTTTATATACATCAATAACGAAATATAACCTAACACAACACAACCTAACATCTCGGCGGCAATATTTGACCACATTCCTGGCGAGTTGGCCTCTAGGTCTCCGTTTGACTTTCATATACATCAATAACGTAATATAACGTAACCTAACCCAACCTATCATCTCGGCGGTAATCTTTGACAACATTCATGGCGAGTTGGCCTCTACGTCTCCGTGGGACCTTTATATACATCTATTACGTAATATAACCTAACCTAATCCAGCCTAACATCTCGGCGGCAATATTTGACAATATTCCTTTGTGAGTTGGTCTCTACGTCTCCGTGGCATCTTTATATACATCAATAACGTAATATAACATAACCTAACCAAATCTAACACCTCGGCGGTAATATTTAACCACATTCCTGGCTTGTTGGACTCTACGTCTCCGTGCGACCTTTATATACATCTATAACGTAATATAACATAACCTTACCCAATCTAACATCTCGGCGGTAATACTTGACACCATTCCTGGCGAGTTGGCCTCTACGTCTCCGTTTAACCTTCATATACAGCAATAAGGTAATATAACCTGTCCTAACTCAACGTAACATCTCGGCGGTAATATTTGACAATATTCCTGGCGATTTGGCTTCTCCGTCACCGTGGGACCTTTATATACATCAATAACGTAATATAACCTAACCTAACCCAACCTAACATCTCGGCGGTAATATTTGACCACATTCCTGGCATGTTGGCCTCTACGTCTCCGTGGGACCTTTATATACATCTATAACGTAACATAACATAAAATAACCCAATCTAACATCTCGGCGGTAATATTTGACATCATTCCTGGCGAGTTGGCCTCTACGTCTCCGTGGGGCCTTTATATACTTCAATAACGTTATATAACCTAACCTAACCCAATCTAACATCTCGCCGGTAATATTTGACCACATTCCAGTCTTGTTAGTCTCTACGTTTCCGCGGGACCTCTATATACATCAGTAACGTAATATAACCTAACCTAACCCAACCTAACATCTCGGCGTTAATATTTGACAATATTCCTGGCGAGTTGGTCTCTACGTCTCCGTGGCATCTTTATATACATCAATAACGTAATATAACATAACCTAACCAAATCTAACACCTCGGCGGTAATATTTAACCACATTCCTGGCTTGTTGGACTCTACGTCTCCGTGCGACCTTTATATACATGTATAACGTAATATAACATAACCTTACCCAATCTAACATCTCGGCGGTAATACTTGACACCATTCCTGGCGAGTTGGCCTCTACGTCTCCGTTTAACCTTCATATACAGCAATAACGTAATATAACCTAACCTAACACAACGTAACATCTCGGCGGTAATATTTGACAACATTCCTGGCGATTTGGCTTCTCCTTCACCGTGGGACCTTTATATACATCAATAACGTAATTTAACCTAACCTAACACAACCTAACATCTCGGCGGTAATAATTGACATAATTCTTGGCGAGTTGGATTCTCCGTATACGTGGGACCTTTATATACATCAATAACGTAATATAACCTAACCTAACCCAACCGAACATCTCGGCGGTAATATTTCACAACATTCCTGGCGAGTTGGCCTCTACCTCTCCGTGGGACCTTTATATACATCAATAACGAAATATAACCTAACCCAACACAACCTAACATCTCGGCGGCAATATTTGACCACATTCCTGGCGAGTTGGCCTCTAGGTCACCGTTTGACTTTCATATACATCAATAACGTAATATAACGTAACCTAACCCAACCTAACATCTCCGGGGTAATATTTGACCACATTCCTGGCTTGTTGGACTCTACGTCTCCGTGGGACCTTTATATACATCTATAACGTAATATAACCTAACCTAACCCAACCTAACATCTCGGCGGTAATATTTGACAACATTCCTGGCGAGTTGGCTTCTCCGTCTCCGTGGGGCCTTTATATACTTCAATAACGTTATATAACCTAACCTAACCCAATCTAACATCTCGCCGGTAATATTTGACCACATTCCAGTCTTGTTTGTCTCTACGTTTCCGCGGGACCTCTATATACATCAGTAACGTAATATAACCTAACCTAACCCAACCTAACATCTCGGCGGTAATATTTGACAATATTCCTGGCGAGTTGGTCTCTACGTCTCCGTGGCATCTTTATATACATCAATAACGTAATGTAACATAACCTAACCAAATCTAACACCTCGGCGGTAATACTTGACACCATTCCTGGCGAGTTGGCCTCTACGTCTCCGTTTAACCTTCATATACAGCAATAACGTAATATAACCTGACCTAACCCAACGTAACATCTCGGCGGTAATATTTGACATCATTCTTGGCGAGTTGGATTCTCCGTCTCCGTGGGACCTTTATATACATCAATAACGTAATATAACCTATCCTAACCCATCCTAACATCTCGGCGGTAATATTTCACAACATATCTGGCGAGTTGGCCTCTACGTCTCCGTTTGACCTTCATATACATCGATAACGTAATATAACCTAACCTAACCCAACCTATCATCTCGGCGGTAATATTTTACCACATTCCTGGTATGTTGGCCTCTACGTCTCCGTGGGACCTTCATATACATCAATAACGTAATATAACCTAACCTAACCCAACCTAACATCTCCGGGGTAATATTTGACCACATTCCTGGCTTGTTGGACTCTACGTCTCCGTGGGACCTTTATATACATCTATAACGTAATATAACCTAACCTAACCCAACCTAACATCTCGGCGGTAATATTTGACAACATTCCTGGCGAGTTGGCTTCTCCGTCTCCGTGGGACCTTTATATACATCAATAACGTAATATAACCTGACATAACCCAGCGTAACATCTCGGCGGTAATATTTGACAACATTCCTGGCGATTTGGCTTCTCCGTCACCGTGGGACCTTTATATACATCAATAACGTAATATAACCTAACCTAACCCAATCTAACATCTCGGCGGTAATACTTGACACCATTCCTGGCGAGTTGGCCTCTACGTCTCCGTTTAACCTTCATATACAGCAATAACGTAATATAACCTAACCTAACACAACGTAACATCTCGGCGGTAATATTTGACAACATTCCTGGCGATTTGGCTTCTCCTTCACCGTGGGACCTTTATATACATCAATAACGTAATTTAACCTAACCTAACACAACCTAACATCTCGGCGGTAATATTTGACATAATTCTTGGCGAGTTGGATTCTCCGTATACGTGGGACCTTTATATACATCAATAACGTAATATAACCTAACCTAACCCAACCGAACATCTCGGCGGTAATATTTCACAACATTCCTGGCGAGTTGGCTTCTCCGTCTCCGTGGGACCTTTATATACATCAATAACGTAATATAACCTGACATAACCCAGCGTAACATCTCGGCGGTAATATTTGACAACATTCCTGGCGATTTGGCTTCTCCGTCTCCGTGGGACCTTTATATACATCAATAACGTAATATAACATAATCTAACCCAACCTAACATCTCCGGGGTAATATTTGACAACATACCTGGCGAGTTGGCCTCTACGTCTCCTTGGGACCTTCATATACATCAATAACGAAATCTAACCTAACCTAACCCAACCTATCATCTCGGCGGTAATATTTGACAATATTCCTGGCGAATTGGCCTCTAGGTCTCCGCTTGACCTTCATATACATCGATAACGTAATATAACCTAACCTAACCCAACCTATCATCTCGGCGGTAATATTTGACCACATTCCTGGTATGTTGGCCTCTACGTCTCCGTGGGACCGTCATATACATCAATAACGTAATATAACCTAACCTAACCCAACCTAACATCTCCGGGGTAATATTTGACCACATTCCTGGCTTGTTGGACTCTACGTCTCCGTGGGACCTTTATATACATCTATAACGTAATATAACCTAACCTAACCCAACCTAACATCTCGGCGGTAATATTTGACAACATTCATGGCGAGTTGGCCTCTACCTCTCCGTGGGACCTTTATATACATCAATAACGAAATATAACCTAACCCAACACAACCTAACATCTCGGCGGCAATATTTGACCACATTCCTGGCGAGTTGGCCTCTAGGTCACCGTTTGACTTTCATATACATCAATAACGTAATATAACGTAACCTAACCCAACCTATCATCTCGGCGGTAATCTTTGACAACATTCATGGCGAGTTGGCCTCTACGTCTCCGTGGGACCTTTATATACATCTATTACGTAATATAACCTAACCTAATCCAGCCTAACATCTCGGCGGTAATATTTGACAATATTCCTTTGTGAGTTGGTCTCTACGTCTCCGTGGCATCTTTATATACATCAATAACGTAATATAACATAACCTAACCAAATCTAACACCTCGGCGGTAATATTTAACCACATTCGTGGCTTGTTGGACTCTACGTCTCCGTGCGACCTTTATATACATCTATAACGTAATATAACATAACCTTACCCAATCTAACATCTCGGCGGTAATACTTGACACCATTCCTGGCGAGTTGGCCTCTACGTCTCCGTTTAACCTTCATATACAGCAATAAGGTAATATAACCTGTCCTAACTCAACGTAACATCTCGGCGGTAATATTTGACAATATTCCTGGCGATTTGGCTTCTCCGTCACCGTGGGACCTTTATATACATCAATAACGTAATATAACCTAACCTAACCCAACCTAACATCTCGGCGGTAATATTTGACCACATTCCTGGCATGTTGGCCTCTACGTCTCCGTGGGACCTTTATATACATCTATAACGTAACATAACATAAAATAACCCAATCTAACATCTCGGCGGTAATATTTGACATCATTCCTGGCGAGTTGGCCTCTACGTCTCCGTGGGGCCTTTATATACTTCAATAACGTTATATAACCTAACCTAACCCAATCTAACGTCTCGCCGGTAATATTTGACCACATTCCAGTCTTGTTAGTCTCTACGTTTCCGCGGGACCTCTATATACATCAGTAAAGTAATATAACTTAACCTAACCCAACCTAACATCTCGGCGGTAATATTTGACAATATTCCTGGCGAGTTGGTCTCTACGTCTCCGTGGCATCTTTATATACATCAATAACGTAATATAACATAACCTAACCAAATCTAACACCTCGGCGGTAATATTTAACCACATTCCTGGCTTGTTGGACTCTACGTCTCCGTGCGACCTTTATATACATGTATAACGTAATATAACATAACCTTACCCAATCTAACATCTCGGCGGTAATACTTGACACCATTCCTGGCGAGTTGGCCTCTACGTCTCCGTTTAACCTTCATATACAGCAATAACGTAATATAACCTGACCTAACCCAACGTAACATCTCGGCGGTAATATTTGACATCATTCTTGGCGAGTTGGATTCTCCGTCTCCGTGGGACCTTTATATACATCAATAACGTAATATAACCTATCCTAACCCATCCTAACATCTCGGCGGTAATATTTCACAACATATCTGGCGAGTTGGCCTCTAGGTCTCCGTTAGACCTTCATATACATCGATAACGTAATATAACCTAACCTAACCCAACCTATCATCTCGGCGGTAATATTTGACCACATTCCTGGTATGTTGGCCTCTACG
Source organism: Xylocopa violacea (assembly GCA_963969225.1). Taxonomy (NCBI): domain Eukaryota; kingdom Metazoa; phylum Arthropoda; class Insecta; order Hymenoptera; family Apidae; genus Xylocopa; species Xylocopa violacea. The sequence goes on from CAXAJV010000015.1 coordinate 4,359,549, forward strand.
TCTCCGTGGGACCTTTATATACATCAATAACGTAATATAACATAACCTAACCAAATCTAACATCTCGGCGGTAATATTTAACCACATTCCTGGCGAGTTGGCCTCTACGTTTCCGTTTAACCTTCATATACATCAATCACGTAATATAACCTATCCTAACCCAACCTAACATCTCGGCGGTAATATTTCACAACATTTCTGGCGAGTTGGCCTCTAGGTCTCCGTTTGACCTTCATATACGTCGATAACGTAATATAACCTAACCTAACCCAACCTATCATCTCGGCGGTAATATTTGACCACATTCCTGGTATGTTGGCCTCTACGTCTCCGTGGGACCTTCATATACATCAATAACGTAATATAACCTAACCTAACCCAACCTAACATCTCCGGGTTAAAATTTAACCACATTCCTGGCTTGTTGGACTCTACGTCTCCGTGCGACCTTTATATACATCTATAACGTAATATAACATAACCTAACCCAAACTAACATCTCGGCGGTAATATTTGACATCATTCCTGGCGAATTGGCCTCTACGTCTCCGTTTGACCTTCATATACATTAATAACGTAATATAACATAACCTAACCCAACCTAACATCTCCGGGGTAATATTTGAGCACATTCCTGGCTTGTTGGACTCTACGTCTCCGTGGGACCTTTATATACATCTATAACGTAATATAACCTAACCTAACCCAACCTAACATCGACGGGGTAATATTTGACAACATACCTGGCGAGTTGGCCTCTACGTCTCCTTGGGACCTTCATATACATCAATAACGAAATATAACCTAACCTAACCCAACCTATCTTCTCGGCGGTAATATTTGACAATATTCCTGGCGAATTGGCATCTAGGTCTCCGTTTGACCTTCATATACATCGATAACGTAATATAACCTAACCTAACCCAACCTATCATCTCGGCGGTAATATTTGACCACATTCATGGCGAGTTGGCCTCTACGTCTCCGTGGTACCTTTATATACATCAATAACGTAATATAACCTAACCTAACCCAACCTAACATCTCGGCGGTAATATTTGACCACATTCCTGGCATGTTGGCCTCTACGTCTCCGTGGGACCTTTATGTACATCTATAACGTAACATAAGATAAAATAACCCAATCTAACATCTCGGCGGTAATATTTGACATCATTCCTGGCGAGTTGGCCTCTACGTCTCCGTTTGACCTTCATATACATCAATAACGTAATATAACCTAACCTGACCCAACCTATCATCTCGGCGGTAATATTTGACAACATTCCTGGCTTGTTGGCCTCTACGTCTCCGTGGGACCTTTATATACATCAATAACGAAATATAACCTAACCTAACACAACCTATCATCTCGGCGGTAATCTTTGACAACATTCATGGCGAGTTGGCCCCTACGTCTCCGTGGGACCTTTATATACATCTATTACGTAATATAAATCTAACCTAACCCAACTTAACATCTCGGCGGTAATATTTGACAATATTCCTGGCGAGTTGGTCTCTACGTCTCCGTGACATCTTTATATACATCAATAACCTAATATAACATAACCTAACCAAATCTAACATCTCGGCGTTAATATTTAACCACATTCCTGGCGAGTTGGCCTCTACGTCTCCGTTTAACCTTCATATACAGCAATAACGTAATATAACCTGACCTAACCCAACGTAACATCTCGGCGGTAATATTTGACAACATTCCTGGCGATTTGTTTTCTCCGTCACCGTGGGAACTTTATATACATCAATAACGTAATATAACCTAACCTAACCCAACCTAAAATCTCGGCGGTAATATTTGACATCATTCTTGGCGAGTTGGATTCTCTGTCTCCGTGGGACCTTTATATACATCAATCACGTAATATAACCTATCCTAACCCAACCTAACATCTCGGCGGTAATATTTCACAACATTTCTGGCGAGTTGGCCTCTAGGTCTCCGTTTGACCTTCATATACATCGATAACGTAATATAACCTAACCTAACCCAACCTATCATCTCGGCGGTAATATTTGACCACATTCCTGGTATGTTGGCCTCTACGTCTCCGTGGGACCTTCATATACATCAATAACGTAATATAACCTAACCTAACCCAACCTAACATCTCCGGGGTAATATTTGACCACATTCCTGTCTTGTTGGACTCTACGTCTCCGTGGGACCTTTATATACATCTATAACGTAACATAACATAAAATAACCCAATCTAACACCTCGGCGGTAATATTTGACATCATTCCTGGCGAGTTGGCCTCTACGTCTCCGTTTGACCTTCATATACATCAATAACGTAATATAACCTAACCTAACCCAATCTAACATCTCGCCGGTAATATTTGACCACATTCCAGTCTTGTTAGTCTCTACGTCTCCGCGGGACCTCTATATACATCAGTAACGTAATATAACCTAACCTAACCCAACCTAACATCTCGGCGGTAATATTTGACAATATTCCTGGCGAGTTGGTCTCTACGTCTCCGTGGCATCTTTATATACATCGATAACGTAATATAACCTAACCTAACCCAACCTATCATCTCGGCGGTAATATTTGACCACATTCCTGGCTTCTTGGACTCTACGTCTCCGTGGGACCTTTATATACATCTATTACGTAATATAACCTAACCTAACCCAACCTAACATCTCGGCGGTAATATTTGACAACATTCCTGGCGAGTTGGCTTCTCCGTCTCCGTGGGACCTTTATATACATCAATAACGTAATATAACCTAACCCAACCCAACCTAACATCACGGCGGTAATATTTGACCACATTCCTGGCTTGTTGGCCTCTACGACTCCGTGGGACCTTTATATACATCAATAACGTAATATAACATAATCTAACCCAACCTAACATCGACGGGGTAATATTTGACAACATTCCTGGCGATTTGGCTTCTCCGTCACCGTGGGACCTTTATATACATCAATAACGTAATATAACCTAACCTAACCCAACCTAACATCTCGGCGGTAATATTTGACATCATTCTTGGCGAGTTGGATTCTCCGTCTCCGTGGGACCTTTATATACATCAATAACGTAATATAACCTATCCTAACCCAACCTAACATCTCGGCGGTAATATTTGACAACATTCATGGCGAGTTGGCCTCTACCTCTCCGTGGGACCTTTATATACATCAATAACGAAATATAACCTAACCCAACACAACCTAACATCTCGGCGGCAATATTTGACCACATTCCTGGCGAGTTGGCCTCTAGGTCACCGTTTGACTTTCATATACATCAATAACGTAATATAACGTAACCTAACCCAACCTATCATCTCGGCGGTAATCTTTGACAACATTCATGGCGAGTTGACCTCTACGTCTCCGTGGGACCTTTATATACATCTATTACGTAATATAACCTAACCTAATCCAGCCTAACATCTCGGCGGTAATATTTGACCACATTCCTGGCTTGTTGGCCTCTACGTCTCCGTGGGACCTTTATATACATCAATAACGTAATATAACCTAACCTAACCCTACCTAACATCTCGGCGGTAATATTTGAAAACATTCATGGCGAGTTGGCCTCTACGTCTCCGTTTGACCTTCATATACATCAATAACGAAATATAACCTAACCGAACCCAACCTATCATCTCGGCGGTAATATTTGACAACATTCCTGGCTTGTTGGCCTTTACGTCTCCGTGGGACTTTTATATACATCAATAACGTAATATAACCTAATCTATCCCAACCTAACATCTCCGGGGTAATATTTGACAACATACCTGGCGAGTTTACCTCTACGTCTCCTTGGGACCCTCATATACATCAATAACGAAATATAACCTAACCTAACCCAACCTATCATCTCGTCGGTAATATTTGACCACATTCCTGGCGAGTTGGCCTCTAGGTCTCCGTTTGACCTTCATATACATCAATAACGTAATATAACGTAACCTAAACCAACCTATCATCTCGGCGGTAATCTTTGACAACATTCATGGCGAGTTGGCCTCTACGTCTCCGTGGGACCTTTATATACATCTATTACGTAATATAACCTAACCTAATCCAGCCTAACATCTCGGCGGCAATATTTGACAATATTCCTTTGTGAGTTGGTCTCTACGTCTCCGTGGCATCTTTATATACATCAATAACGTAATGTAACATAACCTAACCAAATCTAACACCTCGGCGGTAATATTTAACCACATTCCTGGCTTGTTGGACTCTACGTCTCCGTGCGACCTTTATATACATGTATAACGTAATATAACATAACCTTACCCAATCTAACATCTCGGCGGTAATACTTGACACCATTCCTGGCGAGTTGGCCTCTACGTCTCCGTTTAACCTTCATATACAGCAATAACGTAATATAACCTGACCTAACCCAACGTAACATCTCGGCGGTAATATTTGACATCATTCTTGGCGAGTTGGATTCTCCGTCTCCGTGGGACCCTCATATACATCAATAACGAAATATAACCTAACCTAACCCAACCTATCATCTCGTCGGTAATATTTGACCACATTCCTGGCGAGTTGGCCTCTAGGTCTCCGTTTGACCTTCATATACATCAATAACGAAATATAACCTAACCGAACCCAACCTATCATCTCGGCGGTAATATTTGACAACATTCCTGGCTTGTTGGCCTTTACGTCTCCGTGGGACTTTTATATACATCAATAACGTAATATAACCTAATCTATCCCAACCTAACATCTCCGGGGTAATATTTGACAACATACCTGGCGAGTTTACCTCTACGTCTCCTTGGGACCCTCATATACATCAATAACGAAATATAACCTAACCTAACCCAACCTATCATCTCGTCGGTAATATTTGACCACATTCCTGGCGAGTTGGCCTCTAGGTCTCCGTTTGACCTTAATATACATCAATAACGTAATATAACCTAACCTAACACAACCTATCATCTCGGCGGTAATCTTTGACAACATTCATGGCGAGTTGGCCTCTACCTCTCCGTGGGACCTTTATATACATCAATAACGAAATATAACCTAACCCAACACAACCTAACATCTCGGCGGCAATATTTGACCACATTCCTGGCGAGTTGGCCTCTAGGTCTCCGTTTGACTTTCATATACATCAATAACGTAATATAACGTAACCTAACCCAACCTATCATCTCGGCGGTAATCTTTGACAACATTCATGGCGAGTTGACCTCTACGTCTCCGTGGGACCTTTATATACATCTATTACGTAATATAACCTAACCTAATCCAGCCTAACATCTCGGCGGTAATATTTGACAATATTCCTTTGTCAGTTGGTCTCTACGTCTCCGTGGCATGTTTATATACATCAATAACGTAATATAACATAACCTAACCAAATCTAACACCTCGGCGGTAATATTTAACCACATTCCTGGCTTGTTGGACTCTACGTCTCCGTGCGACCTTTATATACATCTATAACGTAATATAACATAACCTTACCCAATCTAACATCTCGGCGGTAATACTTGACACCATTCCCGGCGAGTTGGCCTCTACGTCTCCGTTTAACCTTCATATACAGCAATAACGTAATATAACCTGACCTAACCCAACGTAACATCTCGGCGGTAATATTTGACATCATTATTGGCGAGTTGGATTCTCCGTCTCCGTGGGACCTTTATATACATCAATAACGTAATATAACCTATCCTAACCCATCCTAACATCTCGGCGGTAATATTTCACAACATATCTGGCGAGTTGGCCTCTAGGTCTCCGTTTGACCTTCATATACATCGATAACGTAATATAACCTAACCTAACCCAACCTATCATCTCGGCGGTAATATTTGACCACATTCCTGGCGAGTTGGCCTCTACGTCTCCGTTTAACCTTCATATACAGCAATAAGGTAATATAACCTGTCCTAACCCAACGTAACATCTCGGCGGTAATATTTGACAACATTCCTGGCGATTTGGCTTCTCCGTCACCGTGGGACCTTTATATACATCAATAACGTAATATAACCTAACCTAACCCAACCGAACATCTCGGCGGTAATATTTCACAACATTTCTGGCGAGTTGGCCTCTAGGTCTCCGTTTGACCTTCATATACATCGATAACGTAATATAACCTAACCTAACCCAACCTATCATCTCGGCGGTAATATTTGACCACATTCCTGGTATGTTGGCCTGTACGTCTCCGTGGGACCTTCATATACATCAATAACGTAATATAACCTAGCCTAACCCAACCTAACATCTCCGGGGTAATATTTGACAACATACCTGGCGAGTTTACCTCTACGTCTCCTTGGGACCCTCATATACATCAATAACGAAATATAACCTAACCTAACCCAACCTATCATCTCGTCGGTAATATTTGACCACATTCCTGGCGAGTTGGCCTCTAGGTCTCCGTTTGACCTTCATATACATCAATAACGAAATATAACCTAACCGAACCCAACCTATCATCTCGGCGGTAATATTTGACAACATTCCTGGCTTGTTGGCCTTTACGTCTCCGTGGGACTTTTATATACATCAATAACGTAATATAACCTAATCTATCCCAACCTAACATCTCCGGGGTAACATTTGACAACATACCTGGCGAGTTTACCTCTACGTCACCTTGGGACCCTCATATACATCAATAACGAAATATAACCTAACCTAACCCAACCTATCATCTCGTCGGTAATATTTGACCACATTCCTGGCGAGTTGGCCTCTAGGTCTCCGTTTGACCTTCACATACATCAATAACGTAATATAACCTAACCTAACCCAACCGAACATCTCGGCGGTAATATTTCACAACATTTCTGGCGAGTTGGCCTCTAGGTCTCCGTTTGACCTTCATATACATCGATAACGTAATATAACCTAACCTAACCCAACCTATCATCTCGGCGGTAATATTTGACCACATTCCTGGTATGTTGGCCTGTACGTCTCCGTGGGACCTTCATATACATCAATAACGTAATATAACCTAACCTAACCCAACCTAACATCTCCGGGGTAATATTTGACCACATTCCTGGCTTCTTGGACTGTACGTCTCCGTGGGACCTTTATATACATCTATAACGTAATATAACCTAACCTAACCCAACCTATCATCTCGGCGGTAATATTTGACCACATTCCTGGCTTGTTGGCCTCTACGTCTCCGTGGGACCTTTATATACATCAATAACGTAATATAACCTAACCTAACCCTACCTAACATCTCGGCGGTAATATTTGAAAACATTCATGGCGAGTTGGCCTGTACGTCTCCGTTTGACCTTCATATACATCAATAACGAAATATAACCTAACCGAACCCAACCTATCATCTCGGCGGTAATATTTGACAACATTCCTGGCTTGTTGGCCTTTACGTCTCCGTGGGACTTTTATATACATCAATAACGTAATATAACCTAATCTATCCCAACCTGACATCTCCGGGGTAATATTTGACAACATACCTGGCGAGTTTACCTCTACGTCTCCTTGGGACCCTCATATACCTCAATAACGAAATATAACCTAACCTAATCCAGCCTAACATCTCGGCGGTAATATTTGACAATATTCCTTTGTGAGTTGGTCTCTACGTCTCCGTGGCATCTTTATATACATCAATAACGTAATATAACATAACCTAACCAAATCTAACACCTCGGCGGTAATATTTAACCACATTCCTGGCTTGTTGGACTCTACGTCTCCGTGCGACTTTTATATACATGTATAACGTAATATAACATAACCTTACCCAATCTAACATCTCGGCGGTAATACTTGACACCATTCCTGGCGAGTTGGCCTCTACGTCTCCGTTTAACCTTCATATACAGCAATAACGTAATATAACCTGACCTAACCCAACGTAACATCTCGGCGGTAATATTTGACATCATTCTTGGCGAGTTGGATTCTCCGTCTCCGTGGGACTTTTATATACATCAATAACGTAATATAACCTATCCTAACCCATCCTAACATCTCGGCGGTAATATTTCACAACATATCTGGCGAGTTGGCCTCTAGGTCTCCGTTTGACCTTCATATACATCGATAACGTAATATAACCTAACCTAACCCAACCTATCATCTCGGCGGTAATATTTGACCACATTCCTGGTATGTTGGCCTCTACGTCTCCGTGGGACCTTCATATACATCAATAACGTAATATAACCTAACCTAACCCAACCTATCATCTCGGCGGTAATATTTGACCACATTCCTGGCGAGTTGGCCTCTACGTCTCCGTTTAACCTTCATATACAGCAATAACGTAATATAACCTAACCTAACACAACGTAACATCTCGGCGGTAATATTTGACAACATTCCTGGCGATTTGGCTTCTCCTTCACCGTGGGACCTTTATATACATCAATAACGTAATTTAACCTAACCTAACACAACCTAACATCTCGGCGGTAATATTTGACATAATTCCTGGCGAGTTGGATTCTCCGTATACGTGGGACCTTTATATACATCAATAACGTAATATAACCTAACCTAACCCAACCGAACATCTCGGCGGTAATATTTCACAACATTTCTGGCGAGTTGGCCTCTAGGTCTCCGTTTGACCTTCATATACATCGATAACGTAATATAACCTAACCTAACCCAACCTATCATCTCGGCGGTAATATTTGACCACATTCCTGGTATGTTGGACTCTATGTCTCCGTGCGACCTTTATATACATCTATAACGTAATATAACATAACCTTACCCAATCTAACATCTCGGCGGTAATACTTGACACCATTCCTGGCGAGTTGGCCTCTACGTCTCCGTTTAACCTTCATATACAGCAATAAGGTAATATAACCTGTCCTAACTCAACGTAACATCTCGGCGGTAATATTTGACAACATTCCTGGCGATTTGGCTTCTCCGTCACCGTGGGACCTTTATATACATCAATAACGTAATATAACCTAACCTAACCCAACCTAACATCTCGGCGGTAATATTTGACCACATTCCTGGCATGTTGGCCTCTACGTCTCCGTGGGACCTTTATATACATCTATAACGTAACATAACATAAAATAACCCAATCTAACATCTCGGCGGTAATATTTGACATCATTCCTGGCGAGTTGGCCTCTACGTCTCCGTGGGGCCTTTATATACTTCAATAACGTTATATAACCTAACCTAACCCAATCTAACATCTCGCCGGTAATATTTGAGCACATTCCAGTCTTGTTAGTCTCTACGTTTCCGCGGGACCTCTATATACATCAGTAACGTAATATAACCTAACCTAACCCAACCTAACATCTCGGCGGTAATATTTGACAATATTCCTGGCGAGTTGGTCTCTACGTCTCCGTGGCATCTTTATATACATCAATAACGTAATATAACATAACCTAACCAAATCTAACACCTCGGCGGTAATATTTAACCACATTCCTGGCTTGTTGGACTCTACGTCTCCGTGCGACCTTTATATACATGTATAACGTAATATAACATAACCTTACCCAATCTAACATCTCGGCGGTAATACTTGACACCATTCCTGGCGAGTTGGCCTCTACGTCTCCGTTTAACCTTCATATACAGCAATAATGTAATATAACCTGACCTAACCCAACGTAACATCTCGGCGGTAATATTTGACATCATTATTGGCGAGTTGGATTCTCCGTCTCCGTGGGACCTTTATATACATCAATAACGTAATATAACCTATCCTAACCCATCCTAACATCTCGGCGGTAATATTTCACAACATATCTGGCGAGTTGGCCTCTAGGTCTCCGTTTGACCTTCATATACATCGATAACGTAATATAACCTAACCTAACCCAACCTATCATCTCGGCGCTAATATTTGACCACATTCCTGGTATGTTGGCCTCTACGTCTCCGTGGGACCTTCATATACATCAATAACGTAATATAACCTAACCTAACCCAACCTATCATCTCGGCGGTAATATTTGACCACATTCCTGGCGAGTTGGCCTCTACGTCTCCGTTTAACCTTCATATACAGCAATAACGTAATATAACCTAACCTAACACAACGTAACATCTCGGCGGTAATATTTGACAACATTCCTGGCGATTTGGCTTCTCCTTCACCGTGGGACCTTTATATACATCAATAACGTAATTTAACCTAACCTAACACAACCTAACATCTCGGCGGTAATATTTGACATAATTCCTGGCGAGTTGGATTCTCCGTATACGTGGGACCTTTATATACATCAATAACGTAATATAACCTAACCTAACCCAACCGAACATCTCGGCGGTAATATTTCACAACATTTCTGGCGAGTTGGCCTCTAGGTCTCCGTTTGACCTTCATATACATCGATAACGTAATATAACCTAACCTAACCCAACCTATCATCTCGGCGGTAATATTTGACCACATTCCTGGTATGTTGGACTCTATGTCTCCGTGCGACCTTTATATACATCTATAACGTAATATAACATAACCTTACCCAATCTAACATCTCGGCGGTAATACTTGACACCATTCCTGGCGAGTTGGCCTCTACGTCTCCGTTTAACCTTCATATACAGCAATAAGGTAATATAACCTGTCCTAACTCAACGTAACATCTCGGCGGTAATATTTGACAACATTCCTGGCGATTTGGCTTCTCCGTCACCGTGGGACCTTTATATACATCAATAACGTAATATAACCTAACCTAACCCAACCTAACATCTCGGCGGTAATATTTGACCACATTCCTGGCATGTTGGCCTCTACGTCTCCGTGGGACCTTTATATACATCTATAACGTAACATAACATAAAATAACCCAATCTAACATCTCGGCGGTAATATTTGACATCATTCCTGGCGAGTTGGCCTCTACGTCTCCGTGGGGCCTTTATATACTTCAATAACGTTATATAACCTAACCTAACCCAATCTAACATCTCGCCGGTAATATTTGACCACATTCCAGTCTTGTTAGTCTCTACGTTTCCGCGGGACCTCTATATACATCAGTAACGTAATATAACCTAACCTAACCCAACCTAACATCTCGGCGGTAATATTTGACAATATTCCTGGCGAGTTGGTCTCTACGTCTCCGTGGCATCTTTATATACATCAATAACGTAATATAACATAACCTAACCAAATCTAACACCTCGGCGGTAATATTTAACCACATTCCTGGCTTGTTGGACTCTACGTCTCCGTGCGACCTTTATATACATGTATAACGTAATATAACATAACCTTACCCAATCTAACATCTCGGCGGTAATACTTGACACCATTCCTGGCGAGTTGGCCTCTACGTCTCCGTTTAAACTTCATATACAGCAATAACGTAATATAACCTAACCTAACACAACGTAACATCTCGGCGGTAATATTTGACAACATTCCTGGCGATTTGGCTTCTCCTTCACCGTGGGACCTTTATATACATCAATAACGTAATTTAACCTAACCTAACACAACCTAACATCTCGGCGGTAATGTTTGACATAATTCTTGGCGAGTTGGATTCTCCGTATACGTGGGACCTTTATATACATCAATAACGTAATATAACCTAACCTAACCCAACCGAACATCTCGGCGGTAATATTTCACAACATTTCTGGCGAGTTGGCCTCTAGGTCTCCGTTTGACCTTCATATACATCGATAACGTAATATAACCTAACCTAACCCAACCTATCATCTCGGCGGTAATATTTGACCACATTCCTGGTATGTTGGCCTGTACGTCTCCGTGGGACCTTCATATACATCAATAACGTAATATAACCTAACCTAACCCAACCTAACATCTCCGGGGTAATATTTGACCACATTCCTGGCTTCTTGGACTGTACGTCTCCGTGGGACCTTTATATACATCTATAACGTAATATAACCTAACCTAACCCAACCTATCATCTCGGCGGTAATATTTGACCACATTCCTGGCTTGTTGGCCTCTACGTCTCCGTGGGACCTTTATATACATCAATAACGTAATATAACCTAACCTAACCCTACCTAACATCTCGGCGGTAATATTTGAAAACATTCATGGCGAGTTGGCCTGTACGTCTCCGTTTGACCTTCATATACATCAATAACGAAATATAACCTAACCGAACCCAACCTATCATCTCGGCGGTAATATTTGACAACATTCCTGGCTTGTTGGCCTTTACGTCTCCGTGGGACTTTTATATACATCAATAACGTAATATAACCTAATCTATCCCAACCTAACATCTCCGGGGTAATATTTGACAACATACCTGGCGAGTTTACCTCTACGTCTCCTTGGGACCCTCATATACCTCAATAACGAAATATAACCTAACCTAATCCAGCCTAACATCTCGGCGGTAATATTTGACAATATTCCTTTGTGAGTTGGTCTCTACGTCTCCGTGGCATCTTTATATACATCAATAACGTAATATAACATAACCTAACCAAATCTAACACCTCGGCGGTAATATTTAACCACATTCCTGGCTTGTTGGACTCTACGTCTCCGTGCGACTTTTATATACATGTATAACGTAATATAACATAACCTTACCCAATCTAACATCTCGGCGGTAATACTTGACACCATTCCTGGCGAGTTGGCCTCTACGTCTCCGTTTAACCTTCATATACAGCAATAACGTAATATAACCTGACCTAACCCAACGTAACATCTCGGCGGTAATATTTGACATCATTCTTGGCGAGTTGGATTCTCCGTCTCCGTGGGACCTTTATATACATCAATAACGTAATATAACCTATCGTAACCCATCCTAACATCTCGGCGGTAATATTTCACAACATATCTGGCGAGTTGGCCTCTAGGTCTCCGTTTGACCTTCATATACATCGATAACGTAATATAACCTAACCTAACCCAACCTATCATCTCGGCGGTAATATTTAACCACATTCCTGGTATGTTGGCCTCTACGTCTCCGTGGGACCTTCATATACATCAATAACGTAATATAACCTAACCTAACCCAACCTAACATCTCCGGGGTAATATTTGACCACATTCCTGGCTTGTTGGACTCTACGTCTCCGTGGGACCTTTATATACATCTATAACGTAATATAACCTAACCTAACCCAACCTAACATCTCGGCGGTAATATTTGACAACATTCATGGCGAGTTGGCCTCTACCTCTCCGTGGGACCTTTATATACATCAATAACGAAATATAACCTAACCCAACACAACCTAACATCTCGGCGGCAATATTTGACCACATTCCTGGCGAGTTGGCCTCTAGGTCACCGTTTGACTTTCATATACATCAATAACGTAATATAACCTAACCTAACCCAACCTATCATCTCGGCGGTAATATTTGACCACATTCCTGGCGAGTTGGCCTCTACGTCTCCGTTTAACCTTCATATACAGCAATAACGTAATATAACCTAACCTAACACAACGTAACATCTCGGCGGTAATATTTGACAACATTCCTGGCGATTTGGCTTCTCCTTCACCGTGGGACCTTTATATACATCAATAACGTAATTTAACCTAACCTAACACAACCTAACATCTCGGCGGTAATATTTGACATAATTCTTGGCGAGTTGGATTCTCCGTATACGTGGGACCTTTATATACATCAATAACGTAATATAACCTAACCTAACCCAACCGAACATCTCGGCGGTAATATTTCACAACATTTCTGGCGAGTTGGCCTCTAGGTCTCCGTTTGACCTTCATATACATCGATAACGTAATATAACCTAACCTAACCCAACCTATCATCTCGGCGGTAATATTTGACCACATTCCTGGTATGTTGGCCTGTACGTCTCCGTGGGACCTTCATATACATCAATAGCGTAATATAACCTAGCCTAACCCAACCTAACATCTCCGGGGTAATATTTGACAACATACCTGGCGAGTTTACCTCTACGTCTCCTTGGGACCCTCATATACATCAATAACGAAATATAACCTAACCTAACCCAACCTATCATCTCGTCGGTAATATTTGACCACATTCCTGGCGAGTTGGCCTCTAGGTCTCCGTTTGACCTTCATATACATCAATAACGAAATATAACCTAACCGAACCCAACCTATCATCTCGGCGGTAATATTTGACAACATTCCTGGCTTGTTGGCCTTTACGTCTCCGTGGGACTTTTATATACATCAATAACGTAATATAACCTAATCTATCCCAACCTAACATCTCCGGGGTAATATTTGACAACATACCTGGCGAGATTACCTCTACGTCACCTTGGGACCCTCATATACATCAATAACGAAATATAACCTAACCTAACCCAACCTATCATCTCGTCGGTAATATTTGACCACATTCCTGGCGAGTTGGCCTCTAGGTCTCCGTTTGACCTTCATATACATCAATAACGTAATATAACCTAACCTAACACAACCTATCATCTCGGCGGTAATCTTTGACAACATTCATGGCGAGTTGGCCTCTACCTCTCCGTGGGACCTTTATATACATCAATAACGAAATATAACCTAACCCAACACAACCTAACATCTCGGCGGCAATATTTGACCACATTCCTGGCGAGTTGGCCTCTAGGTCTCCGTTTGACTTTCATATACATCAATAACGTAATATAACGTAACCTAACCCAACCTATCATCTCGGCGGTAATCTTTGACAACATTCATGGCGAGTTGACCTCTACGTCTCCGTGGGACCTTTATATACATCTATTACGTAATATAACCTAACCTAATCCAGCCTAACATCTCGGCGGTAATATTTGACAATATTCCTTTGTGAGTTGGTCTCTACGTCTCCGTGGCATCATTATATACATCAATAACGTAATATAACATAACCTAACCAAATCTAACACCTCGGCGGTAATATTTAACCACATTCCTGGCTTGTTGGACTCTACGTCTCCGTGCGACCTTTATATACATCTATAACGTAATATAACATAAGCTTACCCAATCTAACATCTCGGCGGTAATACTTGACACCATTCCTGGCGAGTTGGCCTCTACGTCTCCGTTTAACCTTCATATACAGCAATAAGGTAATATAACCTGTCCTAACCCAACGTAACATCTCGGCGGTAATATTTGACAACATTCCATGGCGATTTGGCTTCTCCTTCACCGTGGGACCTTTATATACATCAATAACGTAATTTAACCTAACCTAACACAACCTAACATCTCGGCGGTAATATTTGACATAATTCTTGGCGAGTTGGATTCTCCGTATACGTGGGACCTTTATATACATCAATAACGTAATATAACCTAACCTAACCCAACCGAACATCTCGGCGGTAATATTTCACAACATTTCTGGCGAGTTGGCCTCTAGGTCTCCGTTTGACCTTTATATACATCGATAACGTAATATAACCTAACCTAACCCAACCTATCATCTCGGCGGTAATATTTGACCACATTCCTGGTATGTTGGCCTGTACGTCTCCGTGGGACCTTCATATACATCAATAACGTAATATAACCTAACCTAACCCAACCTAACATCTCGGGGGTAATATTTGAGCACATTCCTGGCTTCTTGGACTCTACGTCTCCGTGGGACCTTTATATACATCTATAACGTAATATAACCTAACCTAACCCAACCTATCATCTCGGCGGTAATATTTGACCACATTCCTGGCGAGTTGGCTTCTCCGTCTCCGTGGGACCTTTATATACATCAATAACGTAATATAACCTGACATAACCCAGCGTAACATCTCGGCGGTAATATTTGACAACATTCCTGGCGACTTGGCTTCTCCGTCACCGTGGGACCTTTATATACATCAATAACGTAATATAACCTAACCTAACCCAATCTAACATCTCGGCGGTAATACTTGACACCATTCCTGGCGAGTTGGCCTCTACGTCTCCGTTTAACCTTCATATACAGCAATAACGTAATATAACCTAACCTAACCCAACCTATCATCTCGGCGGTAATATTTGACCACATTCCTGGCTTGTTGGCCTCTACGTCTCCGTGGGACCTTTATATACATCAATAACGTAATATAACCCTACCTAACATCTCGGCGGTAATATTTGAAAACATTCATGGCGAGTTGGCCTCTACGTCTCCGTTTGACCTTCATATACATCAATAGCGAAATATAACCTAACCGAACCCAACCTATCATCTCGGCGGTAATATTTGACAACATTCCTGGCTTGTTGGCCTTTACGTCTCCGTGGGACTTTTATATACATCAATAACGTAATATAACCTAATCTATCCCAACCTAACATCTCCGGGGTAATATTTGACAGCATACCTGGCGAGTTTACCTCTACATCTCCTTGGGACCCTCATATACATCAATAACGAAATATAACCTAACCTAACCCAACCTATCATCTCGTCGGTAATATTTGACCACATTCCTGGCGAGTTGGCCTCTAGGTCTCCGTTTGACCTTCATATACATCAATAACGTAATATAACCTAACCTAACACAACCTATCATCTCGGCGGTAATCTTTGACAACATTCATGGCGAGTTGGCCTCTACGTCTCCGTGGGACCTTTATATACATCAATAACGTAATATAACCTAACCTCACACAACCTAACATCTCGGCGGTAATATTTGACCACATTGCTGGCGAGTTGGCCTCTACGTCTACGTTTCACCTTCATATACATCAATAACGTAATATAACCTAACCTAACCCAGCCTAACATCTCGGCGGTAATATTTGACCACATTCATGGCGAGTTGGCCTCTACGTCTCCGTGGGACCTTTATATACATCAATAACGTAATATAACCTAACCTAACCCAACCTAACATCTCGGCGGTAATATTTGACATCATTCCTGGCGAGTTGGATTCTCCGTCTCCGTGGGACCCTTATATACATCAATAACGTAATATAACCTATCCTAACCCAACCTAACTTCTCGGCGGTAATATTTCACAACATTTCTGGCGAGTTGGCCTCTATGTCTCCGTTTGACCTTCATATACATCGATAACGTAATATAACCTAACCTAACCCAACCTATCATTTCGGCGGTAATATTTGACAACATTCCTGGCGAGTTGGCCTCTACGTCTCCGTGGCGCCTTTATATACTTCAATAACGTAATATAACCTAACCTAACCCAATCTAACATCTCGCCGGTAATATTTGACCACATTCCAGTCTTGTTAGTCCCTACGTCTCCGCGGGACCTCTATATACATCAGTAACGTAATATAACCTAACCTAACCCAACCTAACATCTCGGCGGTAATATTTGACAATATTCCTAGCGAGTTGGTCTCTACGTCTCCATGGCATCTTTACATACATCAATAACGTAATATAACATAACCTAACCAAATCTAACATCTCGGCGGTAATATTTAACCACATTCCTGGCTTGTTGGACTCTACGTCTCCGTGCGACCTTTATATACATCTATAACGTAATATAACATAACCTAACCCAATCTAACATCTCGGCGGTAATATTTGACATCATTCCTGGCGAGTTGGCCTCTAAGTCTCCGTTTGACCATCATATACATCAATAACGTAATATAACCTAACCTAAATGAACCTAACATCTCCGGGGTAATATTTGACCACATTCCTGGCTTGTTGGACTCTACGTCTCCGTGGGACCTTTATATACATCTATAGCGTAATATAACCTAACCAAACCCAACCTAACATCTCGGCGGTAATATTTGACAACATTCCTGGCGAGTTGGCTTCTCCGTCTCCGTGGGACCTTTATATGCATCAGTAACGTAATATAACCTAACCTAAACCAACCTAACATCTCCGGGGTAATATTTGAACACATTCCTGGCTTGTTGGACTCTACGTCTCCGTGGGACCTTTATATACATCAATAACGTAATATAACCTAACCTAACCCAACCTAACATCTCGGCGGTAATATTTGACCACATTCCTGGCTTGTTGGCCTCTACGTCTCCGTGGGACCTTTATATACATCAATAACGTAATATAACCTAACCTAACCCTACCTAATATCTCGGCGGTAATATTTGAAAACATTCATGGCGAGTTGGACTCTACGTCTCCGTTTGACCTTCATATACATCAATGACGAAATATAACATAACCGAACCCAACCTATCATCTCGGCGGTAATATTTGACAACATTCCTGTCTTGTTGGCCTTTACGTCTCCGTGGGACCTTTATATACATGAATAACGTAATATAACCTAATCTAACCCAACCTAACATCTCCGGGGTAATATTTGACAACATACCTGGCGAGTTGGCCTCTACGTCTCCTTGGGACCCTCATATACATCAATAACGAAATATAACCTAACCTAACCCAACCTATCATCTCAGCGGTAATATTTGACAATATTCCTGGCGAGTTGGCCTCTACGTCTCCGTGGCATCTTTATATACATCTATAACGTAATATAACATAACCTAACCCAGCCTAACACACGGCGGTAATATTTGACCACATTCCTGGCTTGTTGGCCTCTACGTCTCCGTGGGACCTTTATATACATAAATAATGTAATACAACATAACCTAACCCAACCTAACATCTCGGCGGTAATATTCGACAACATACCTGGCGAGTTGGCCTCTACGTCTACGTTTGACCTTCATATACATCAATAACGTAATATAACATAACCTAACCCAGGCTAACATCTCGGCGGTAATATTTGACCACATTCCTGGCTTGTTGGCCTCTACGTCTCCGTGGGACCTTTATATACATCAATAACGTAATATAACCTAACCTAACCCTACCTAATATCTCGGCGGTAATATTTGAAAACATTCATGGCGAGTTGGACTCTACGTCTCCGTTTGACCTTCATATACATCAATGACGAAATATAACATAACCGAACCCAACCTATCATCTCGGCGGTAATATTTGACAACATTCCTGTCTTGTTGGCCTTTACGTCTCCGTGGGACCTTTATATACATGAATAACGTAATATAACCTAATCTAACCCAACCTAACATCTCCGGGGTAATATTTGACAACATACCTGGCGAGTTGGCCTCTACGTCTCCTTGGGACCCTCATATACATCAATAACGAAATATAACCTAACCTAACCCAACCTATCATCTCAGCGGTAATATTTGACAATATTCCTGGCGAGTTGGCCTCTACGTCTCCGTGGCATCTTTATATACATCTATAACGTAATATAACATAACCTAACCCAGCCTAACACACG
Organism: Xylocopa violacea; assembly: GCA_963969225.1. Taxonomy (NCBI): domain Eukaryota; kingdom Metazoa; phylum Arthropoda; class Insecta; order Hymenoptera; family Apidae; genus Xylocopa; species Xylocopa violacea. Next base: position 4,378,795 of record CAXAJV010000015.1, read on the forward strand.
GCGGTAATATTTGACCACATTCCTGGCTTGTTGGCCTCTACGTCTCCGTGGGACCTTTATATACATAAATAATGTAATACAACCTAACCTAACCCAACCTAACATCTCGGCGGTAATATTCGACAACATACCTGGCGAGTTGGCCTCTACGTCTACGTTTGACCTTCATATACATCAATAACGTAATATAACATAACCTAACCCAGGCTAACATCTCGGCGGTAATATTTGACCACATTCCTGGCTTGTTGGCCTCTACGTCTCCGTGGGACCTTTATATACATCAATAACGTAATATAACCTAACCTAACCCAACCTAACAACTCGGCGGTAATATTTGAAAACATTCATGGCGAGTTGGCCTCTACGTCTCCGTGGGACCTTTATTTACATCAATAACGTAATATAACCTAACCTAACCCAACCTAACATCTCGGCGGTAATATTTGAAAACATTCATGGCGAGTTGGCCTCTACGTCTCCTTGGGACCTTCATATACATCAATAACGTAATATAACCTATCATAACACAACCTAACATCTCGGCGGTAATATTTGACCACATTCCTCGCGAGTTGGCCTCTAGGTCTCCGTTTGACTTTCATATACATCAATAACGTAATATAACCTAACCTAACCCAACCTATCATCTCGGCGGTAATATTTGAAAACATTCATAGCGAGTTGGCCTCTACGTCTCCGTGGGACCTTTGTATACATCAATAACGTAATATAACCTAACCTAACCCAGCCTAACATCTCGGCGGTAATATTTGACCACATTCCTGGCGAGTTGGCCTCTACGACTCCGTTTGACCTTCATATACATCAATAACGAAATATAACCTAACCGAACTCAACCTATCATCTCGGCGGTAATATTTGACAACATTCATGGCGAGTTGGCCTCTACGTCTCCTTGGGACCTTCATATACATCAATAACGAAATATAACCTAACCTAACCCAACCTATCATCTCGGCGGTAATATTTGACAATATTCCTGGCGAGTTGGTCTCTACGTCTCCGTGGCATCTTTATATACATCTATAAGGTAATATAACATAACCTAACCCAATCTAACATCTCGGCGGTAATTTTTAACCACATTCCTGGCTTGTTGGCCTCTACGTCTCCGTGTGACCTTTATATACATCTATAACCTAATATAACCTAACCTAACCCAATCTAACATCTCGGCGGTAATATTAGACCACATTCCTGTCTTGTTAGTCCCTACGCCTCCGCGGTACCTCTATATACATCAGTAACGTAATATAACCTAACCTAACCCAACCTAACATTTCGGCGGTAATATTTGACAACATTCCTGGCGAGTTTGCTTCTCCGTCTCCGTGGGACCTTTATATACATCTATAGCGTAATATAACCTAACCTAACCCAACCTAACATCTCGGCGGTAATATTTGACAACATTCCTGGCGAGTTGGCTTCTCCGTCTCCGTGGGACCTTTATATGCATCAGTAACGTAATATAACCTAACCTAACCCAACCTAACATCTCGGCGGTAATATTTGACAATATTCCTGGCGAGTTGGTCTCTACGTCTCCATGGCGTCTTTATATACATCAATAACGTAATATAACATAACCTAACCAAATCTAGCATCTCGGCGGTAATATTTAACCACATTCCTGGCTTGTTGGACTCTACGTCTCCGTGCGACCTTTATATACATCTATAACGTAATATAACATAACCTAACCCAATCTAACATCTCGGCGGTAATATTTGACATCATTCCTGGCGAGTTGGCCTCTAAGTCTCCGTTTGACCTTCATATACATCAATAACGTAATATAACCTAACCTAAACCAACCTAACATCTCCGGGGTAATATTTGAACACATTCCTGGCTTGTTGGACTCTACGTCTCCGTGGGACCTTTATATACATCAATAACGTAATATAACCTAACCTAACCCAACCTAACATCTCGGCGGTAATATTTGACCACATTCCTGGCTTGTTGGCCTCTACGTCTCCGTGGGACCTTTATATACATCAATAACGTAATATAACCTAACCTAACCCTACCTAATATCTCGGCGGTAATATTTGAAAACATTCATGGCGAGTTGGACTCTACGTCTCCGTTTGACCTTCATATACATCAATGACGAAATATAACATAACCGAACCCAACCTATAATCTCGGCGGTAATATTTGACAACATTCCTGTCTTGTTGACCTTTACGTCTCCGTGGGACCTTTATATACATGAATAACGTAATATAACCTAATCTAAACCAACCTAACATCTCCGGGGTAATATTTGACAACATACCTGGCGAGTTGGCCTCTACGTCTCCTTGGGACCCTCATATACATCAATAACGAAATATAACCTAACCTAACCCAACCTATCATCTCAGCGGTAATATTTGACAATATTCCTGGCGAGTTGGCCTCTACGTCTCCGTGGCATCTTTATATACATCTATAACGTAATATAACATAACCTAACCCAGCCTAACACACGGCGGTAATATTTGACCACATTCCTGGCTTGTTGGCCTCTACGTCTCCGTGGGACCTTTATATACATAAATAATGTAATACAACCTAACCTAACCCAACCTAACATCTCGGCGGTAATATTCGACAACATACCTGGCGAGTTGGCCTCTACGTCTCCGTGTGACCTTTATATACATCTATAACCTAATATAACCTAACCTAACCCAATCTAACATCTCGGCGGTAATATTAGACCACATTCCTGTCTTGTTAGTCCCTACGCCTCCGCGGTACCTCTATATACATCAGTAACGTAATATAACCTAACCTAACCCAACCTAACATTTCGGCGGTAATATTTGACAACATTCCTGGCGAGTTTGCTTCTCCGTCTCCGTGGGACCTTTATATACATCTATAACGTAATATAACCTAACCTAACCCAACCTAACATCTCGGCGGTAATATTTGACCACATTCCTCGCGAGTTGGCCTGTAGGTCTCCGTTTGACTTTCATATACATCAATAACGTAATATAACCTAACCTAACCCAACCTATCATCTCGGCGGTAATATTTGAAAACATTCATAGCGAGTTGGCCTCTACGTCTCCGTGGGACCTTTGTATACATCAATAACGTAATATAACCTAACCTAACCCAGCCTAACATCTCGGCGGTAATATTTGACCACATTCCTGGCTTGTTGGCCTCTACGTCTCCGTGGGACCTTTATATACATCAATAACGTAATATAACCTAACCTAACCCTACCTAACATCTCGGCGGTAATATTTGAAAACATTCATGGCGAGTTGGCCCCTACGACTCCGTTTGACCTTCATATACATCAATAACGAAATATAACCTAACCGAACTCAACCTATCATCTCGGCGGTAATATTTGACAACATTCCTGGCTTGTTGGCCTTTACATCTCCGTGGGACCTTTATATACATCAATAACGTAATATAACCTAATCTAACCCAACCTAACATCTCCGGGGTAATATTTGACAACATACCTGGCGAGTTGGCCTCTACGTCTCCTTGGGACCTTCATATACATCAATAACGAAATATAACCTAACCTAACCCAACCTATCATCTCGGCGGTAATATTTGACAATATTCCTGGCGAGTTGGTCTCTACGTCTCCGTGGCATCTTTATATACATCAATAACGTAATATAACATAACCTAACCAAATCTAACATCTCGGCGGTAATATTTAACCACATTCCTGGCTTGTTGGACTCTACGTCTCCGTGCGACCTTTATATACATCTATAACGTAATATAACATAACCTAACCCAATCTAACATCTCGGCGGTAATATTTGACATCATTCCTGGCGACTTGGCCTCTAAGTCTCCGTTTGACCTTCATATATATCAATAACGTAATATAACCTAACCTAAACCAACCTAACATCTCCGGGGTAATATTTGACCACATTCCTGGCTTGTTGGACTCTACGTCTCCGTGGGACCTTTATATACATCTATAACGTAATATGACCTAACCTAACCCAACCTAACATCTCGGCGGTAATATTTGACAACATTCATGGCGAGTTGGCCTCTACCTCTCCGTGGTACCTTTATATACATCAATAACGTAATATAACCTAACCTAACCCAACCTAACATCTCGGCGGTAATATTTGAATACATTCATGGCGAGTTGGCCTCTACGTCTCCGTGGGACCTTTATATACATCAATAACGTAATATAACCTAACGTAACCCAACCTAACATCTCCGGGGTAATATTGGACAGCATACCTGGCGAGTTGGCCTCTACGTCTCCTTGGGACCTTCATATACATCTATAACGTAATATAACCTATCATAACACAACCTAACATCTCGGCGGTAATATTTGACCACATTCCTGGCGAGTTGGCCTCTAGGTCTCCGTTTGACTTTCATATACATCAATAACGTAATATAACCTAACCTAACCCAACCTATCATCTCGGCGGTAATATTTGACCACATTCCTGGCTTGTTGGCCTCTACGTCTCCGTGGGACTTTATATACATCAATAACGTAATATAACCTAACCTAACCCTACCTAACATCTCGGCGGTAATATTTGAAAACATTCATGGCGAGTTGGCCTCTACGACTCCGTTTGACCTTCATATACATCAATAACGAAATATAACCAAACCGAACTCAACCTATCATCTCGGCGGTAATATTTGAAAACATTCATGGCGAGTTGGCCTCTACGTCTCCTTGGGACCTTCATATACATCAATAACGTAATATAACCTATCATAACACAACCTAACATCTCGGCGGTAATATTTGACCACATTCCTCGCGAGTTGGCCTCTAGGTCTCCGTTTGACTTTCATATACATCAATAACGTAATATAACCTAACCTAACCCAACCTATCATCTCGGCGGTAATATTTGAAAACATTCATAGCGAGTTGGCCTCTACGTCTCCGTGGGACCTTTGTATACATCAATAACGTAATATAACCTAACCTAACCCAGCCTAACATCTCGGCGGTAATATTTGACCACATTCCTGGCTTGTTGGCCTCTACGTCTCCGTGGGACCTTTATATACATCAATAACGCAATATAACCTAACCTAACCCTACCTAACATCTCGGCGGTAATATTTGAAAACATTCATGGCGAGTTGGCCCCTACGACTCCGTTTGACCTTCATATACATCAATAACGAAATATAACCTAACCGAACTCAACCTATCATCTCGGCGGTAATATTTGACAACATTCCTGGCTTGTTGGCCTTTACATCTCCGTGGGACCTTTATATACATCAATAACGTAATATAACCTAATCTAACCCAACCTAACATCTCCGGGGTAATATTTGACAACATACCTGGCGAGTTGGCCTCTACGTCTCCTTGGGACCTTCATATACATCAATAACGAAATATAACCTAACCTAACCCAACCTATCATCTCGGCGGTAATATTTGACAATATTCCTGGCGAGTTGGTCTCTACGTCTCCGTGGCATCTTTATATACATCAATAACGTAATATAACATAACCTAACCAAATCTAACATCTCGGCGGTAATATTTAACCACATTCCTGGCTTGTTGGGCTCTACGTCTCCGTGCGACCTTTATATACATCTATAACGTAATATAACATAACCTAACCCAATCTAACATCTCGGCGGTAATATTTGACATCATTCCTGGCGACTTGGCCTCTAAGTCTCCGTTTGACCTTCATATATATCAATAACGTAATATAACCTAACCTAAACCAACCTAACATCTCCGGGGTAATATTTGACCACATTCCTGGCTTGTTGGACTCTACGTCTCCGTGGGACCTTTATATACATCTATAACGTAATATAACCTAACCTAACCCAACCTAACATCTCGGCGGTAATATTTGACAACATTCATGGCGAGTTGGCCTCTACCTCTCCGTGGGACCTTTATATACATCAATAACGTAATATAACCTAACCTAACACAACCTAACATCTCGGCGGTAATATTTGACCACATTCCTGGCGAGTTGGCCTCTAGGTCTCCGTTTGACTTTCATATACATCAATAACGTAATATAACCTAACCTAACCCAACCTATCATCTCGGCGGTAATATTTGACCACATTCCTGGCTTGTTGGCCTCTACGTCTCCGAGGGAACTTTATATACATCAATAACGTAATATAACCTAACCTAACCCTACCTAACATCTCGGCGGTAATATTTGAAAACATTCATGGCGAGTTGGCCTCTACGACTCCGTTTGACCTTCATATACATCAATAACGAAATATAACCAAACCGAACTCAACCTATCATCTCGGCGGTAATATTTGAAAACATTCATGGCGAGTTGGCCTCTACGTCTCCTTGGGACCTTTATATACATCAATAACGTAATATAACCTAACCTAACCCAACCTATCATCTCGGCGGTAATCTTTGACAACATTCATGGCGAGTTGGCCTCCACGTCTCCGTGGGACCTTTATATACATCAATAACGAAATATAACCTAACACAACACAACCTATCATCTCGGCGGTAATATTCGACAACATACCTGGTGAATTTGGCCTCTACATCTACGTTTGACCTTCATATACATCAATAACGAAATATAACTTAACCTAACCCAACCTAACATCTCCGCGGTAATATTTGACAACATTCCTGGCGAGTTGGCCTCTACGTCTCCGTGGGACCTTTATATACATCAATAACGTAATATAACCTAACCTCACACAACCTAACATCTCGGCGGTAATATTTGACCACATTGCTGGCGAGTTGGCCTCTACGTCTACGTTTCACCTTCATATACATCAATAACGTAATATAACCTAACCTAACCCAGCCTAATATCTCGGCGGTAATATTTGACCACATTCATGGCGAGTTGGCCTCTACGTCTCCGTGGGACCTTTATATACATCAATAACGTAATATAACCTAACCTAACCCAACCTAACATCTCGGCGGTAATATTTGACATCATTCCTGGCGAGTTGGATTCTCCGTCTCCGTGGGACCTTTATATACATCAATAACGTAATATAACCTATCCTAACCCAACCTAACTTCTCGGCGGTAATATTTCACAACATTTCTGGCGAGTTGGCCTCTATGTCTCCGTTTGACCTTCATATACATCGATAACGTAATATAACCTAACCTAACCCAACCTATCATTTCGGCGGTAATATTTGACAACATTCCTGGCGAGTTGGCCTCTACGTCTCCGTGGCGCCTTTATATACTTCAATAACGTAATATAACCTAACCTAACCCAATCTAACATCTCGCCGGTAATATTTGACCACATTCCAGTCTTGTTAGTCCCTACGTCTCCGCGGGACCTCTATATACATCAGTAACGTAATATAACCTAACCTAACCCAACCTAACATCTCGGCGGTAATATTTGACAATATTCCTAGCGAGTTGGTCTCTACGTCTCCATGGCATCTTTACATACATCAATAACGTAATATAACATAATCTAACCAAATCTAACATCTCGGCGGTAATATTTAACCACATTCCTGGCTTGTTGGACTCTACGTCTCCGTGCGACCTTTATATACATCTATAACGTAATATAACATAACCTAACCCAATCTAACATCTCGGCGGTAATATTTGACATCATTCCTGGCGAGTTGGCCTCTAAGTCTCCGTTTGACCATCATATACATCAATAACGTAATATAACCTAACCTAAATGAACCTAACATCTCCGGGGTAATATTTGACCACATTCCTGGCTTGTTATACTCTACGTCTCCGTGGCACCTTTATATACATCTATAGCGTAATATAACCTAACCTAACCCAACCTAACATCTCGGCGGTAATATTTGACAACATTCCTGGCGAGTTGGCTTCTCCGTCTCCGTGGGACCTTTATATGCATCAGTAACGTAATATAACCTAACCTAACCCAACCTAACATCTCGGCGGTAATATTTGACAATATTCCTGGCGAGTTGGTCTCTACGTCTCCATGGCATCTTTATATACATCAATAACGTAATATAACATAACCTAACCAAATCTAGCATCTCGGCGGTAATATTTAACCACATTCCTGGCTTGTTGGACTCTACGTCTCCGTGCGACCTTTATATACATCTATAACGTAATATAACATAACCTAACCCAATCTAACATCTCGGCGGTAATATTTGACATCATTCCTGGCGAGTTGGCCTCTAAGTCTCCGTTTGACCTTCATATACATCAATAACGTAATATAACCTAACCTAAACCAACCTAACATCTCCGGGGTAATATTTGAACACATTCCTGGCTTGTTGGACTCTACGTCTCCGTGGGACCTTTATATACATCAATAACGTAATATAACCTAACCTAACCCAACCTAACATCTCGGCGGTAATATTTGACAACATTCATGGCGAGTTGGCCTCTACCTCTCCGTGGGACCTTTATATACATCAATAACGTAATATAACCTAACCTAACCCAACCTAACATCTCGGCGGTAATATTTGAAAACATTCATGGCGAGTTGGCCTCTACGTCTCCGTGGGACCTTTATATACATCAATAACGTAATATAACCTAACGTAACCCAACCTAACATCTCCGGGGTAATATTGGACAGCATACCTGGCGAGTTGGCCTCTACGTCTCCTTGGGAAATTCATATACATCTATAACGTAATATAACCTATCATAACACAACCTAACATCTCGGCGGTAATATTTGACCACATTCCTGGCGAGTTGGCCTCTAGGTCTCCGTTTGACTTTCATATACATCAATAACGTAATATAACCTAGCCTAACCCAACCTATCATCTCGGCGGTAATATTTGACCACATTCCTGGCTTGTTGGCCTCTACGTCTCCGTGGGACCTTTATATACATCAATAACGTAATATAACCTAACCTAACCCTACCTAACATCTCGGCGGTAATATTTGAAAACATTCATGGCGAGTTGGCCTCTACGACTCCGTTTGACCTTCATATACATCAATAACGAAATATAACCAAACCGAACTCAACCTATCATCTCGGCGGTAATATTTGAAAACATTCATGGCGAGTTGGCCTCTACGTCTCCTTGGGACCTTCATATACATCAATAACGTAATATAACCTATCATAACACAACCTAACATCTCGGCGGTAATATTTGACCACATTCCTCGCGAGTTGGCCTCTAGGTCTCCGTTTGACTTTCATATACATCAATAACGTAATATAACCTAACCTAACCCAACCTATCATCTCGGCGGTAATATTTGACAACATTCCTGGCTTGTTGGCCTTTACATCTCCGTGGGACCTTTATATACATCAATAACGTAATATAACCTAATCTAACCCAACCTAACATCTCCGGGGTAATATTTGACAACATACCTGGCGAGTTGGCCTCTACGTCTCCTTGGGACCTTCATATACATCAATAACGAAATATAACCTAACCTAACCCAACCTATCATCTCGGCGGTAATATTTGACAATATTCCTGGCGAGTTGGTCTCTACGTCTCCGTGGCATCTTTATATACATCTATAAGGTAATATAACATAACCTAACCCAATCTAACATCTCGGCGGTAATATTTAACCACATTCCTGGCTTGTTGGCCTCTACGTCTCCGTGTGACCTTTATATACATCTATAACCTAATATAACCTAACCTAACCCAATCTAACATCTCGGCGGTAATATTAGACCACATTCCTGTCTTGTTAGTCCCTACGCCTCCGCGGTACCTCTATATACATCAGTAACGTAATATAACCTAACCTAACCCAACCTAACATTTCGGCGGTAATATTTGACAACATTCCTGGCGAGTTTGCTTCTCCGTCTCCGTGGGACCTTTATATACATCAATAACGTAATATAACTTAACCTAACACAACCTAACATCTCGGCGGCAATATTTGACCACATTCCTGGCGAGTTGGCCTCTAGGTCTCCGTTTGACTTTCATATACATCAATAACGTAATATAACCTAACCTAACCCAACCTATCATCTCGGCGGTAATCTTTGACAACATTCATGGCGAGTTGGCCTCTACGTCTCCGTGGGACCTTTATATACATCTATAACGTAATATAACCTAACCTAACCCAACCTAACATCTCGGCGGTAATATTTGACAACATTCCTGGCGAGTTGGCTTCTCCATCTCCGTGGGACCTTTATATACATCAGTAAAGTAATATAACCTAACCTAACCCAACCTAACATCTCGGCGGTAATATTTGACAATATTCCTGGCGAGTTGGTCTCTACGTCTCCATGGCATCTTTATATACATCAATAACGTAATATAATATAACCAAACCAAATCTAACATCTCGGCGGTAATATTTAACCACATTCCTGGCTTGTTGGACTCTACGTCTCCGTGCGACCTTTATATACATCTATAACGTAATATAACATAACCTAACCCAACCTAACATCTCCGGGGTAATATTTGACCACATTCCTGGCTTGTTGGTTTCTACGTCTCCGTGGGACCTTTATATACATCTATAACGTAATATAACCTAACCTAACCCAACCTAACATCTCGGCGGTAATATTTGACAACATTCATGGCGAGTTGGCCTCTACCTCTCCGTGGGACCTTTATTTACATCAATAACGTAATATAACCTAACCTAACCCAACCTAACATCTCGGCGGTAATATTTGAAAACATTCATGGCGAGTTGGCCTCTACGTCTCCTTGGGACCTTCATATACATCAATAACGTAATATAACCTATCATAACACAACCTAACATCTCGGCGGTAATATTTGACCACATTCCTCGCGAGTTGGCCTCTAGGTCTCCGTTTGACTTTCATATACATCAATAACGTAATATAACCTAACCTAACCCAACCTATCATCTCGGCGGTAATATTTGAAAACATTCATAGCGAGTTGGCCTCTACGTCTCCGTGGGACCTTTGTATACATCAATAACGTAATATAACCTAACCTAACCCAGCCTAACATCTCGGCGGTAATATTTGACCACATTCCTGGCTTGTTGGCCTCTACGTCTCCGTGGGACCTTTATATACATCAATAACGTAATATAACCTAACCTAACCCTACCTAACATCTCGGCGGTAATATTTGAAAACATTCATGGCGAGTTGGCCCCTACGACTCCGTTTGACCTTCATATACATCAATAACGAAATATAACATAACCGAACTCAACCTATCATCTCGGCGGTAATATTTGACAACATTCCTGGCTTGTTGGCCTTTACGTCTCCGTGGGACCTTTATATACATCAATAACGTAATATAACCTAATCTAACCCAACCTAACATCTCCAGGGTAATATTTGACAACATACCTGGCGAGTTGGCCTCTACGTCTCCTTGGGACCTTCATATACATCAATAACGAAATATAACCTAACCTAACCCAACCTATCATCTCGGCGGTAATATTTGACAATATTCCTGGCGAGTTGGTCTCTACGTCTCCGTGGCATCTTTAAATACATCAATAACGTAATATAACATAACCTAACCAAATCTAACATCTCGGCGGTAATATTTAACCACATTCCTGGCTTGTTGAACTCTACGTCTCCGTGCGACCTTTATATACATCTATAACGTAATATAACATAACCTAACCCAATCTAACATCTCGGCGGTAATATTTGACATCATTCCTGGCGGCTTGGCCTCTAAGTCTCCGTTTGACCTTCATATACATCAATAACGAAATATAACCTAACCGAACTCAACCTACCATCTCGGCGGTAATATTTGACAACATTCCTGGCTTGTTGGCCTTTACGTCTCCGTGGGACCTTTATATACATCAATAACGAAATATAACCTAATCTAACCCAACCTAACATCTCCGGGGTAATATTTGACAACATACCTGGCGAGTTGGCCTCTACGTCTCCTTGGGACCTTCATATACATCAATAACGAAATATAACCTAACCTAACCCAACCTATCATCTCGGCGGTAATATTTGACAATATTCCTGGCGAGTTGGTCTCTACGTCTCCGTGGCATCTTTATATACATCTATAAGGTAATATAACATAACCTAACCCAATCTAACATCTCGGCGGTAATATTTAACCACATTCCTGGCTTGTTGGCCTCTACGTCTCCGTGTGACCTTTATATACATCTATAACCTAATATAACCTAACCTAACCCAATCTAACATCTCGGCGGTAATATTAGACCACATTCCTGTCTTGTTAGTCCCTACGCCTCCGCGGTACCTCTATATACATCAGTAACGTAATATAACCTAACCTAACCCAACCTAACATTTCGGCGGTAATATTTGACAACATTCCTGCCGAGTTGGCTTCTCCGTCTCCGTGGGACCTTTATATACATCAGTAACGTAATATAACCTAACCTAACCCAACCTAACATCTCGGCGGTAATATTTGACAATATTCCTGGCGAGTTGGTCTCTACGTCTCCATGGCATCTTTATATACATCAATAACGTAATATAACATAACCTAACCAAATCTAGCATCTCGGCGGTAATATTTAACCACATTCCTGGCTTGTTGGACTCTACGTCTCCGTGCGACCTTTATATACATCTATAACGTAATATAACATAACCTAACCCAATCTAACATCTCGGCGGTAATATTTGACATCATTCCTGGCGAGTTGGCCTCTAAGTCTCCGTTTGACCTTCATATACATCAATAACGTAATATAACCTAACCTAAACCAACCTAACATCTCCGGGGTAATATTTGAACACATTCCTGGCGAGTTGGCCTCTACGTCTCCGTGGCATCTTTATATACATCTATAACGTAATATAACATAACCTAACCCAGCCTAACACACGGCGGTAATATTTGACCACATTCCTGGCTTGTTGGTCTCTACGTCTCCGTGGGACCTTTATATACATAAATAACGTAATACAACCTAACCTAACCCAACCTAACATCTCGGCGGTAATATTCGACAACATACCTGGCGAGTTGGCCTCTACGTCTCCGTTTGACTTTCATATACATCAATAACGTAATATAACCTAACCTAACCCAACCTATCATCTCGGCGGTAATATTTGACCACATTCCTGGCTTGTTGGCCTCTACGTCTCCGTGGGACCTTTATATACATCAATAACGTAATATAACCTAACCTAACCCTACCTAACATCTCGGCGGTAATATTTGAAAACATTCATGGCGAGTTGGCCCCTACGACTCCGTTTGACCTTCATATACACCAATAACGAAATATAACATAACCGAACTCAACCTATCATCTCGGCGGTAATATTTGACAACATTCCTGGCTTGTTGGCCTTTACGTCTCCGTGGGACCTTTATATACATCAATAACGTAATATAACCTAATCTAACCCAACCTAACATCTCCGGGGTAATATTTGACAACATACCTGGCGAGTTGGCCTCTACGTCTCCTTGGGACCTTCATATACATCAATAACGAAATATAACCTAACCTAACCCAACCTATCATCTCGGCGGTAATATTTGACAATATTCCTGGCGAGTTGGTCTCTACGTCTCCGTGGCATCTTTATATACATCAATAACGTCATATAACATAACCTAACCAAATCTAACATCTCGGCGGTAATATTTAACCACATTCCTGGCTTGTTGAACTCTACGTCTCCGTGCGACCTTTATATACATCTATAACGTAATATAACATAACCTAACCCAATCTAACATCTCGGCGGTAATATTTGACATCATTCCTGGCGGCTTGGCCTCTAAGTCTCCGTTTGACCTTCATATACATCAATAACGTAATATAACCTAACCTAAACCAACCTAACATCTCCGGGGTAATATTTGACCACATTCCTGGCTTGTTGGACTCTACGTCTCCGTGGGACCTTTATATACATCTATAACGTAATATAACCTAACCTAACCCAACCTAACATCTCGGCGGTAATATTTGACAACATTCATGGCGAGTTGGCCTCTACCTCTCCGTGGGACCTTTATATACATCAATAACGTAATATAACCTAACCTAACCCAACCTAACATCTCGGCGGTAATATTTGAAAACATTCATGGCGAGTTGGCCTCTACGTCTCCGTGGGACCTTTATATACATCAATAACGTAATATCACCTAACGTAACCCAACCTAACATCTCCGGGGTAATATTGGACACCATACCTGGCGAGTTGGCCTCTACGTCTCCTTGGGACCTTCATATACATCTATAACGTAATATAACCTATCATAACACAACCTAACATCTCGGCGGTAATATTTGACCACATTCCTGGCTTGTTGGCCTCTACGTCTCCGTGGGACCTTTATATACATCAATAACGTAATATAACCTAACCTAACCCTACCTAACATCTCGGCGGTAATATTTGAAAACATTCATGGCGAGTTGGCCTCTACGACTCCGTTTGACCTTCATATACATCAATAACGAAATATAACCTAACCGAACTCAACCTACCATCTCGGCGGTAATATTTGACAACATTCCTGGCTTGTTGGCCTTTACGTCTCCGTGGGACCTTTATATACATCAATAACGAAATATAACCTAATCTAACCCAACCTAACATCTCCGGGGTAATATTTGACAACATACCTGGCGAGTTGGCCTCTACGTCTCCTTGGGACCTTCATATACATCAATAACGAAATATAACCTAACCTAACCCAACCTATCATCTCGGCGGTAATATTTGACAATATTCCTGGCGAGTTGGTCTCTACGTCTCCGTGGCATCTTTATATACATCTATAAGGTAATATAACATAACCTAACCCAATCTAACATCTCGGCGGTAATATTTAACCACATTCCTGGCTTGTTGGCCTCTACGTCTCCGTGTGACCTTTATATACATCTATAACCTAATATAACCTAACCTAACCCAATCTAACATCTCGGCGGTAATATTAGACCACATTCCTGTCTTGTTAGTCCCTACGCCTCCGCGGTACCTCTATATACATCAGTAACGTAATATAACCTAACCTAACCCAACCTAACATTTCGGCGGTAATATTTGACAACATTCCTGGCGAGTTTGCTTCTCCGTCTCCGTGGGACCTTTATATACATCAATAACGTAATATAACTTAACCTAACACAACCTAACATCTCGGCGGCAATATTTGACCACATTCCTGGCGAGTTGGCCTCTAGGTCTCCGTTTGACTTTCATATACATCAATAACGTAATATAACCTAACCTAACCCAACCTATCATCTCGGCGGTAATCTTTGACAACATTCATGGCGAGTTGGCCTCTACGTCTCCGTGGGACCTTTATATACATCTATAACGTAATATAACCTAACCTAACCCAACCTAACATCTCGGCGGTAATATTTGACAACATTCCTGGCGAGTTGGCTTCTCCATCTCCGTGGGACCTTTATATACATCTATAACGTAATATAACCTAACCTAACCCAACCTAACATCTCGGCGGTAATATTTGACAACATTCATGGCGAGTTGGCCTCTACCTCTCCGTGGGACCTTTATATACATCAATAACGTAATATAACCTAACCTAACCCAACCTAACATCTCGGCGGTAATATTTGAAAACATTCATGGCGAGTTGGCCTCTACGTCTCCGTGGGACCTTTATATACATCAATAACGTAATATAACCTAACGTAACCCAACCTAACATCTCCGGGGTAATATTGGACAACATACCTGGCGAGTTGGCCTCTACGTCTCCTTGGGACCTTCATATACATCTATAACGAAATATAACCTAACCTAACCCAACCTATCATCTCGGCGGTAATATTTGACAATATTCCTGGCGAGTTGGTCTCTACGTCTCCGTGGCATCTTTATATACATCTATAAGGTAATATAACATAACCTAACCCAATCTAACATCTCGGCGGTAATATTTAACCACATTCCTGGCTTGTTGGCCTCTACGTCTCCGTGTGACCTTTATATACATCTATAACCTAATATAACCTAACCTAACCCAATCTAACATCTCGGCGGTAATATTAGACCACATTCCTGTCTTGTTAGTCCCTACGCCTCCGCGGTACCTCTATATACATCAGTAACGTAATATAACCTAACCTAACCCAACCTAACATCTCGGCGGTAATATTCGACAACATATCTGGCGAGTTGGCCTCTACGTCTCCGTTTGACTTTCATATACATCAATAACGTAATATAACTTAACCTAACCCAACCTATCATCTCGGCGGTAATATTTGACCACATTCCTGGCTTGTTGGCCTCTACGTCTCCGTGTGACCTTTATATACATCTATAACCTAATATAACCTAACCTAACCCAATCTAACATCTCGGCGGTAATATTAGACCACATTCCTGTCTTGTTAGTCCCTACGCCTCCGCGGTACCTCTATATACATCAGTAACGTAATATAACCTAACCTAACCCAACCTAACATTTCGGCGGTAATATTTGACAACATTCCTGGCGAGTTTGCTTCTCCGTCTCCGTGGGACCTTTATATACATCTATAACGTAATATAACCTAACCTAACCCAACCTAACATCTCGGCGGTAATATTTGACAACATTCCTGGCGAGTTGGCTTCTCCATCTCCGTGGGACCTTTATATACATCAGTAAAGTAATATAACCTAACCTAACCCAACCTAACATCTCGGCGGTAATATTTGACAATATTCCTGGCGAGTTGGTCTCTACGTCTCCATGGCATCTTTATATACATCAATAACGTAATATAATATAACCAAACCAAATCTAACATCTCGGCGGTAATATTTAACCACATTCCTGGCTTGTTGGACTCTACGTCTCCGTGCGACCTTTATATACATCTATAACGTAATATAACATAACCTAACCCAACCTAACATCTCCGGGGTAATATTTGACCACATTCCTGGCTTGTTGGTTTCTACGTCTCCGTGGGACCTTTATATACATCTATAACGTAATATAACCTAACCTAACCCAACCTAACATCTCGGCGGTAATATTTGACAACATTCATGGCGAGTTGGCCTCTACCTCTCCGTGGGACCTTTATTTACATCAATAACGTAATATAACCTAACCTAACCCAACCTAACATCTCGGCGGTAATATTTGAAAACATTCATGGCGAGTTGGCCTCTACGTCTCCTTGGGACCTTCATATACATCAATAACGTAATATAACCTAACCTAACCCAGCCTAACATCTCGGCGGTAATATTTGACCACATTCCTGGCTTGTTGGCCTCTACGTCTCCGTGGGACCTTTATATACATCAATAACGTAATATAACCTAACCTAACCCTACCTAACATCTCGGCGGTAATATTTGAAAACATTCATGGCGACTTGGCCTCTAAGTCTCCGTTTGACCTTCATATATATCAATAACGTAATATAACCTAACCTAAACCAACCTAACATCTCCGGGGTAATATTTGACCACATTCCTGGCTTGTTGGACTCTACTTCTCCGTGGGACCTTTATATACATGTATAACGTAATATAACCTAACCTAACCCAACCTAACATCTCGGCGGTAATATTTGACAACATTCATGGCGAGTTGGCCTCTACCTCTCCGTGGGACCTTTATATACATCAATAACGTAATATAACCTAACCTAACCCAACCTAACATCTCGGCGGTAATATTTGAAAACATTCATGGCGAGTTGGCCTCTACGTCTCCGTGGGACCTTTATATACATCAATAACGTAATATAACCTAACGTAACCCAACCTAACATCTCCGGGGTAATATTGGACAGCATACCTGGCGAGTTGGCCTCTACGTCTCCTTGGGACCTTCATATACATCTATAACGTAATATAACCTATCATAACACAACCTAACATCTCGGCGGTAATATTTGACCACATTCCTGGCGAGTTGGCCTCTAGGTCTCCGTTTGACTTTCATATACATCAATAACGTAATATAACCTAACCTAACCCAACCTATCATCTCGGCGGTAATATTTGACCACATTCCTGGCTTGTTGGCCTCTACGTCTCCGTGGGACCTTTATATACATCAATAACGTAATATAACCTAACCTAACCCTACCTAACATCTCGGCGGTAATATTTGAAAACATTCATGGCGAGTTGGCCTCTACGACTCCGTTTGACCTTCATATACATCAATAACGAAATATAACCAAACCGAACTCAACCTATCATCTCGGCGGTAATATTTGAAAACATTCATGGCGAGTTGGCCTCTACGTCTCCTTGGGACCTTCATATACATCAATAACGTAATATAACCTATCATAACACAACCTAACATCTCGGCGGTAATATTTGACCACATTCCTCGCGAGTTGGCCTCTAGGTCTCCGTTTGACTTTCATATACATCAATAACGTAATATAACCTAACCTAACCCAACCTATCATCTCGGCGGTAATATTTGACAACATTCCTGGCTTGTTGGCCTTTACATCTCCGTGGGACCTTTATATACATCAATAACGTAATATAACCTAATCTAACCCAACCTAACATCTCCGGGGTAATATTTGACAACATACCTGGCGAGTTGGCCTCTACGTCTCCTTGGGACCTTCATATACATCAATAACGAAATATAACCTAACCTAACCCAACCTATCATCTCGGCGGTAATATTTGACAATATTCCTGGCGAGTTGGTCTCTACGTCTCCGTGGCATCTTTATATACATCAATAACGTAATATAACATAACCTAACCAAATCTAACATCTCGGCGGTAATATTTAACCACATTCCTGGCTTGTTGGACTCTACGTCTCCGTGCGACCTTTATATACATCTATAACGTAATATAACATAACTTAACCCAATCTAACATCTCGGCGGTAATATTTGACATCATTCCTGGCGACTTGGCCTCTAAGTCTCCGTTTGACCTTCATATATATCAATAACGTAATATAACCTAACCTAAACCAACCTAACATCTCCGGGGTAATATTTGACCACATTCCTGGCTTGTTGGACTCTACGTCTCCGTGGGACCTTTATATACATCTATAACGTAATATAACCTAACCTAACCCAACCTAACATCTCGGCGGTAATATTTGACAACATTCATGGCGAGTTGGCCTCTACCTCTCCGTGGGACCTTTATATACATCAATAACGTAATATAACCTAACCTAACCCAACCTAACATCTCGGCGGTAATATTTGAAAACATTCATGGCGAGTTGGCCTCTACGTCTCCGTGGGACCTTTATATACATCAATAACGTAATATAACCTAACGTAACCCAACCTAACATCTCCGGGGTAATATTGGACAACATACCTGGCGAGTTGGCCTCTACGTCTCCTTGGGACCTTCATATACATCTATAACGTAATATAACCTATCATAACACAACCTAACATCTCGGCGGTAATATTTGACCACATTCCTGGCGAGTTGGCCTCTAGGTCTCCGTTTGACTTTCATATACATCAATAACGTAATATAACCTAACCTAACCCAACCTATCATCTCGGCGGTAATATTTGACCACATTCCTGGCTTGTTGGCCTCTACGTCTCCGTGGGACCTTTATATACATCAATAACGTAATATAACCTAACCTAACCCTACCTAACATCTCGGCGGTAATATTTGAAAACATTCATGGCGAGTTGGCCTCTACGACTCCGTTTGACCTTCATATACATCAATAACGAAATATAACCAAACCGAACTCAACCTATCATCTCGGCGGTAATATTTGACAACATTCCTGGCTTGTTGGCCTTTACGTCTCCGTGGGACCTTTATATACATCAATAACGAAATATAACCTAATCTAACCCAACCTAACATGTCCGGGGTAATATTTGACAACATACCTGGCGAGTTGGCCTCTACGTCTCCTTGGGACCTTCATATACATCAATAACGAAATATAACCTAACCTAACCCAACCTATCATCTCGGCGGTAATATTTGACAATATTCCTGGCGAGTTGGTCTCTACGTCTCCGTGGCATCTTTATATACATCTATAAGGTAATATAACATAACCTAACCCAATCTAACATCTCGGCGGTAATATTTAACCACATTCCTGGCTTGTTGGCCTCTACGTCTCCGTGTGACCTTTATATACATCTATAACCTAATATAACCTAACCTAACCCAATCTAACATCTCGGCGGTAATATTAGACCACATTCCTGTCTTGTTAGTCCCTACGCCTCCGCGGTACCTCTATATACATCAGTAACGTAATATAACCTAACCTAACCCAACCTAACATTTCGGCGGTAATATTTGACAACATTCCTGGCGAGTTTGCTTCTCCGTCTCCGTGGGTCCTTTATATACATCAATAACGTAATATAACTTAACCTAACACAACCTAACATCTCGGCGGCAATATTTGACCACATTCCTGGCGAGTTGGCCTCTAGGTCTCCGTTTGACTTTCATATACATCAATAACGTAATATAACCTAACCTAACCCAACCTATCATCTCGGCGGTAATCTTTGACAACATTCATGGCGAGTTGGCCTCTACGTCTCCGTGGGACCTTTATATACATCTATAACGTAATATAACCTAACTTAACCCAACCTAACATCTCGGCGGTAATATTTGACAACATTCCTGGCGAGTTGGCTTCTCCATCTCCGTGGGACCTTTATATACATCAGTAAAGTAATATAACCTAACCTAACCCAACCTGACATCTCGGCGGTAATATTTGACAATATTCCTGGCGAGTTGGTCTCTACGTCTCCATGGCATCTTTATATACATCAATAACGTAATATAATATAACCAAACCAAATCTAACATCTCGGCGGTAATATTTAACCACATTCCTGGCTTGTTGGACTCTACGTCTCCGTGCGACCTTTATATACATCTATAACGTAATATAACATAACCTAACCCAACCTAACATCTCCGGGGTAATATTTGACCACATTCCTGGCTTGTTGGTTTCTACGTCTCCGTGGGACCTTTATATACATCTATAACGTAATATAACCTAACCTAACCCAACCTAACATCTCGGCGGTAATATTTGACAACATTCATGACGAGTTGGCCTCTACCTCTCCGTGGGACCTTTATTTACATCAATAACGTAATATAACCTAACCTAACCCAACCTAACATCTCGGCGGTAATATTTGAAAACATTCATGGCGAGTTGGCCTCTACGTCTCCTTGGGACCTTCATATACATCAATAACGTAATATAACCTATCATAACACAACCTAACATCTCGGCGGTAATATTTGACCACATTCCTCGCGAGTTGGCCTCTAGGTCTCCGTTTGACTTTCATATACATCAATAACGTAATATAACCTAACCTAACCCAACCTATCATCTCGGCGGTAATATTTGAAAACATTCATAGCGAGTTGGCCTCTACGTCTCCGTGGGACCTTTGTATACATCAATAACGTAATATAACCTAACCTAACCCAGCCTAACATCTCGGCGGTAATATTTGACCACATTCCTGGCTTGTTGGCCTCTACGTCTCCGTGGGACCTTTATATACATCAATAACGTAATATAACCTAACCTAACCCTACCTAACATCTCGGCGGTAATATTTGAAAACATTCATGGCGAGTTGGCCCCTACGACTCCGTTTGACCTTCATATACATCAATAACGAAATATAACATAACCGAACTCAACCTATCATCTCGGCGGTAATATTTGACAACATTCCTGGCTTGTTGGCCTTTACGTCTCCGTGGGACCTTTATATACATCAATAACGTAATATAACCTAATCTAACCCAACCTAACATCTCCGGGGTAATATTTGACAACATACCTGGCGAGTTGGCCTCTACGTCTCCTTGCGACCTTCATATACATCAATAACGAAATATAACCTAACCTAACCCAACCTATCATCTCGGCGGTAATATTTGACAATATTCCTGGCGAGTTGGTCTCTACGTCTCCGTGGCATCTTTATATACATCAATAACGTAATATAACATAACCTAACCAAATCTAACATCTCGGCGGTAATATTTAACCACATTCCTGGCTTGTTGAACTCTACGTCTCCGTGCGACCTTTATATACATCTATAACGTAATATAACATAACCTAACCCAATCTAACATCTCGGCGGTAATATTTGACATCATTCCTGGCGGCTTGGCCTCTAAGTCTCCGTTTGACCTTCATATACATCAATAACGTAATATAACCTAACCTAAACCAACCTAACATCTCCGGGGTAATATTTGACCACATTCCTGGCTTGTTGGACTCTACGTCTCCGTGGGACCTTTATATACATCTATAACGTAATATAACCTAACCTAACCCAACCTAACATCTCGGCGGTAATATTTGACAACATTCATGGCGAGTTGGCCTCTACCTCTCCGTGGGACCTTTATATACATCAATAACGTAATATAACCTAACCTAACCCAACCTAACATCTCGGCGGTAATATTTGAAAACATTCATGGCGAGTTGGCCTCTACGTCTCCGTGGGACCTTTATATACATCAATAACGTAATATAACCTAACGTAACCCAACCTAACATCTCCGGGGTAATATTGGACAACATACCTGGCGAGTTGGCCTCTACGTCTCCTTGGGACCTTCATATACATCTATAACGTAATATAACCTATCATAACACAACCTAACATCTCGGCGGTAATATTTGACCACATTCCTGGCGAGTTGGCCTCTAGGTCTCCGTTTGACTTTCATATACATCAATAACGTAATATAACCTAACCTAACCCAACCTATCATCTCGGCGGTAATATTTGACCACATTCCTGGCTTGTTGGCCTCTACGTCTCCGTGGGACCTTTATATACATCAATAACGTAATATAACCTAACCTAACCCTACCTAACATCTCGGCGGTAATATTTGAAAACATTCATGGCGAGTTGGCCTCTACGACTCCGTTTGACCTTCATATACATCAATAACGAAATATAACCTAACCGAACTCAACCTACCATCTCGGCGGTAATATATGACAACATTCCTGGCTTGTTGGCCTTTACGTCTCCGTGGGACCTTTATATACATCAATAACGAAATATAACCTAATCTAACCCAACCTAACATCTCCGGGGTAATATTTGACAACATACCTGGCGAGTTGGCCTCTACGTCTCCTTGGGACCTTCATATACATCAATAACGAAATATAACCTAACCTAACCCAACCTATCATCTCGGCGGTAATATTTGACAATATTCCTGGCGAGTTGGTCTCTACGTCTCCGTGGCATCTTTATATACATCTATAAGGTAATATAACATAACCTAACCAAATCTAACATCTCGGCGGTAATATTTAACCACATTCCTGGCTTGTTGAACTCTACGTCTCCGTGCGACCTTTATATACATCTATAACGTAATATAACATAACCTAACCCAATCTAACATCTCGGCGGTAATATTTGACATCATTCCTGGCGGCTTGGCCTCTAAGTCTCCGTTTGACCTTCATATACATCAATAACGTAATATAACCTAACCTAAACCAACCTAACATCTCCGGGGTAATATTTGACCACATTCCTGGCTTGTTGGACTCTACGTCTCCGTGGGACCTTTATATACATCTATAACGTAATATAACCTAACCTAACCCAACCTAACATCTCGGCGGTAATATTTGACAACATTCATGGCGAGTTGGCCTCTACCTCTCCGTGGGACCTTTATATACATCAATAACGTAATATAACCTAACCTAACCCAACCTAACATCTCGGCGGTAATATTTGAAAACATTCATGGCGAGTTGGCCTCTACGTCTCCGTGGGACCTTTATATACATCAATAACGTAATATAACCTAACGTAACCCAACCTAACATCTCCGGGGTAATATTGGACAACATACCTGGCGAGTTGGCCTCTACGTCTCCTTGGGACCTTCATATACATCTATAACGTAATATAACCTATCATAACACAACCTAACATCTCGGCGGTAATATTTGACCACATTCCTGGCGAGTTGGCCTCTAGGTCTCCGTTTGACTTTCATATACATCAATAACGTAATATAACCTAACCTAACCCAACCTATCATCTCGGCGGTAATATTTGACCACATTCCTGGCTTGTTGGCCTCTACGTCTCCGTGGGACCTTTATATACATCAATAACGTAATATAACCTAACCTAACCCTACCTAACATCTCGGCGGTAATATTTGAAAACATTCATGGCGAGTTGGCCTCTACGACTCCGTTTGACCTTCATATACATCAATAACGAAATATAACCTAACCGAACTCAACCTACCATCTCGGCGGTAATATATGACAACATTCCTGGCTTGTTGGCCTTTACGTCTCCGTGGGACCTTTATATACATCAATAACGAAATATAACCTAATCTAACCCAACCTAACATCTCCGGGGTAATATTTGACAACATACCTGGCGAGTTGGCCTCTACGTCTCCTTGGGACCTTCATATACATCAATAACGAAATATAACCTAACCTAACCCAACCTATCATCTCGGCGGTAATATTTGACAATATTCCTGGCGAGTTGGTCTCTACGTCTCCGTGGCATCTTTATATACATCTATAAGGTAATATAACATAACCTAACCCAATCTAACATCTCGGCGGTAATATTTAACCACATTCCTGGCTTGTTGGCCTCTACGTCTCCGTGTGACCTTTATATACATCTATAACCTAATATAACCTAACCTAACCCAATCTAACATCTCGGCGGTAATATTAGACCACATTCCTGTCTTGTTAGTCCCTACGCCTCCGCGGTACCTCTATATACATCAGTAACGTAATATAACCTAACCTAACCCAACCTATCATCTCGGCGGTAATATTTGAAAACATTCATGGCGAGTTGGCCTCTACGACTCCGTTTGACCTTCATATACATCAATAACGAGATATAACCTAACCGAACTCAACCTATCATCTCGGCGGTAATATATGACAACATTCCTGGCTTGTTGGCCTTTACGTCTCCGTGGGACCTTTATATACATCAATAACGTAATATAACCTAATCTAACCCAACCTAACATCTCCGGGGTAATATTTGACAACATACCTGGCGAGTTGGCCTCTACGTCTCCTTGGGACCTTCATATACATCAATAACGAAATATAACATAACCTAACCCAACCTATCATCTCGGCGGTAATATTTGACAATATTCCTGGCGAGTTGGTCTCTACGTCTCCGTGGCATCTTTATATACATCAATAACGTAATATAACATAACCTAACCAAATCTAACATCTCGGCGGTAATATTTAACCACATTCCTGGCTTGTTGAACTCTACTTCTCCGTGCGACCTTTATATACATCTATAACGTAATATAACATAACCTAACCCAATCTAACATCTCGGCGGTAATATTTGACATCATTCCTGGCGGCTTGGCCTCTAAGTCTCCGTTTGACCTTCATATACATCAATAACGTAATATAACCTAACCTAAACCAACCTAACATCTCCGGGGTAATATTTGACCACATTCCTGGCTTGTTGGACTCTACGTCTCCGTGGGACCTTTATATACATCTATAACGTAATATAACCTAACCTAACCCAACCTAACATCTCGGCGGTAATATTTGACAACATTCATGGCGAGTTGGCCTCTACCTCTCCGTGGGACCTTTATATACATCAATAACGTAATATAACCTAACCTAACCCAACCTAACATCTCGGCGGTAATATTTGAAAACATTCATGGCGAGTTGGCCTCTACGTCTCCGTGGGACCTTTATATACATCAATAACGTAATATAACCTAACGTAACCCAACCTAACATCTCCGGGGTAATATTGGACAACATACCTGGCGAGTTGGCCTCTACGTCTCCTTGGGACCTTCATATACATCTATAACGTAATATAACCTATCATAACACAACCTAACATCTCGGCGGTAATATTTGACCACATTCCTGGCGAGTTGGCCTCTAGGTCTCCGTTTGACATTCATATACATCAATAACGTAATATAACCTAACCTAACCCAACCTATCATCTCGGCGGTAATATTTGACCACATTCCTGGCTTGTTGGCCTCTACGTCTCCGTGGGACCTTTATATACATCAATAACGTAATATAACCTAACCTAACCCTACCTAACATCTCGGCGGTAATATTTGAAAACATTCATGGCGAGTTGGCCTCTACGACTCCGTTTGACCTTCATATACATCAATAACGAAATATAACCTAACCGAACTCAACCTACCATCTCGGCGGTAATATTTGACAACATTCCTGGCTTGTTGGCCTTTACGTCTCCGTGGGACCTTTATATACATCAATAACGAAATATAACCTAATCTAACCCAACCTAACATCTCCGGGGTAATATTTGACAACATACCTGGCGAGTTGGCCTCTACGTCTCCTTGGGACCTTCATATACATCAATAACGAAATATAACCTAACCTAACCCAACCTATCATCTCGGCGGTAATATTTCACAATATTCCTGGCGAGTTGGTCTCTACGTCTCCGTGGCATCTTTATATACATCTATAAGGTAATATAACATAACCTAACCCAATCTAACATCTCGGCGGTAATATTTAACCACATTCCTGGCTTGTTGGCCTCTACGTCTCCGTGTGACCTTTATATACATCTATAACCTAATATAACCTAACCTAACCCAATCTAACATCTCGGCGGTAATATTAGACCACATTCCTGTCTTGTTAGTCCCTACGCCTCCGCGGTACCTCTATATACATCAGTAACGTAATATAACCTAACCTAACCCAACCTATCATCTCGGCGGTAATATTTGAAAACATTCATGGCGAGTTGGCCTCTACGACTCCGTTTGACCTTCATATACATCAATAACGAGATATAACCTAACCGAACTCAACCTATCATCTCGGCGGTAATATATGACAACATTCCTGGCTTGTTGGCCTTTACGTCTCCGTGGGACCTTTATATACATCAATAACGTAATATAACCTAATCTAACCCAACCTAACATCTCCGGGGTAATATTTGACAACATACCTGGCGAGTTGGCCTCTACGTCTCCTTGGGACCTTCATATACATCAATAACGAAATATAACCTAACCTAACCCAACCTATCATCTCGGCGGTAATATTTGACAATATTCCTGGCGAGTTGGTCTCTACGTCTCCGTGGCATCTTTATATACATCTATAAGGTAATATAACATAACCTAACCCAATCTAACATCTCGGCGGTAATATTTAACCACATTCCTGGCTTGTTGGCCTCTACGTCTCCGTGTGACCTTTATATACATCTATAACCTAATATAACCTAACCTAACCCAATCTAACATCTCGGCGGTAATATTAGACCACATTCCTGTCTTGTTAGTCCCTACGCCTCCGCGGTACCTCTATATACATCAGTAACGTAATATAACCTAACCTAACCCAACCTAACATTTCGGCGGTAATATTTGACAACATTCCTGCCGAGTTGGCTTCTCCGTCTCCGTGGGACCTTTATATACATCAGTAACGTAATATAACCTAACCTAACCCAACCTAACATCTCGGCGGTAATATTTGACAATATTCCTGGCGAGTTGGTCTCTACGTCTCCATGGCATCTTTATATACATCAATAACGTAATATAACATAACCTAACCAAATCTAGCATCTCGGCGGTAATATTTAACCACATTCCTGGCTTGTTGGACTCTACGTCTCCGTGCGACCTTTATATACATCTATAACGTAATATAACATAACCTAACCCAATCTAACATCTCGGCGGTAATATTTGACATCATTCCTGGCGAGTTGGCCTCTAAGTCTCCGTTTGACCTTCATATACATCAATAACGTAATATAACCTAACCTAAACCAACCTAACATCTCCGGGGTAATATTTGAACACATTCCTGGCGAGTTGGCCTCTACGTCTCCGTGGCATCTTTATATACATCTATAACGTAATATAACATAACCTAACCCAGCCTAACACACGGCGGTAATATTTGACCACATTCCTGGCTTGTTGGCCTCTACGTCTCCGTGGGACCTTTATATACATAAATAACGTAATACAACCTAACCTAACCCAACCTAACATCTCGGCGGTAATATTCGACAACATACCTGGCGAGTTGGCCTCTACGTCTCCGTTTGACTTTCATATACATCAATAACGTAATATAACCTAACCTAACCCAACCTATCATCTCGGCGGTAATATTTGACCACATTCCTGGCTTGTTGGCCTCTACGTCTCCGTGGGACCTTTATATACATCAATAACGTAATATAACCTAACCTAACCCTACCTAACATCTCGGCGGTAATATTTGAAAACATTCATGGCGAGTTGGCCCCTACGACTCCGTTTGACCTTCATATACATCAATAACGAAATATAACATAACCGAACTCAACCTATCATCTCGGCGGTAATATTTGACAACATTCCTGGCTTGTTGGCCTTTACGTCTCCGTGGGACCTTTATATACATCAATAACGTAATATAACCTAATCTAACCCAACCTAACATCTCCGGGGTAATATTTGACAACATACCTGGCGAGTTGGCCTCTACGTCTCCTTGGGACCTTCATATACATCAATAACGAAATATAACCTAACCTAACCCAACCTATCATCTCGGCGGTAATATTTGACAATATTCCTGGCGAGTTGGTCTCTACGTCTCCGTGGCATCTTTATATACATCAATAACGTAATATAACATAACCTAACCAAATCTAACATCTCGGCGGTAATATTTAACCACATTCCTGGCTTGTTGAACTCTACGTCTCCGTGCGACCTTTATATACATCTATAACGTAATATAACATAACCTAACCCAATCTAACATCTCGGCGGTAATATTTGACATCATTCCTGGCGGCTTGGCCTCTAAGTCTCCGTTTGACCTTCATATACATCAATAACGTAATATAACCTAACCTAAACCAACCTAACATCTCCGGGGTAATATTTGACCACATTCCTGGCTTGTTGGACTCTACGTCTCCGTGGGACCTTTATATACATCTATAACGTAATATAACCTAACCTAACCCAACCTAACATCTCGGCGGTAATATTTGACAACATTCATGGCGAGTTGGCCTCTACCTCTCCGTGGGACCTTTATATACATCAATAACGTAATATAACCTAACCTAACCCAACCTAACATCTCGGCGGTAATATTTGAAAACATTCATGGCGAGTTGGCCTCTACGTCTCCGTGGGACCTTTATATACATCAATAACGTAATATAACCTAACGTAACCCAACCTAACATCTCCGGGGTAATATTGGACAACATACCTGGCGAGTTGGCCTCTACGTCTCCTTGGGACCTTCATATACATCTATAACGTAATATAACCTATCATAACACAACCTAACATCTCGGCGGTGATATTTGACCACATTCCTGGCTTGTTGGCCTCTACGTCTCCGTGGGACCTTTATATACATCAATAACGTAATATAACCTAACCTAACCCTACCTAACATCTCGGCGGTAATATTTGAAAACATTCATGGCGAGTTGGCCTCTACGACTCCGTTTGACCTTCATACACATCAATAACGAAATATAACCTAACCGAACTCAACCTATCATCTCGGCGGTAATATTTGACAACAATCCTGGCTTGTTGGCCTTTACGTCTCCGTGGGACCTTTATATACATCAATAACGAAATATAACCTAATCTAACCCAACCTAACGTCTCCGGGGTAATATTTGACAACATACCTGGCGAGTTGGCCTCTACGTCTCCTTGGGACCTTCATATACATCAATAACGAAATATAACCTAACCTAACCCAACCTATCATCTCGGCGGTAATATTTGACAACATACCTGGCGAGTTGGCCTCTACGTCTCCTTGGGACCCTCATATACATCAATAACGAAATATAACCTAACCTAACCCAACCTATCATCTCAGCGGTAATATTTGACAATATTCCTGGCGAGTTGGCCTCTACGTCTCCGTGGCATCTTTATATACATCTATAACGTAATATAACATAACCTAACCCAATCTAACATCTCGGCGGTAATATTTGACCACATTCCTGTCTTGTTAGTCCCTACGCCTCCGCGGTACCTCTATATACATCAGTAACGTAATATAACCTAACCTAACCCAACCTATCATCTCGGCGGTAATATTTGAAAACATTCATGGCGAGTTGGCCTCTACGACTCCGTTTGACCTTCATATACATCAATAACGTAATATAACCTAACCTAACCCAGGCTAACATCTCGGCGGTAATATTTGACCACATTCCTGGCTTGTTGGCCTCTACGTCTCCGTGGGACCTTCATATACATCAATAACGAAATATAACCTAACCTAACCCAACCTATCATCTCGGCGGTAATATTTGACAATATTCCTGGCGAGTTGGTCTCTACGTCTCCGTGGCATCTTTATATACATCTATAAGGTAATATAACATAACCTAACCCAATCTAACATCTCGGTGGTAATATTTAACCACATTCCTGGCTTGTTGGCCTCTACGTCTCCGTGTGACCTTTATATACATCTATAACCTAATATAACCTGACCTAACCCAATCTAACATCTCGGCGGTAATATTAGACCACATTCCTGTCTTGTTAGTCCCTACGCCTCCGCGGTACCTCTATATACATCAGTAACGTAATATAACCTAACCTAACCCAACCTAACATTTCGGCGGTTATATTTGACAACATTCCTGGCGAGTTTGCTTCTCCGTCTCCGTGGGACCTTTTTATACATCAATAACGTAATATAACTTAACCTAACACAACCTAACATCTCGGCGGCAATATTTGACCACATTCCTGGCGAGTTGGTCTCTACGTCTCCATGGCATCTTTATATACATCAATAACGTAATATAATATAACCAAACCAAATCTAACATCTCGGCGGTAATATTTAACCACATTCCTGGCTTGTTGGACTCTACGTCTCCGTGCGACCTTTATATACATCTATAAAGTAATATAACATAACCGAACCCAACCTATCATCTCGGCGGTAATATTTGACAACATTCCTGTCTTGTTGGCCTTTACGTCTCCGTGGGACCTTTATATACATCAATAACGTAATATAACCTAATCTAACCCAACCTAACATCTCCGGGGTAATATTTGACAACATACCTGGCGAGTTGGCCTCTACGTCTCCTTGGGACCCTCATATACATCAATAACGAAATATAACCTAACCTAACCCAACCTAACATCTCGGCGGTAATATTTGAAAACATTCATGGCGAGTTGGCCTCTACGTCTCCTTGGGACCTTCATATACATCTATGACGTAATATAACCTATCATAACACAACCTAACATTTCGGCGGTAATATTTGACAACATTCCTGGCGAGTTGGCCTCTAGGTCTCCGTTTGACTTTCACATACATCAATAACGTAATATAACCTAACCTAACCCAACCTATCATCTCGGCGGTAATATTTGACAATATTCCTGGCGAGTTGGTTTCTACGTCTCCATGGCATCTTTATATACATCAATAACGTAATATAACATAACCTAACCAAATCTAGCATCTCGGCGGTAATATTTAACCACATTCCTGGCTTGTTGGACTCTACGTCTCCGTGCGACCTTTATATACATCTATAACGTAATATAACATAACCTAACCCAATCTAACATCTCGGCGGTAATATTTGACATCATTCCTGGCGAGTTGGCCTCTAAGTCTCCGTTTGACCTTCATATACATCAATAACGTAATATAACCTAACCTAAACCAACCTAACATCTCCGGGGTAATATTTGAACACATTCCTGGCTTGTTGGACTCTACGTCTCCGTGGGACCTTTATATACATCAATAACGTAATATAACCTAACCTAACCCAACCTAACATCTCGGCGGTAATATTTGACCACATTCCTGGCTTGTTGGCCTCTACGTCTCCGTGGGACCTTTATATACATCAATAACGTAATATAACCTAACCTAACCCTACCTAATATCTCGGCGGTAATATTTGAAAACATTCATGGCGAGTTGGACTCTACGTCTCCGTTTGACCTTCATATACATCAATGACGATATATAACATAACCGAACCCAACCTATCATCTCGGCGGTAATATTTGACAACATTCCTGTCTTGTTGGCCTTTACGTCTCCGTGGGACCTTGATATACATCAATAACGTAATATAACCTAATCTAACCCAACCTAACATCTCCGGGGTAATATTTGACAACATACCTGGCGAGTTGGCCTCTACGTCTCCTTGGGACCCTCATATACATCAATAACGAAATATAACCTAACCTAACCCAACCTATCATCTCAGCGGTAATATTTGACAATATTCCTGGCGAGTTGGCCTCTACGTCTCCGTGGCATCTTTATATACATCTATAACGTAATATAACATAACCTAACCCAGCCTAACACACGGCGGTAATATTTGACCACATTCCTGGCTTGTTGGCCTCTACGTCTCCGTGGGACCTTTATATACATAAATAACGTAATACAACCTAACCTAACCCAACCTAACATCTCGGCGGTAATATTCGACAACATACCTGGCGAGTTGGCCTCTACGTCTACGTTTGACCTTCATATACATCAATAACGTAATATAACCTAACCTAACCCAGGCTAACATCTCGGCGGTAATATTTGACCACATTCCTGGCTTGTTGGCCTCTACGTCTCCGTGGGACCTTTATATACATCTATAACGTAATATAACCTAACCTAACCCAACCTAACATCTCGGCGGTAATATTTGACAACATTCATGGCGAGTTGGCCTCTACCTCTCCGTGGGACCTTTATATACATCAATAACGTAATATAACCTAACCTAACCCAACCTAACATCTCGGCGGTAATATTTGAAAACATTCATGGCGAGTTGGCCTCTACGTCTCCGTGGGACCTTTATATACATCAATAACGTAATATAACCTAACGTAACCCAACCTAACATCTCCGGGGTAATATTGGACAACATACCTGCCGAGTTGGCCTCTACGTCTCCTTGGGACCTTCATATACATCTATAACGTAATATAACCTATCATAACACAACCTAACATCTCGGCGGTAATATTTGACCACATTCCTGGCGAGTTGGCCTCTAGGTCTCCGTTTGACTTTCATATACATCAATAACGTAATATAACCTAACCTAACCCAACCTATCATCTCGGCGGTAATATTTGACCACATTCCTGGCTTGTTGGCCTCTACGTCTCCGTGGGACCTTTATATACATCAATAACGTAATATAACCTAACCTAACCCTACCTAACATCTCGGCGGTAATATTTGAAAACATTCATGGCGAGTTGGCCTCTACGACTCCGTTTGACCTTCATATACATCAATAACGAAATATAACCTAACCGAACTCAACCTACCATCTCGGCGGTAATATTTGACCACATTCCTGGCTTGTTGGCCTCTACGTCTCCGTGGGACCTTTATATACATAAATAACGTAATACAACTTAACCTAACCCAACCTAACATCTCGGCGGTAATATTCGACAACATACCTGGCGAGTTGGCCTCTACGTCTCCGTTTGACTTTCATATACATCAATAACGTAATATAACCTAACCTAACCCAACCTATCATCTCGGCGGTAATATTTGACCACATTCCTGGCTTGTTGGCCTCTACGTCTCCGTGGGACCTTTATATACATCAATAACGTAATATAACCTAACCTAACCCTACCTAACATCTCGGCGGTAATATTTGAAAACATTCATAGCGAGTTGGCCTCTACGACTCCGTTTGACCTTCATACACATCAATAACGAAATATAACCTAACCGAACTCAACCTATCATCTCGGCGGTAATATTTGACAACATTCCTGGCTTGTTGGCCTTTACGTCTCCGTGGGACCTTTATATACATCTATAACGTAATATAACATAACCTAACCCAATCTAACATCTCGGCGGTAATATTTGACCACATTCCTGTCTTGTTAGTCCCTACGCCTCCGCGGTACCTCTATATACATCAGTAACGTAATATAACCTAACCTAACCCAACCTATCATCTCGGCGGTAATATTTGAAAACATTCATGGCGAGTTGGCCTCTACGACTCCGTTTGACCTTCATATACATCAATAACGTAATATAACCTAACCTAACCCAGGCTAACATCTCGGCGGTAATATTTGACCACATTCCTGGCTTGTTGGCCTCTACGTCTCCGTGGGACCTTCATATACATCAATAACGAAATATAACCTAACCTAACCCAACCTATCATCTCGGCGGTAATATTTGACAATATTCCTGGCGAGTTGGTCTCTACGTCTCCGTGGCATCTTTATATACATCTATAAGGTAATATAACATAACCTAACCCAATCTAACATCTCGGTGGTAATATTTAACCACATTCCTGGCTTGTTGGCCTCTACGTCTCCGTGTGACCTTTATATACATCTATAACCTAATATAACCTGACCTAACCCAATCTAACATCTCGGCGGTAATATTAGACCACATTCCTGTCTTGTTAGTCCCTACGCCTCCGCGGTACCTCTATATACATCAGTAACGTAATATAACCTAACCTAACCCAACCTAACATTTCGGCGGTTATATTTGACAACATTCCTGGCGAGTTTGCTTCTCCGTCTCCGTGGGACCTTTTTATACATCAATAACGTAATATAACTTAACCTAACACAACCTAACATCTCGGCGGCAATATTTGACCACATTCCTGGCGAGTTGGTCTCTACGTCTCCATGGCATCTTTATATACATCAATAACGTAATATAATATAACCAAACCAAATCTAACATCTCGGCGGTAATATTTAACCACATTCCTGGCTTGTTGGACTCTACGTCTCCGTGCGACCTTTATATACATCTATAAAGTAATATAACATAACCGAACCCAACCTATCATCTCGGCGGTAATATTTGACAACATTCCTGTCTTGTTGGCCTTTACGTCTCCGTGGGACCTTTATATACATCAATAACGTAATATAACCTAATCTAACCCAACCTAACATCTCCGGGGTAATATTTGACAACATACCTGGCGAGTTGGCCTATACGTCTCCTTGGGACCCTCATATACATCAATAACGAAATATAACCTAACCTAACCCAACCTAACATCTCGGCGGTAATATTTGAAAACATTCATGGCGAGTTGGCCTCTACGTCTCCTTGGGACCTTCATATACATCTATGACGTAATATAACCTATCATAACACAACCTAACATTTCGGCGGTAATATTTGACAACATTCCTGGCGAGTTGGCCTCTAGGTCTCCGTTTGACTTTCACATACATCAATAACGTAATATAACCTAACCTAACCCAATCTAACATCTCGGCGGTAATATTTGACATCATTCCTGGCGAGTTGGCCTCTAAGTCTCCGTTTGACCTTCATATACATCAATAACGTAATATAACCTAACCTAAACCAACCTAACATCTCCGGGGTAATATTTGAACACATTCCTGGCTTGTTGGACTCTACGTCTCCGTGGGACCTTTATATACATCAATAACGTAATATAACCTAACCTAACCCAACCTAACATCTCGGCGGTAATATTTGACCACATTCCTGGCTTGTTGGCCTCTACGTCTCCGTGGGACCTTTATATACATCAATAACGTAATATAACCTAACCTAACCCTACCTAATATCTCGGCGGTAATATTTGAAAACATTCATGGCGAGTTGGACTCTACGTCTCCGTTTGACCTTCATATACATCAATGACGATATATAACATAACCGAACCCAACCTATCATCTCGGCGGTAATATTTGACAACATTCCTGTCTTGTTGGCCTTTACGTCTCCGTGGGACCTTGATATACATCAATAACGTAATATAACCTAATCTAACCCAACCTAACATCTCCGGGGTAATATTAGACAACATACCTGGCGAGTTGGCCTCTACGTCTCCTTGGGACCCTCATATACATCAATAACGAAATATAACCTAACCTAACCCAACCTATCATCTCAGCGGTAATATTTGACAATATTCCTGGCGAGTTGGCCTCTACGTCTCCGTGGCATCTTTATATACATCTATAACGTAATATAACATAACCTAACCCAGCCTAACACACGGCGGTAATATTTGACCACATTCCTGGCTTGTTGGCCTCTACGTCTCCGTGGGACCTTTATATACATAAATAACGTAATACAACCTAACCTAACCCAACCTAACATCTCGGCGGTAATATTCGACAACATACCTGGCGAGTTGGCCTCTACGTCTACGTTTGACCTTCATATACATCAATAACGTAATATAACCTAACCTCACCCAGGCTAACATCTCGGCGGTAATATTTGACCACATTCCTGGCTTGTTGGCCTCTACGTCTCCGTGGGACCTTTATATACATCTATAACGTAATATAACCTAACCTAACCCAACCTAACATCTCGGCGGTAATATTTGACAACATTCATGGCGAGTTGGCCTCTACCTCTCCGTGGGACCTTTATATACATCAATAACGTAATATAACCTAACCTAACCCAACCTAACATCTCGGCGGTAATATTTGAAAACATTCATGGCGAGTTGGCCTCTACGTCTCCGTGGGACCTTTATATACATCAA
This sequence comes from Xylocopa violacea, assembly GCA_963969225.1. NCBI lineage: Eukaryota > Metazoa > Arthropoda > Insecta > Hymenoptera > Apidae > Xylocopa > Xylocopa violacea. The sequence goes on from CAXAJV010000015.1 coordinate 4,415,483, forward strand.
TAACGTAATATAACCTAACGTAACCCAACCTAACATCTCCGGGGTAATATTGGACAACATACCTGGCGAGTTGGCCTCTACGTCTCCTTGGGACCTTCATATACATCTATAACGTAATATAACCTATCATAACACAACCTAACATCTCGGCGGTAATATTTGACCACATTCCTGGCGAGTTGGCCTCTAGGTCTCCGTTTGACTTTCATATACATCAATAACGTAATATAACCTAACCTAACCCAACCTATCATCTCGGCGGTAATATTTGACCACATTCCTGGCTTGTTGGCCTCTACGTCTCCGTGGGACCTTTATATACATCAATAACGTAATATAACCTAACCTAACCCTACCTAACATCTCGGCGGTAATATTTGAAAACATTCATGGCGAGTTGGCCTCTACGACTCCGTTTGACCTTCATATACATCAATAACGAAATATAACCTAACCGAACTCAACCTACCATCTCGGCGGTAATATTTGACAACATTCCTGGCTTGTTGGCCTTTACGTCTCCGTGGGACCTTTATATACATCAATAACGAAATATAACCTAATCTAACCCAACCTAACATCTCCGGGGTAATATTTGACAACATACCTGGCGAGTTGGCCTCTACGTCTCCTTGGGACCTTCATATACATCAATAACGAAATATAACCTAACCTAACCCAACCTATCATCTCGGCGGTAATATTTGACAATATTCCTGGCGAGTTGGTCTCTACGTCTCCGTGGCATCTTTATATACATCTAGAAGGTAATATAACATAACCTAACCCAATCTAACATCTCGGCGGTAATATTTAACCACATTCCTGGCTTGTTGGCCTCTACGTCTTCGTGTGACCTTTATATACATCTATAACCTAATATAACCTAACCTAACCCAATCTAACATCTCGGCGGTAATATTAGACCACATTCCTGTCTTGTTAGTCCCTACGCCTCCGCGGTACCTCTATATACATCAGTAACGTAATATAACCTAACCTAACCCAACCTAACATTTCGGCGGTAATATTTGACAACATTCCTGCCGAGTTGGCTTCTCCGTCTCCGTGGGACCTTTATATACATCAGTAACGTAATATAACCTAACCTAACCCAACCTAACATCTCGGCGGTAATATTTGACAATATTCCTGGCGAGTTGGTCTCTACGTCTCCATGGCATCTTTATATACATCAATAACGTAATATAACATAACCTAACCAAATCTAGCATCTCGGCGGTAATATTTAACCACATTCCTGGCTTGTTGGACTCTACGTCTCCGTGCGACCTTTATATACATCTATAACGTAATATAACATAACCTAACCCAATCTAACATCTCGGCGGTAATATTTGACATCATTCCTGGCGAGTTGGCCTCTAAGTCTCCGTTTGACCTTCATATACATCAATAACGTAATATAACCTAACCTAAACCAACCTAACATCTCCGGGGTAATATTTGAACACATTCCTGGCGAGTTGGCCTCTACGTCTCCGTGGCATCTTTATATACATCTATAACGTAATATAACATAACCTAACCCAGCCTAACACACGGCGGTAATATTTGACCACATTCCTGGCTTGTTGGCCTCTACGTCTCCGTGGGACCTTTATATACATAAATAACGTAATACAACCTAACCTAACCCAACCTAACATCTCGGCGGTAATATTCGACAGCATACCTGGCGAGTTGGCCTCTACGTCTCCGTTTGACTTTCATATACATCAATAACGTAATATAACCTAACCTAACCCAGCCTAACATCTCGGCGGTAATATTTGACCACATTCCTGGCTTGTTGGCCTCTACGTCTCCGTGTGACCTTTATATACATCTATAACCTAATATAACCTAACCTAACCCAATCTAACATCTCGGCGGTAATATTAGACCACATTCCTGTCTTGTTAGTCCCTACGCCTCCGCGGTACCTCTATATACATCAGTAACGTAATATAACCTAACCTAACCCAACCTAACATTTCGGCGGTAATATTTGACAACATTCCTGGCGAGTTGGCTTCTCCGTCTCCGTGGGACCTTTATATACATCAATAACGTAATATAACTTAACCTAACACAACCTAACATCTCGGCGGCAATATTTGACCACATTCCTGGCGAGTTGGCCTCTAGGTCTCCGTTTGACTTTCATATACATCAATAACGTAATATAACCTAACCTAACCCAACCTATCATCTCGGCGGTAATCTTTGACAACATTCATGGCGAGTTGGCATCTACGTCTCCGTGGGACCTTTATATACATCAATAACGTAATATAACCTAATCTAACCCAACCTAACATCTCCGGGGTAATATTTGACAACATACCTGGCGAGTTGGCCTCTACGTCTCCTTGGGACCCTCATATACATCAATAACGAAATATAACCTAACCTAACCCAACCTATCATCTCAGCGGTAATATTTGACAATATTCCTGGCGAGTTGGCCTCTACGTCTCCGTGGCATCTTTATATACATCTATAACGTAATATAACATAACCTAACCCAGCCTAACACACGGCGGTAATATTTGACCACATTCCTGGCTTGTTGGCCTCTACGTCTCCGTGGGACCTTTATATACATAAATAACGTAATACAACCTAACCTAACCCAACCTAACATCTCGGCGGTAATATTCGACAACATACCTGGCGAGTTGGCCTCTACGTCTACGTTTGACCTTCATATACATCAATAACGTAATATAACCTAACCTAACCCAGGCTAACATCTCGGCGGTAATATTTGACCACATTCCTGGCTTGTTGGCCTCTACGTCTCCGTGGGACCTTTATATACATCAATAACGTAATATAACCTAACCTAACCCAACCTAACATCTCGGCGGTAATATTTGAAAACATTCATGGCGAGTTGGCCTCTACGTCTCCGTGGGACCTTTATATACATCAATAACGTAATATAACCTAACGTAACCCAACCTAACATCTCCGGGGTAATATTGGACAACATACCTGGCGAGTTGGCCTCTACGTCTCCTTGGGACCTTCATATACATCAATAACGTAATATAACCTATCATAACACAACCTAACATCTCGGCGGTAATATTTGACCACATTCCTGGCGAGTTGGCCTCTAGGTCTCCGTTTGACTTTCATATACATCAATAACGTAATATAACCTAACGTAACCCAACCTAACATCTCCGGGGTAATATTGGACAACATACCTGGCGAGTTGGCCTCTACGTCTCCTTGGGACCTTCATATACATCAATAACGAAATATAACCTAACCTAACCCAACCTATCATCTCGGCGGTAATATTTGACAATATTCCTGGCGAGTTGGTCTCTACGTCTCCGTGGCATCTTTATATACATCTATAAGGTAATATAACATAACCCAACCCAATCTAACATCTCGGCGGTAATATTTAACCACATTCCTGGCTTGTTGGCCTCTACGTCTCCGTGTGACCTTTATATACATCTATAATCTAATATAACCTAACCTAACCCAATCTAACATCTCGGCGGTAATATTAGACCACATTCCTGTCTTGTTAGTCCCTACGCCTCCGTGGGACCTTTATATACATCTATAACGTAATATAACCTAACCTAACCCAACCTAACATCTCGGCGGTAATATTTGACAACATTCCTGGCGAGTTGGCTTCTCCGTCTCCGTGGGACCTTTATATACATCAGTAACGTAATATAACCTAACCTAACCCAACCTAACATCTCGGCGGTAATATTTGACAATATTCCTGGCGAGTTGGTCTCTACGTCTCCATGGCATCTTTATATACATCAATAACGTAATATAATATAACCTAACCAAATCTAACATCTCGGCGGTAATATTTAACCACATTCCTGGCTTGTTGGACTCTACGTCTCCGTGCGACCTTTATATACATCTATAACGTAATATAACATAACCTAACCCAACCTAACATCTCCGGGGTAATATTTGACCACATTCCTGGCTTGTTGGACTCTACGTCTCCGTGGGACCTTTATATACATCTATAACGTAATATAACCTAACCTAACCCAACCTAACATCTCGGCGGTAATATTTGACAACATTCATGGCGAGTTGGCCTCTACCTCTCCGTGGGACCTTTATTTACATCAATAACGTAATATAACCTAACCTAACCCAACCTAACATCTCGGCGGTAATATTTGAAAACATTCATGGCGAGTTGGCCTCTACGTCTCCTTGGGACCTTCATATACATCAATAACGTAATATAACCTATCATAACACAACCTAACATCTCGGCGGTAATATTTGACCACATTCCTCGCGAGTTGGCCTCTAGGTCTCCGTCTGACTTTCATATACATCAATAACGTAATATAACCTAACCTAACCCAACCTATCATCTCGGCGGTAATATTTGAAAACATTCATAGCGAGTTGGCCTCTACGTCTCCGTGGGACCTTTGTATAGATCAATAACGTAATATAACCTAACCTAACCCAGCCTAACATCTCGGCGGTAATATTTGACCACATTCCTGGCTTGTTGGCCTCTACGTCTCCGTGTGATCTTTATATACATCTATAACCTAATATAACCTAACCTAACCCAATCTAACATCTCGGCGGTAATATTAGACCACATTCCTGTCTTGTTAGTCCCTACGCCTCCGCGGTACCTCTATATACATCAGTAACGTAATATAACCTAACCTAACCCAACCTAACATCTCCGGGGTAATATTTGACAACATACCTGGCGAGTTGGCGTCTACGTCTTCTTGGGACCTTCATATACATCAATAACATAATATAACCTAACCTAACACAACCTAACATCTCGGCGGTAATATTTGACCACATTGCTGGCGAGTTGGCCTCTACGTCTCCGTGGGACCTTTATATACATCAATAACGTAATATAACCTAACCTAACCCAACCTAACATCTCCGGGGTAATATTTGACAACATACCTGGCGAGTTGGCGTCTACGTCTTCTTGGGACCTTCATATACATCAATAACATAATATAACCTAACCTAACACAACCTAACATCTCGGCGGTAATATTTGACCACATTGCTGGCGAGTTGGCCTCTACGTCTACGTTTGACCTTCATATACATCAATAACGTAATATAACCTAACCTAACCCAGCCTAACATCTCGGCGGTAATATTTGACCACATTCATGGCGAGTTGGCCTCTACGTCTCCGTGGGACCTTTATATACATCAATAACGTAATATAACCTAACCTAACCCAACCTAACATCTCGGCGGTAGTATTTGACCACATTCCTGGCTTGTTGGCCTCTACGTCTCCGTGGGACCTTTATATACATCAATAACGTAATACAACCTAACCTAACCCAACCTATCATTTCGGCGGTAATATTCGACAACATACCTGGCGAGTTGGCCTCTACGTCTCCGTGGGGCCTTTATATACTTCAATAACGTAATATAACCTAACCTAACCCAATCTAACATCTCGCCGGTAATATTTGACCACATTCCAGTCTTGTTAGTCCCTACGTCTCCGCGCGACCTCTATATACATCAGTAACGTAATATAACCTAATCTAACCCAACCTAACATCTCGGCGGTAATATTTGACAATATTCCTGGCGAGTTGGTCTCTACGTCTCCATGGCATCTTTATATACATCAATAACGTAATATAACATAACCTAACCAAATCTAACATCTCGGCGGTAATATTTAACCACATTCCTGGCTTGTTGGACTCTACGTCTCCCTGCGACCTTTATATACATCTATAACGTAATATAACATAACCTAACCCAATCTAACATCTCGGCGGTAATATTTGACATCATTCCTGGCGACTTGGCCTCTAAGTCTCCGTTTGACCATCATATACATCAATAACGTAATATAACCTAACCTAAATCAACCTAACTTCTCCGGCGTAATATTTGACCACATTCCTGGCTTGTTGGACTCTACGTCTCCGTGGGACCTTTATATACATCTATAACGTAATATAACCTAACCTAACCCAACCTAACATCTCGGCGGTAATATTTGACAACATACCTGGCGAGTTGGCGTCTACGTCTTCTTGGGACCTTCATATACATCAATAACGTAATATAACCTAACCTAACCCAACCTAACATCACGGCGGTAATATTTGAAAACATTCATGGCGAGTTGGCCTCTACGTCTCCGTGGGACCTTTATATACATCAATAACGTAATATAACCTAACGTAACCCAACCTAACATCTCCGGGGTAATATTGGACAACATACCTGGCGAGTTGGCCTCTACGTCTCCTTGGGACCTTCATATACATCAATAACGTAATATAACCTATCATAACACAACCTAACATCTCGGCGGTAATATTTGACCACATTCCTGGCGAGTTGGCCTCTAGGTCTCCGTTTGACTTTCATATACATCAATAACGTAATATAACCTAACCTAACCCAACCTAACATCTCGGCGGTAATATTTGAAAACATTCATGGCGAGTTGGCCTCTACGACTCCGTTTGACCTTCATATACATCAATAACGAAAAATAACCTAACCGAACTCAACCTATCATCTCGGCGGTAATATTTGACAACATTCCTGGCTTGTTGGCCTTTACGTCTCCGTGGGACCTTTATATACATCAATAACGGAATATAACCTAATCTAACCCAACCTAACATCTCCGGGGCAATATTTGACAACATACCTGGCGAGTTGGCCTCTACGTCTCCTTGGGACCTTCATATACATCAATAACGAAATATAACCTAACCTAACCCAACCTATCATCTCGGCGGTAATATTTGACAATATTCCTGGCGAGTTGGTCTCTACGTCTCCGTGGCATCTTTATATACATCTATAAGGTAATATAACATAACCCAACCCAATCTAACATCTCGGCGGTAATATTTAACCACATTCCTGGCTTGTTGGCCTCTACGTCTCCGTGTGACCTTTATATACATCTATAACCTAATATAACCTAACCTAACCCAATCTAACATCTCGGCGGTAATATTAGACCACATTCCTGTCTTGTTAGTCCCTACGCCTCCGCGGTACCTCTATATACATCAGTAACGTAATATAACCTAACCTAACCCAACCTAACATCTCGGCGGTAATATTTGACCACATTCCTGGCTTGTTGGCCTCTACGTCTCCGTGGGACCTTTGTATACATCAATAACGTAATATAACCTAACCGAACTCAACCTATCATCTCGGCGGTAATATTTGACAACATTCCTGGCTTGTTGGCCTTTACGTCTCCGTGGGAGCTTTATATACATCAATAACGTAATATAACCTAATCTAACCCAACCTAACACCTCCGGGGTAATATTTGACAACATACCTGGCGAGTTGGCCTCTACGTCTCCTTGGGACCTTCATATACATCAATAACGAAATATAACCTAACCTAACCCAACCTATCATCTCGGCGGTAATATTTGACAATATTCCTGGCGAGTTGGTCTCTACGTCTCCGTGGCATCTTTATATACATCTATAAGGTAATATAACATAACCTAACCCAATCTAACATCTCGGCGGTAATATTTAACCACATTCCTGGCTTGTTGGCCTCTACGTCTCCGTGTGACCTTTATATACATCTATAACCTAATATAACCTAACCTAAACCAATCTAACATCTCGGAGGTAATATTAGACCACATTCCTGTCTTGTTAGTCCCTACGCCTCCGCGGTACCTCTATATACATCAGTAACGTAATATAACCTAACCTAACCCAACCTAACATCTCGGCGGTAATATTTGACCACATTCCTGGCTTGTTGGCCTCTACGTCTCCGTGGGACCTTTATATACATCAATAACGTAATATAACTTAACCTAACACAACCTAACATCTCGGCGGCAATATTTGACCACATTCCTGGCGAGTTGGCCTCTAGGGCTCCGTTTGACTTTCATATACATCAATAACGTAATATAACCTAACCTAACCCAACCTATCATCTCGGCGGTAATCTTTGACAACATTCCTGGCTTGTTGGCCTTTACGTCTCCGTGGGACCTTTATATACATCAATAACGTAATATAACCTAATCTGACCCAACCTATCATCTCGGCGGTAATATTCGACAACATACCTGTCGAATTTGGCCTCTACATTTACGTTTGACCTTCATATACATCAATAACGAAATATAACTTAACCTAACCCAACCTAACATCTCCGCGGTAATATTTGACAACATTCCTGGCGAGTTGGCCTCTACGTCTCCGTGGGACCTTTATATGCATCAATAACGTAATATGACCTAACCTAACACAACCTAACATCTCGGCGGCAATACTTGACCACATTCCTGGCGAGTTGGCCTCTAGGTCTCCTTGGGACCTTCATATACATCAATAACGAAATATAACCTAACCTAACCCAACCTATCATCTCGGCGGTAATATTTGACAATATTCCTGGCGAGTTGGTCTCTACGTCTCCGTGGCATCTTTATATACATCTATAAGGTAATATAACCTAATCTAACCCAACCTAACATCTCCGGGGTAATATTTGACAACATACCTGGCGAGTTGGCCTCTACGTCTCCTTGGGACCCTCATATACATCAATAACGAAATATAACCTAACCTAACCCAACCTAACATCTCCGGGGTAATATTTGACCACATTCCTGGCTTGTTGGCCTCTACGTCTCCGTGGGACCTTTGTATACATCAATAACGTAATATAACCTAACCGAACTTAACCTATCATCTCGGCGGTAATATTTGACAACATTCCTGGCTTGTTGGCCTTTACGTCTCCGTGGGAGCTTTATATACATCAATAACGTAATATAACCTAATCTAACCCAACCTAACACCTCCGGGGTAATATTTGACAACATACCTGGCGAGTTGGCCTCTACGTCTCCTTGGGACCTTCATATACATCAATAACGAAATATAACCTAACCTAACCCAACCTATCATCTCGGCGGTAATATTTGACAATATTCCTGGCGAGTTGGTCTCTACGTCTCCGTGGCATCTTTATATACATCTATAAGGTAATATAACATAACCTAACCCAATCTAACATCTCGGCGGTAATATTTAACCACATTCCTGGCTTGTTGGCCTCTACGTCTCCGTGTGACCTTTATATACATCTATAACCTAATATAACCTAACCTAAACCAATCTAACATCTCGGAGGTAATACTTGACCACATTCCTGGCGAGTTGGCCTCTAGGTCTCCGTTTGACTTTCATATACATCAATAACGTAATATAACCTAACCTAACCCAACCTAACATCTCGGCGGTAATATTTGAAAACATTCCTGGCTTGTTGGCCTTTACGTCTCCGTGGGACCTTTATATACATCAATAACGTAATATAACCTAATCTAACCCAACCTAACATCTCCGGGGTAATATTTGACAACATACCTGGCGAGTTGGCCTCTACGTCTCCTTGGGACCTTCATATACATCAATAACGAAATATAACCTAACCTAACCCAACCTATCATCTCGGCGGTAATATTTGACAATATTCCTGGCGAGTTGGTCTCTACGTCTCCGTGGCATCTTTATATACATCTATAAGGTAATATAACCTAATCTAACCCAACCTAACATCTCCGGGGTAATATTTGACAACATACCTGGCGAGTTGGCCTCTACGTCTCCTTGGGACCCTCATATACATCAATAACGAAATATAACCTAACCTAACCCAACCTATCATCTCCGGGGTAATATTTGACCACATTCCTGGCTTGTTGGCCTCTACGTCTCCGTGGGACCTTTATATACATCAATAACGTAATACAACCTAACCTAACCCAACCTAACATCTCGGAGGTAATATTTGACATCATTCCTGGCGAGTTGGATTCTCCGTCTCCGTGGGACCTTTATATACATCAATAACGTAATATAACCTAACCTAACCCAACCTAACATCTCGGCGGTAATATTTCACAACATTTCTGGCGAGTTGGCCTCTAGGTCTCCGTTTGACCTTCATATACATCGATAACGTAATATAACCTAACCTAACCCAACCTATCATTTCGGCGGTAATATTTGACAACATTCCTGGCGAGTTGGCCTCTACGTCTCCGTGGGGCCTTTATATACTTCAATAACGTAATATAACCTAACCTAACCCAATCTAACATCTCGCCGGTAATATTTGACCACATTCCAGTCTTGTTAGTCCCTACGTCTCCGCGGGACCTCTATATACATCAGTAACGTAATATAACCTAACCTAACCCTACCTAACATCTCGGCGGTAATATTTGAAAACATTCATGGCGAGTTGGCCTCTACGACTCCGTTTGACCTTCATATACATCAATAACGAAATATAACCTAACCTAACCCAACCTATCATCTCGGCGGTAATATTTGACAATATTCCTGGCGAGTTGGTCTCTACGTCTCCGTGGCATCTTTATATACATCTATAAGGTAATATAACATAACCTAACCCAATCTAACATCTCGGCGGTAATATTTAACCACATTCCTGGCTTGTTGGCCTCTACGTCTCCGTGTGACCTTTATATACATCTATAACCTAATATAACCTAACCTAACCCAATCTAACATCTCGGCGGTAATATTAGACCACATTCCTGTCTTGTTAGTCCCTACGCCTCCGCGGTACCTCTATATACATCAGTAACGTAATATAACCTAACCTAACCCAACCTAACATTTCGGCGGTAATATTTGACAACATTCCTGGCGAGTTGGCTTCTCCGTCTCCGTGGGACCTTTATATACATCAATAACGTAATATAACTTAACCTAACACAACCTAACATCTCGGCGGCAATATTTGACCACATTCCTGGCGAGTTGGCCTCTAGGTCTCCGTTTGACTTTCATATACATCAATAACGTAATATAACCTAACCTAACCCAACCTATCATCTCGGCGGTAATCTTTGACAACATTCATGGCGAGTTGGCATCTACGTCTCCGTGGGACCTTTATATACATCAATAACGTAATATAACCTAATCTAACCCAACCTAACATCTCCGGGGTAATATTTGACAACATACCTGGCGAGTTGGCCTCTACGTCTCCTTGGGACCCTCATATACATCAATAACGAAATATAACCTAACCTAACCCAACCTATCATTTCAGCGGTAATATTTGACAATATTCCTGGCGAGTTGGCCTCTACGTCTCCGTGGCATCTTTATATACATCTATAACGTAATATAACATAACCTAACCCAGCCTAACACACGGCGGTAATATTTGACCACATTCCTGGCTTGTTGGCCTCTACGTCTCCGTGGGACCTTTATATACATAAATAACGTAATACAACCTAACCTAACCCAACCTAACATCTCGGCGGTAATATTCGACAACATACCTGGCGAGTTGGCCTCTACGTCTACGTTTGACCTTCATATACATCAATAACGTAATATAACCTAACCTAACCCAGGCTAACATCTCGGCGGTAATATTTGACCACATTCCTGGCTTGTTGGCCTCTACGTCTCCGTGGGACCTTTATATACATCAATAACGTAATATAACCTAACCTAACCCAATCTAACATCTCGCCGGTAATATTTGACCACATTCCAGTCTTGTTAGTCCCTACGTCTCCGCGGGACCTCTATATACATCAGTAACGTAATATAACCTAACCTAACCCTACCTAACATCTCGGCGGTAATATTTGAAAACATTCATGGCGAGTTGGCCTCTACGACTCCGTTTGACCTTCATATACATCAATAACGAAATATAACCTAACCGAACTCAACCTATCATCTCGGCGGTAATATTTGACAACATTCCTGGCTTGTTGGCCTTTACGTCTCCGTGGGACCTTTATATACATCAATAACGTAATATAACCTAATCTAACCCAGCCTAACATCTCCGGGGTAATATTTGACAACATACCTGGCGAGTTGGCCTCTACGTCTCCTTGGGACCTTCATATACATCAATAACGAAATATAACCTAACCTAACCCAACCTATCATCTCGGCGGTAATATTTGACAATATTCCTGGCGAGTTGGTCTCTACGTCTCCGTGGCATCTTTATATACATCTATAAGGTAATATAACATAACCTAACCCAATCTAACATCTCGGCGGTAATATTTGACAACATACCTGCCGAGTTGGCCTCTACGTCTCCTTGGGACCCTCATATACATCAATAACGAAATATAACCTAACCTAACACAACCTAACATCTCGGCGGTAATATTTGACCACATTCCTGGCGAGTTGGCCTCTAGGTCTCCGTTTGACTTTCATATACATCAATAACGTAATATAACCTAACCTAACCCAACCTAACATCTCGGCGGTAATATTTGAAAACATTCATGGCGAGTTGGCCTCTACGACTCCGTTTGACCTTCATATACATCAATAACGAAATATAACCTAACCGAACTCAACCTATCATCTCGGCGGTAATATTTGACAACATTCCTGGCTTGTTGGCCTTTACGTCTCCGTGGGACCTTTATATACATCAATAACGGAATATAACCTAATCTAACCCAACCTAACATCTCCGGGGCAATATTTGACAACATACCTGGCGAGTTGGCCTCTACGTCTCCTTGGGACCTTCATATACATCAATAACGAAATATAACCTAACCTAACCCAACCTATCATCTCGGCGGTAATATTTGACAATATTCCTGGCGAGTTGGTCTCTACGTCTCCGTGGCATCTTTATATACATCTATAAGGTAATATAACATAACCCAACCCAATCTAACATCTCGGCGGTAATATTTAACCACATTCCTGGCTTGTTGGCCTCTACGTCTCCGTGTGACCTTTATATACATCTATAACCTAATATAACCTAACCTAACCCAATCTAACATCTCGGCGGTAATATTAGACCACATTCCTGTCTTGTTAGTCCCTACGCCTCCGCGGTACCTCTATATACATCAGTAACGTAATATAACCTAACCTAACCCAACCTAACATCTCGGCGGTAATATTTGACCACATTCCTGGCTTGTTGGCCTCTACGTCTCCGTGGGACCTTTGTATACATCAATAACGTAATATAACCTAACCGAACTCAACCTATCATCTCGGCGGTAATATTTGACAACATTCCTGGCTTGTTGGCCTTTACGTCTCCGTGGGAGCTTTATATACATCAATAACGTAATATAACCTAATCTAACCCAACCTAACACCTCCGGGGTAATATTTGACAACATACCTGGCGAGTTGGCCTCTACGTCTCCTTGGGACCTTCATATACATCAATAACGAAATATAACCTAACCTAACCCAACCTATCATCTCGGCGGTAATATTTGACAATATTCCTGGCGAGTTGGTCTCTACGTCTCCGTGGCATCTTTATATACATCTATAAGGTAATATAACATAACCTAACCCAATCTAACATCTCGGCGGTAATATTTAACCACATTCCTGGCTTGTTGGCCTCTACGTCTCCGTGTGACCTTTATATACATCTATAACCTAATATAACCTAACCTAAACCAATCTAACATCTCGGAGGTAATATTAGACCACATTCCTGTCTTGTTAGTCCCTACGCCTCCGCGGTACCTCTATATACATCAGTAACGTAATATAACCTAACCTAACCCAACCTAACATCTCGGCGGTAATATTTGACCACATTCCTGGCTTGTTGGCCTCTACGTCTCCGTGGGACCTTTATATACATCAATAACGTAATATAACTTAACCTAACACAACCTAACATCTCGGCGGCAATATTTGACCACATTCCTGGCGAGTTGGCCTCTAGGGCTCCGTTTGACTTTCATATACATCAATAACGTAATATAACCTAACCTAACCCAACCTATCATCTCGGCGGTAATCTTTGACAACATTCATGGCGAGTTGGCCTCTACGTCTCCGTGGGACCTTTATATACATCAATAACGAAATATAACCTAACCCAACACAACCTATCATCTCGGCGGTAATATTCGACAACATACCTGGCGAATTTGGCCTCTACATTTACGTTTGACCTTCATATACATCAATAACGAAATATAACTTAACCTAACCCAACCTAACATCTCCGCGGTAATATTTGACAACATTCCTGGCGAGTTGGCCTCTACGTCTCCGTGGGACCTTTATATGCATCAATAACGTAATATGACCTAACCTAACACAACCTAACATCTCGGCGGCAATACTTGACCACATTCCTGGCGAGTTGGCCTCTAGGTCTCCGTTTGACTTTCATATACATCAATAACGTAATATAACCTAACCTAACCCAACCTAACATCTCGGCGGTAATATTTGAAAACATTCCTGGCTTGTTGGCCTTTACGTCTCCGTGGGACCTTTATATACATCAATAACGTAATATAACCTAATCTAACCCAACCTAACATCTCCGGGGTAATATTTGACAACATACCTGGCGAGTTGGCCTCTACGTCTCCTTGGGACCTTCATATACATCAATAACGAAATATAACCTAACCTAACCCAACCTATCATCTCGGCGGTAATATTTGACAATATTCCTGGCGAGTTGGTCTCTACGTCTCCGTGGCATCTTTATATACATCTATAAGGTAATATAACCTAATCTAACCCAACCTAACATCTCCGGGGTAATATTTGACAACATACCTGGCGAGTTGGCCTCTACGTCTCCTTGGGACCCTCATATACATCAATAACGAAATATAACCTAACCTAACCCAACCTAACATCTCCGGGGTAATATTTGACAACATACCTGGCGAGTTGGCCTCTACGTCTCCTTGGGACCTTCATATACATCAATAACGAAATATAACCTAACCTAACCCAACCTATCATCTCGGCGGTAATATTTGACAATATTCCTGGCGAGTTGGTCTCTACGTCTCCGTGGCATCTTTATATACATCTATAAGGTAATATAACCTAATCTAACCCAACCTAACATCTCCGGGGTAATATTTGACAACATACCTGGCGAGTTGGCCTCTACGTCTCCTTGGGACCCTCATATACATCAATAACGAAATATAACCTAACCTAACCCAACCTATCATCTCAGCGGTAATATTTGACAATATTCCTGGCGAGTTGGCCTCTACGTCTCCGTGGCATCTTTATATACATCTATAACGTAATATAACATAACCTAACCCAGCCTAACATCTCGGCGGTAATATTTGACCAAATTCCTGGCTTGTTGGCCTCTACGTCTCCGTGGGACCTTTATATAAATCAATAACGTAATACAACCTAACCTAACCCAACCTAACATCTCGGAGGTAATATTTGACATCATTCCTGGCGAGTTGGATTCTCCGTCTCCGTGGGACCTTTATATACATCAATAACGTAATATAACCTAACCTAACCCAACCTAACATCTCGGCGGTAATATTTCACAACATTTCTGGCGAGTTGGCCTCTAGGTCTCCGTTTGACCTTCATATACATCGATAACGTAATATAACCTAACCTAACCCAACCTATCATTTCGGCGGTAATATTTGACAACATTCCTGGCGAGTTGGCATCTACGTCTTCGTGGGGCCTTTATATACTTCAATAACGTAATATAACCTAACCTAACCCAATCTAACATCTCGCCGGTAATATTTGACCACATTCCAGTCTTGTTAGTCCCTACGTCTCCGCGGGACCTCTATATACATCAGTAACGTAATATAACCTAACTTAACCCTACCTAACATCTCGGCGGTAATATTTGAAAACATTCATGGCGAGTTGGCCTCTACGACGCCGTTTGACCTTCATATACATCAATAACGAAATATAACCTAACCGAACTCAACCTATCATCTTGGCGGTAATATTTGACAACATTCCTGGCTTGTTGGCCTTTACGTCTCCGTGGGACCTTTATATACATCAATAACGTAATATAACCTAATCTAACCCAACCTAACATCTCCGGGGTAATATTTGACAACATACCTGGCGAGTTGGCCTCTACGTCTCCTTGGGACCTTCATATACATCAATAACGAAATATAACCTAACCTAACCCAACCTATCATCTCGGCAGTAATATTTGACAATATTCCTGGCGAGTTGGTCTCTACGTCTCCGTGGCATCTTTATATACATCTATAAGGTAATATAATATAACCTAACCAAATCTAACATCTCGGCGGTAATATTTAACCACATTCCTGGCTTGTTGGACTCTACGTCTCCGTGCGACCTTTATATACATCTATAACGTAATATAACATAACCTAACCCAACCTAACATCTCCGGGGTAATATTTGACCACATTCCTGGCTTGTTGGCCTCTACGTCTCCGTGGGACCTTTATATACATCAATAACGTAATACAACCTAACCTAACCCAACCTAACATCTCGGAGGTAATATTTGACATCATTCCTGGCGAGTTGGATTCTCCGTCTCCGTGGGACCTTTATATACATCAATAACGTAATATAACCTAACCTAACCCAACCTATC
Organism: Xylocopa violacea; assembly: GCA_963969225.1. NCBI lineage: Eukaryota > Metazoa > Arthropoda > Insecta > Hymenoptera > Apidae > Xylocopa > Xylocopa violacea. The sequence continues at coordinate 4,431,975 of CAXAJV010000015.1, forward strand.
ATTTCGGCGGTAATATTTGACAACATTCCTGGCGAGTTGGCCTCTACGTCTCCGTGGGGCCTTTATATACTTCAATAACGTAATATAACCTAACCTAACCCAATCTAACATCTCGCCGGTAATATTTGACCACATTCCAGTCTTGTTAGTCCCTACGTCTCCGCGGGACCTCTATATACATCAGTAACGTAATATAACCTAACCTAACCCTACCTAACATCTCGGCGGTAATATTTGAAAACATTCATGGCGAGTTGGCCTCTACGACTCCGTTTGACCTTCATATACATCAATAACGAAATATAACCTAACCGAACTCAACCTATCATCTCGGCGGTAATATTTGACAACATTCCTGGCTTGTTGGCCTCTACGTCTCCTTGGGACCCTCATATACATCAATAACGAAATATAACCTAACCTAACCCAACCTAACATCTCCGGGGTAATATTTGACAACATACCTGGCGAGTTGGCCTCTACGTCTCCTTGGGACCTTCATATACATCAATAACGAAATATAACCTAACCTAACCCAACCTATCATCTCGGCGGTAATATTTGACAATATTCCTGGCGAGTTGGTCTCTACGTCTCCGTGGCATCTTTATATACATCTATAAGGTAATATAACATAACCTAACCCAATCTAACATCTCGGCGGTAATATTTAACCACATTCCTGGCTTGTTGGCCTCTACGTCTCCGTGTGACCTTTATATACATCTATAACCTAATATAACCTAACCTAACCCAATCTAACATCTCGGCGGTAATATTAGACCACATTCCTGTCTTGTTAGTCCCTACGCCTCCGCGGTACCTCTATATACATCAGTAACGTAATATAACCTAACCTAACCCAACCTAACATTTCGGCGGTAATATTTGACAACATTCCTGGCGAGTTGGCTTCTCCGTCTCCGTGGGACCTTTATATACATCAATAACGTAATATAACTTAACCTAACACAACCTAACATCTCGGCGGCAATATTTGACCACATTCCTGGCGAGTTGGCCTCTAGGTCTCCGTTTGACTTTCATATACATCAATAACGTAATATAACCTAACCTAACCCAACCTATCATCTCGGCGGTAATCTTTGACAACATTCATGGCGAGTTGGCATCTACGTCTCCGTGGGACCTTTATATACATCAATAACGTAATATAACCTAATCTAACCCAACCTAACATCTCCGGGGTAATATTTGACAACATACCTGGCAGGTTGGCCTCTACGTCTCCTTGGGACCCTCATATACATCAATAACGAAATATAACCTAACCTAACCCAACCTATCATTTCAGCGGTAATATTTGACAATATTCCTGGCGAGTTGGCCTCTACGTCTCCGTGGCATCTTTATATACATCTATAACGTAATATAACATAACCTAACCCAGCCTAACACACGGCGGTAATATTTGACCACATTCCTGGCTTGTTGGCCTCTACGTCTCCGTGGGACCTTTATATACATAAATAACGTAATACAACCTAACCTAACCCAACCTAACATCTCGGCGGTAATATTCGACAACATACCTGGCGAGTTGGCCTCTACGTCTACGTTTGACCTTCATATACATCAATAACGTAATATAACCTAACCTAACCCAGGCTAACATCTCGGCGGTAATATTTGACCACATTCCTGGCTTGTTGGCCTCTACGTCTCCGTGGGACCTTTATATACATCAATAACGTAATATAACCTAACCTAACCCAATCTAACATCTCGCCGGTAATATTTGACCACATTCCAGTCTTGTTAGTCCCTACGTCTCCGCGGGACCTCTATATACATCAGTAACGTAATATAACCTAACCTAACCCTACCTAACATCTCGGCGGTAATATTTGAAAACATTCATGGCGAGTTGGCCTCTACGACTCCGTTTGACCTTCATATACATCAATAACGAAATATAACCTAACCGAACTCAACCTATCATCTCGGCGGTAATATTTGACAACATTCCTGGCTTGTTGGCCTTTACGTCTCCGTGGGACCTTTATATACATCAATAACGTAATATAACCTAATCTAACCCAGCCTAACATCTCCGGGGTAATGTTTGACAACATACCTGGCGAGTTGGCCTCTACGTCTCCTTGGGACCTTCATATACATCAATAACGAAATATAACCTAACCTAACCCAACCTATCATCTCGGCGGTAATATTTGACAATATTCCTGGCGAGTTGGTCTCTACGTCTCCGTGGCATCTTTATATACATCTATAAGGTAATATAACATAACCTAACCCAATCTAACATCTCGGCGGTAATATTTGACAACATACCTGGCGAGTTGGCCTCTACGTCTCCTTGGGACCCTCATATACATCAATAACGAAATATAACCTAACCTAACCCAACCTATCATCTCAGCGGTAATATTTGAAAACATTCATGGCGAGTTTGCCTCTACGTCTCCGTTTGTCCTTCATATACATCAATAACGAAATATAACCTAACCGAAACCAACCTATCATTTCGGCGGTAATATTTGACAACATTCCTGGCTTGTTGGCCTTTACGTATCCGTGGGACCTTTATATACATCAATAACGTAATATAACCTAATCTATCCCAACCTAACATCTCCGGGGTAATATTTGACAACATACCTGGCGAGTTGGCCTCTAGGTCTCCGTTTGACTTTCATATACATCAATAACGTAATATAACCTAACCTAACCCAACCTATCATCTCGGCGGTAATATTTGAAAACATGCATAGCGAGTTGGCCTCTACGCCTCCGTAGGACCTTTATATACATCAATAACGTAATATAACCTAACCTAACCCAACCTAACATCTCCGGGGTAATATTTGACAACATACCTATCGAGTTGGCCTCTACGTCTCCCTGGGACCTTCATATACATCAATAACGTAATATAACCTAAACTAACACAACCTAACATCTCGGCGGTAATATTTGACCACATTCCTGGCGAGTTGGCCTCTACGTCTACGTTTGACCTTCATATACATCAATAACGTAATATAACTTAACCTAACCCAGCCTAACATCTCGGCGGTAATATTTGACCACATTCATGGCGAGTTGGCCTCTACGTCTCCGTGGGACCTTTACATACATCAATAACGTAATATAACCTAACCTAACCCAACCTATCATCTCGGCGGTAATATTTGAAAACATGCATAGCGAGTTGGCCTCTACGCCTCCGTAGGACCTTTATATACATCAATAACGTAATATAACCTAACCTAACCCAACCTAACATCTCCGGGGTAATATTTGACAACATACCTGGCGAGTTGGCCTCTACGTCTCCCTGGGACCTTCATATACATCAATAACGTAATATAACTTAACCTAACCCAGCCTAACATCTCGGCGGTAATATTTGACCACATTCATGGCGAGTTGGCCTCTACGTCTCCGTGGGACCTTTATATACATCAATAACGTTATATAACCTAACCTAACCAAACCTAACATCTCGGCGGTAATATTTGAAAACATTCATGGCGAGTTTGCCTCTACGTCTCCGTTTGACCTTCATATACATCAATAACGAAATATAACCTAACCGAAACCAACCTATCATTTCGGCGGTAATATTTGACAACATTCCTGGCTTGTTGGCCTTTACGTATCCGTGGGACCTTTATATACATCAATAACGTAATATAACCTAATCTATCCCAACCTAACATCTCCGGGGTAATATTTGACAACATACCTGGCGAGTTGGCCTCTACGTCTCCTTGGGACCTTCATATACATCAATAACGAAATATAACCTAACCTAACCCAACCTATCATCTCGGCGGTAATATTTGACAATATTCCTGGCGAGTTGGTCTCTACGTCTCCGTGGCATCTTTATATACATCTATAACGTAATATAACATAACCTAACCCAATCTAACATCTCGGCGGTAATATTTGTAAACATTCATGGCGAGTTGGCCTCTACGTCTCCGTGGGACCTTTATATACATCAATAACGTAATATAACCTAACCTAACTCAACCTAACATCTCCGGGCTAATATTGGACAACATTCCTGGCTTGTTGGCCTCTAGGTCTCCGTTTGACTTTCATATACATCAATAACGTAATATAACCTAACCTAACCCAACCTATCATCTCGGCGATAATATTTGAAAACATGCATAGCGAGTTGGCCTCTACGTCTCCGTGGGACCTTTATATACATCAATAACGTAATAAAACATAACCTAACCCACCCTAACATCTCGGCGGTAATATTTGACCACATTCCTGGCTTGTTGGCCTCTACGTCTCCGTGGGACCTTTATATACATCAATAACGTAATATAACCTAACCTAACCCTACCTAACATCTCGGCGGTAATATTTGAAAATATTCATGGCGAGTTGGCCTCTACGTCTCCGTTTGACCTTCATATACATCAATAACGAAATATAACCTAATCTAACCCAACCTAACATCTCCGGGGTAATATTTGACAACATACCTGGCGAGTTGGCCTCTACGTCTCCTTGGGACCTTCATATACATCAATAACGAAATATAACCTAACCTAACCCAACCTATCATCTCGGCGGTAATATTTGACAATATTCCTGGCGAGTTGGTCTCTACGTCTCCGTGGCATCTTTATATACATCTATAACGTAATATAACATAACCTAACCCAATCTAACACCTCGGCGGTAATATTTGAAAACATTCATGGCGAGTTGGCCTCTACGTCTCCGTTTGACCTTCATATACATTAATAACGAAATATAACATAACCGAAACCAACATATCATTTCGGCGGTAATATTTGACAACATTCCTGGCTTGTTGGCCTTTACGTCTCCGTGGGACCTTTATATACATCAATAACGTAATATAACCTAATCTATCCCAACCTAACATCTCCGGGGTAATATTTGACAACATACCTGGCGAGTTGGCCTCTACGTCTCCTTGGGACCTTCATATACATCAATAACGAAATATAACCTAACCTAACCCAACCTATCATCTCGGCGGTAATATTTGACAATATTCCTGGCGAGTTGGTCTCTACGTCTCCGTGGCATCTTTATATACATCTATAACGTAATATAACATAACCTAACCCAATCTAACATCTCGGCGGTAATATTTGAAAACATTCATGGCGAGTTGGCCTCTACGTCTCCGTATGACCTTCATATACATCAATAACGAAATATAACCTAACCGAAACCAACATATCATTTCGGCGGTAATATTTGACAACATTCCTGGCTTGTTGGCCTTTACGTCTCCGTGGGACCTTTATATACATCAATAACGTAATATAACCTAATCTATCCCAACCTAACATCTCCGGGGTAATATTTGACAACATACCTGGCGAGTTGGCCTCTACGTCTCCTTGGGACCTTCATATACATCAATAACGAAATATAACCTAACCTAACCCAACCTATCATCTCGGCGGTAATATTTGACAATATTCCTGGCGAGTTGGTCTCTACGTCTCCGTGGCATCTTTATATACATCTATAACGTAATATAACATAACCTAACCCAATCTAACATCTCGGCGGTAATATTTAACCACATTCCTGACTTGTTGGCCTCTAGGTCTCCGTTTGACTTTCATATACATCAATAACGTAATATAACCTAACCTAACCCAACCTAACATCTCGGCGGTAATATTTGAAAACATTCATGGCGAGTTGGCCTCTACGTCTCCGTAGGACCTTTATATACATCAATAACGTAATATAACCTAACCTAACCCAACCCAACATCTCTGGGGTAATATTTGACAACATACCTGGCGAGTTGGCCTCTACGTCTCCCTGGGACCTTCATATACATCAATAACGTAATATAACCTAACCTAACACAACCTAACATCTCGGCGGTAATATTTGACCACATTCCTGGCGAGTTGGCCTCTACGTCTACGTTTGACCTTCATATACATCAATAACGTAATATAACCTAACCTAACCCAGCCTAACATCTCGGCGGTAATATTTGACCACATTCATGGCGAGTTGGCCTCTACGTCTCCGTGGGACCTTTATATACATCAATAACGTTATATAACCTAACCTAACCCAACCTAACATCTCGGCGGTAATATTTGAAAACATTCATGGCGAGTTGGCCTCTACGTCTCCGTTTGACCTTCATATACATCAATAACGAAATATAACCTAACCGAAACCAACCTACCATTTCGGCGGTAATATTTGACAACATTCCTGGCTTGTTGGCCTTTACGTATCCGTGGGACCTTTATATACATCAATAACGTAATATAACCTAATCTATCCCAACCTAACATCTCCGGGGTAATATTTGACAACATAACTGGCGAGTTGGCCTCTACGTCGCCTTGGGACCTTCATATACATCAATAACGAAATATAACCTAACCTAACCCAACCTATCATCTCGTCGGTAATATTTGACCACATTCCTGGCGAGTTGGCCTCTAGGTCTCCGTTTGACTTTCATATACATCAATAACGTAATATAACCTAACCTAACACAACCTATCATCTCGGCGGTAATCTTTGACAACATTCATGGCGAGTTTGCCTCTACGTCTCTTTGGGACCTTCATATACATCAATAACGTAATATAACCTAACCTAACACAACCTAACATCTCGGCGGTAATATTTGACCACATTCCTGGCAAGTTGGCCTCTACGTCTACGTTTGACCTTCATATACATCAATAACGTAATATAACCTAACCTAACCCAGCCTAACATCTCGGCGGTAATATTTGACCACATTCATGGCGAGTTGGCCTCTACGTCTCCGTGGGACCTTTATATACATCAATAACGTAATATAACCTAACCTAACTCAACCTAACATCTCCGGGCTAATATTGGACAACATTCCTGGCGAGTTGGCCTCTAGGTCTCCGTTTGACTTTCATATACATCAATAACGTAATATAACCTAACCTAACCCAACCTATCATCTCGGCGGTAATATTTGAAAACATTCATAGCGAGTTGGCCTCTACGTCTCCGTGGGACCTTTATATACATCAATAACGTAATAAAACCTAACCTAACCCAGCCTAACATCTCGGCGGTAATATTTGACCACATTCCTGGCTTGTTGGCCTCTACGTCTCCGTGGGACCTTTATATACATCAATAACGTAATATAACCTAACCTAAGCCTACCTAACATCTCGGCGGTAATATTTGAAAACATTCATGGCGAGTTGGCCTCTACGTCTCCGTTTGACCTTCATATACATCAATAAGGAAATATAACCTAACCGAAACCAACATATCATTTCGGCGGTAATATTTGACAACAGTCCTGGCTTGTTGGCCTTTACGTCTCCGTGAGACCTTTATATACATCAATAACGTAATATAACCTAATCTATCCCAACCTAACATCTCCGGGGTAATATTTGACAACATACATGGCGAGTTGGCCTCTACGTCTCCTTGGGACCTTCATATACATCAATAACGAAATATAACCTAACCTAACCCAGCCTAACATCTCGGCGGTAATATTTGACCACATTCCTGGCTTGTTGGCCTCTACGTCTCCGTGGGACCTTTATATACATCAATAACGTAATATAACCTAACCTAACCCTACCTAACATCTCGGCGGTAATATTTGAAAATATTCATGGCGAGTTGGCCTCTACGTCTCCGTTTGACCTTCATATACATCAATAACGAAATATAACCTAATCTAACCCAACCTAACATCTCCGGGGTAATATTTGACAACATACCTGGCGAGTTGGCCTCTACGTCTCCTTGGGACCTTCATATACATCAATAACGAAATATAACCTAACCTAACCCAACCTATCATCTCGGCGGTAATATTTGACAATATTCCTGGCGAGTTGGTCTCTACGTCTCCGTGGCATCTTTATATACATCTATAACGTAATATAACATAACCTAACCCAATCTAACATCTCGGCGGTAATATTTGAAAACATTCATGGCGAGTTGGCCTCTACGTCTCCGTTTGACCTTCATATACATCAATAACGAAATATAACCTAACCGAAACCAACATATCATTTCGGCGGTAATATTTGACAACATTCCTGGCTTGTTGGCCTTTACGTCTCCGTGGGACCTTTATATACATCAATAACGTAATATAACCTAATCTATCCCAACCTAACATCTCCGGGGTAATATTTGACAACATACCTGGCGAGTTGGCCTCTACGTCTCCTTGGGACCTTCATATACATCAATAACGAAATATAACCTAACCTAACCCAACCTATCATCTCGGCGGTAATATTTGACAATATTCCTGGCGAGTTGGTCTCTACGTCTCCGTGGCATCTTTATATACATCTATAACGTAATATAACATAACCTAACCCAATCTAACATCTCGGCGGTAATATTTGAAGACATTCATGGCGAGTTGGCCTCTACGTCTCCGTATGACCTTCATATACATCAATAACGAAATATAACCTAACCGAAACCAACATATCATTTCGGCGGTAATATTTGACAACATTCCTGGCTTGTTGGCCTTTACGTCTCCGTGGGACCTTTATATACATCAATAACGTAATATAACCTAATCTATCCCAACCTAACATCTCCGGGGTAATATTTGACAACATACCTGGCGAGTTGGCCTCTACGTCTCCTTGGGACCTTCATATACATCAATAACGAAATATAACCTAACCTAACCCAACCTATCATCTCGGCGGTAATATTTGACAATATTCCTGGCGAGTTGGTCTCTACGTCTCCGTGGCATCTTTATATACATCTATAACGTAATATAACATAACCTAACCCAATCTAACATCTCGGCGGTAATATTTAACCACATTCCTGACTTGTTGGCCTCTAGGTCTCCGTTTGACTTTCATATACATCAATAACGTAATATAACCTAACCTAACCCAACCTATCATCTCGGCGGTAATATTTGAAAACATTCATAGCGAGTTGGACTCTACGTCTCCGTGGGACCTTTATATACATCAATAACGTAATAAAACCTAACCTAACCCAGCCTAACATCTCGGCGGTAATATTTGACCACATTCCTGGCTTGTTGGCCTCTACGTCTCCGTGGGACCTTTATATACATCAATAACGTAATATAACCTAACCTAACCCTACCTAACATCTCGGCGGTAATATTTGAAAACATTCATGGCGAGTTGGCCTCTACGTCTCCGTTTGACCTTCATATACATCAATAAGGAAATATAACCTAACCGAAACCAACATATCATTTCGGCGGTAATATTTGACAACATTCCTGGCTTGTTGGCCTTTACGTCTCCGTGGGACCTTTATATACATCAATAACGTAATATAACCTAATCTATCCCAACCTAACATCTCCGGGGTAATATTTGACAACATACCTGGCGAGTTGGCCTCTACGTCTCCTTGGGACCTTCATATACATCAATAACGAAATATAACCTAACCTAACCCAACCTATCATCTCGGCGGTAATATTTGACAATATTCCTGGCGAGTTGGTCTCTACGTCTCCGTGGCATCTTTATATACATCTATAACGTAATATAACATAACCTAACCCAATCTAACATCTCGGCGGTAATATTTAACCACATTCCTGGCTTGTTGGCCTCTACGTCTCCGTGTGACCTTTATATACATCTATAACCTAATATAACCTAACCTAACCCAATCTAACATCTCGGCGGTAATATTAGACCACATTCCTGTCTTGTTAGTCCCTACGCCTCCGCGGGACCTCTATATACATAAATAACTTAATATAACCTAACCTAACCCAACCTAACATCTCGGCGGTAATATTTGAAAACATTCATGGCGAGTTGGCCTCTACGTCTCCGTGGGACCTTTATATACATCAATAACGTAATATAACCTAATCTATCCCAACCTAAAATGTCCGGGGTAATATTTGACAACATACCTGGCGAGTTGGCCTCTATGTCTCCTTGGGACCTTCATATACATCAATAACGAAATATAACCTAACCTAACCCAACCTATCATCTTGGCGGTAATATTTGAAAACATTCATGGCGAGTTGGTCTCTACGTCTCCGTGGCATCTTTATATACATCTATAACGTAATATAACATAACCTAACCCAATCTAACATCTCGGCGGTAATATTTAACCACATTCCTGGCTTGTTGGCCTCTACGTCTCCGTGTGACCTTTATATACATCTATAACCTAATATAACCTAACCTAACCCAATCTAACATCTCGGCGGTAATATTAGACCACATTCCTGTCTTGTTAGTCCCTACGCCTCCGCGGGACCTCTATATACATAAATAACTTAATATAACCTAACCTAACCCAACCTAACATCTCGGCGGTAATATTTGACCACATTCCTGGCGAGTTGGCCTCTAGGTCTCCGTTTGACTTTCATATACATCAATAACGTAATATAACCTAACCTAACCCAACCTATCATCTCGGCGGTAATATTTGAAAACATTCATAGCGAGTTGGCCTCTACGTCTCCGTGGGACCTTTATATACATCAATAACGTAATATAACCTAACCTAACCCAGCCTAACATCTCGGCGGTAATATTTGACCACATTCCTGCCTTGTTGGCCTCTACGTCTCCGTGGGACCTTTATATACATCAATAACGTAATATAACCTAACCTAACCCAGCCTAACATCTCGGCGGTAATATTTGACCACATTCCTGGCTTGTTGGCCTCTACGTCTCCGTGGGACCTTTATATACATCAATAACGTAATATAACCTAACCTAACCCTACCTAACATCTCGGCGGTAATATTTGAAAACATTCATGGCGAGTTGGCATCTACGTCTCCGTTTGTCCTTCATATACATCAATAACGAAATATAACCTAATCTATCCCAACCTAACATCTCCGGGGTAATATTTGACAACATACCTGGCGAGTTGGACTCTACGTCTCCTTGGGACCCTCATATACATCAATAACGAAATATAACCTAACCTAACCCAACCTATCATCTCGTCGGTAATATTTGACCACATTCCTGGCGAGTTGGCCTCTAGGTCTCCGTTTGACTTTCATATACATCAATAACGTAATATAACCTAACCTAACACAATCTATCATCTCGGCGGTAATCTTTGACAACATTCATGGCGAGTTGGCCTCTACGTCTCCGTGGCATCTTTATATACATCTATAACGTAATATAACATAACCTAACACAATCTAACATCTCGGCGGTTATATTTAACCACATTCCTGGCTTGTTGGCCTCTACGTCTCCGTGTGACCTTTATATACATCTATAACCTAATATAACCTAACCTAACCCAATCTAACATCTCGGCGGTAATATTAGACCACATTCCTGTCTTGTTCGTCCCTACGCCTCCGCGGGACCTCTATATACATCAGTAACGTAATGTAACCTAACCTAACCCAACCTAATATTTCGGCGGTAATATTTGACAACATTCCTGGCGAGTTGGCTTCTCCGTCTCCGTGGGACCTTCATATACATCAATAACGTAATATAACCTAACCTAACCAAGCCTAACATTTCGGCGGTAATATTTGACAACATTCCTGGCGAGTTGGCTTCTCCGTCTTCGTGGGACCTTTATATACATCTATAACGTAATATAACCTAACCTAACCCAACCTAACATCTCGGCGGTAATATTTGACAACATTCCTGGCGAGTTGGCTTCTCCGTCTCCGTGGGACCTTCATATACATCAATAACGTAATATAACCTAACCTAACCAAGCCTAACATTTCGGCAGTAATCTTTGGCAACATTCATGGCGAGTTGGCTTCTCCGTCTCCGTGGGACCTTTATATACATCAATAACGTAATATAACCTAACCTAACACATCCTAACATCTCGGCGGTAATATTTGACCACATTCCTGGCGAGTTGGCCTCTAGGTCTCCGTTTGACTTTCATATACATCAATAACGTAATATAACCTAACCTAACCAAACCTATCATCTCGGCGGTATTATTCGACAACATACCTGGCGAATTTGGCCTCTACGTCTACGTTTGACCTTCATATACATCAATAACGTAATATAACCTAACCTAACCCAACCTGTCATCTCGGCTGTAATATTTGACCACATTCCTGGCTTGTTGGACTCTACGTCTCCGTGGGACCTTTATATACATCTGTAACGTAATATAACCTAACCTAACCCAACCTAACATCTCGGCGGTAATATTTGATAACATTCCTGGCGAGTTGGCTTCTCCGTCTCCGTGGGACCTTTATATACATCAATAACGTAATATAACCTAACCTAACCCAACCTAACATCTCGGCGGTAATATTTGACCACATTCCTGGCTTGTTGGCCTCTATGTCCCCGTGGGACCTTTATATACATCAATAACGTAATACAACCTAACCTAACCCAACCTAACATCTCGGAGGTAATATTCGACAACATACCTGGCGAGATGGCCTCTACGTCTACGTTTGACCTTCATATACATCAATAACGTAATATAACCTAACCTAAACCAACCTAACATCTCCGGGATAATGTTTGACCACATTCCTGGCTTGTTGGACTCTACGTCTCCGTGGGACCTTTATATACATCTATAACGTAATATAACCTAACCTAACCCAACCTAACATCTCCGCGGTAATATTTGACAACATTCCTGGCGAGTTGGCCTCTACGTCTCCGTGGGACCTTTATATACATCAATAACGTAATATAACCTAATCTAACCCAACCTAACATATCCGGGGTAATATTTGACAATATTCCTGGCGAGTTGGCCTCTACGTCTCCGTGGCATCTTTATATACATCTATAACGTAATATAACATAACCTAACCCAATCTAACATCTCGGCGGTAATATTTAACCACATTCCTGGCTTGTTGGCCTCCACGTCTCCGTGTGACCTTTATATACATCTATAACCTAATATAACCTAACCTAACCCAATCTAACATCTCGGCGGTAATATTAGACCACATTCCTGTCTTGTTAGTCCCTACGCCTCCGCGGGACCTCTATATACATCAGTAACGTAATATAACCTAACCCAACACAACCTATCATCTCGGCGGTAATATTCGACAACATACCTGGCGAATTTGGCCTCTACATCTACGTTTGACCTTCATATACATCAATAACGTAATATGACCTAACCTAACCCAGCCTAACATCTCGGCGGTAATATTTGACCACATTCATGGCGAGTTGGCCTCTACGTCTCCGTGGGACCTTTATATACATTAATAACGTTATATAACCTAACCTAACCCAACCTAACATCTCGGCGGTAATATTTGAAAACATTCATGGCGAGTTGGCCTCTACGTCTCCGTGGGACCTTTATATACATCTATTACGTAATATAACCTAACCTAACCCAACCTATCATTTCGGCGGTAATATTTGACAATATTCCTTGCGAGTTGGCCTCTACGTTTCCGTGTCATCTTTATATACATCAATAACGTAATATAACATAACCTAACCCAATCTAACATCTCGGCGGTAATATTTGACCACATTCCTGGCTTGTTGGCCTCTACGTCTCCGTGGGACCTTTATATACATCAATAACGTAATACAACCTAACCTAACCCAACCTAACATCTCGGCGGTAATATTCGACATCATACCTGGCGAGTTGGCCTCTACGTCTACGTTTGACCTTCATATACATCAATAACGTAATATAACCTAACCTAACCCAGCCTAACATCTCGGCGATAATATTCGACATCATACCTGGCGAGTTGGCCTCTACGTCTACGTTTGACCTTCATATACATCAATAACGTAATATAACCTAACCTAACCCAGCCTAACATCTCGGCGGTTATATTTGACCACATTCCTGGCTTGTTGGCCTCTACATCTCCGTGGGACCTTTATATACATCAATAACGTAATACAACCTAACCTAACCCAACCTAACATCTCGGCGGTAATATTTGACAACATTCCTGGCGAGTTGGCTTCTCCGTCTCCGTGGGACCTTTATATACATCAATAACGTAATATAACCTAACCTAACCCAACCTAACATCTCGGCGGTAATATTTGACCACATTCCTGGCTTGTTGGCCTCTAGGTCTCCGTGGGACCTTTATATACATCAATAACGTAATATAACCTAACCTAACCCTACCTAACATCTCGGCGGTAATATTTGAAAACATTCATGGCGAGTTGGACTCTACGTCTCCGTTTGACCTTCATAAACATCAATAACGAAATATAACATAACCGAACCCAACCTATCATCTCGGCGGTAATATTTGACAACATTCCTGGCTTTTTGGCCTTTACGTCTCCGTGGGACCTTTATATACATCAATAACGTAATATAACCTAATCTAACCCAACCTAACATCTCCGGGGTAATATTTGACAACATACCTGGCGAGTTGGCCTCTACGTCTCCTTGGGACCTTCATATACATCAATAACGAAATATAACCTAACCTAACCCAACCTATCATCTCGGCGGTAATATTTGAAAACATTCATGGCGAGTTGGCCTCTACGTCTCCGTGGGACTTTTATATACATCAATAACGTAATATAACCTAACCTAACCCAGCCTAACATCTCGGCGGAAATATTTGACCACATTCCTGGCTTGTTGGCCTCTACGTCTCCGTGGGACCTTTATATACATCAATAACGTAATACAACCTAACCTAACCCAACCTAACATCTCGGCGGTAATATTCGACAACATACCTGGCGAGTTGGCCTCTACGTCTATGTTTGACCTTCATATACATCAATAACGTAATATAACCTAACCTAACCCAGCCTAACATCTCGGCGGTAATATTTGACCACATTCCTGGCTTGTTGGCCTCTACGTCTCCGTGGGACCTTTATATACATCAATAACGTAATACAACCTAACCTAACCCAACCTAACATCTCGGCGGTAATATTCGACAACATACCTGGCGAGTTGGCCTCTACGTCTACGTTTGACCTTCATATACATCAATAACGTAATATAACCTAACCTAACCCAGCCTAACATCTCGGCGGTAATATTTGACCACATTCCTGGCTTGTTGGCCTGTACGTCTCCGTGGGACCTTTATATACATCAATAACATAATACAACCTAACCTAACCCAACCTAACATCTCGGAGGTAATATTCGACAACATACCTGGCGAGTTGGCCTCTACGTCTACGTTTGACCTTCATATACATCAATAACGTAATATAACCTAACCTAACCCAACCTAACATCTCCGCGGTAATATTTGACAACATTCCTGGCGAGTTGGCCTCTACGTCTCCGTGGGACCTTTATATACATCATTAACGTAATACAACCTAACCTAACCCAACCTAACATCTCGGCGGTAATATTCGACATCATACCTGGCGAGTTGGCCTCTACGTCTACGTTTGACCTTCATATACATCAATAACGTAATATAACCTAACCTAACCCAGCCTAACATCTCGGCGGTAATATTTGACCACATTCCTGGCTTGTTGGCCTCTACGTCTCCGTGGGACCTTTATATACATCAATAACGTAATACAACCTAACCTAACCCAACCTAACATCTCGGCGGTAATATTCGACAACATACCTGGCGAATTTGGCCTCTACATCTACGTTTGACCTTCATATACATCAATAACGTAATATGACCTAACCTAACCCAGCCTAACATCTCGGCGGTAATATTTGACCACATTCATGGCGAGTTGGCCTCTACGTCTCCGTGGGACCTTTATATACATTAATAACGTTATATAACCTAACCTAACCCAACCTAACATCTCGGCGGTAATATTTGAAAACATTCATGGCGAGTTGGCCTCTACGTCTCCGTGGGACCTTTATATACATCTATTACGTAATATAACCTAACCTAACCCAACCTATCATTTCGGCGGTAATATTTGACAATATTCCTTGCGAGTTGGCCTCTACGTTTCCGTGTCATCTTTATATACATCAATAACGTAATATAACATAACCTAACCCAATCTAACATCTCGGCGGTAATATTTGACCACATTCCTGGCTTGTTGGCCTCTACGTCTCCGTGGGACCTTTATATACATCAATAACGTAATACAACCTAACCTAACCCAACCTAACATCTCGGCGGTAATATTCGACATCATACCTGGCGAGTTGGCCTCTACGTCTACGTTTGACCTTCATATACATCAATAACGTAATATAACCTAACCTAACCCAGCCTAACATCTCGGCGGTAATATTTGACCACATTCCTGGCTTGTTGGCCTCTACGTCTCCGTGGGACCTTTATATACATCAATAACGTAATACAACCTAACCTAACCCAACCTAACATCTCGGCGGTAATATTCGACATCATACCTGGCGAGTTGGCCTCTACGTCTACGTTTGACCTTCATATACATCAATAACGTAATATAACCTAACCTAACCCAGCCTAACATCTCGGCGATAATATTCGACATCATACCTGGCGAGTTGGCCTCTACGTCTACGTTTGACCTTCATATACATCAATAACGTAATATAACCTAACCTAACCCAGCCTAACATCTCGGCGGTTATATTTGACCACATTCCTGGCTTGTTGGCCTCTACATCTCCGTGGGACCTTTATATACATCAATAACGTAATACAACCTAACCTAAACCAACCTAACATCTCGGCGGTAATATTTGACAACATTCCTGGCGAGTTGGCTTCTCCGTCTCCGTGGGACCTTTATATACATCAATAACGTAATATAACCTAACCTAACCCAACCTAACATCTCGGCGGTAATATTTGACCACATTCCTGGCTTGTTGGCCTCTAGGTCTCCGTGGGACCTTTATATACATCAATAACGTAATATAACCTAACCTAACCCTACCTAACATCTCGGCGGTAATATTTGAAAACATTCATGGCGAGTTGGACTCTACGTCTCCGTTTGACCTTCATATACATCAATAACGAAATATAACATAACCGAACCCAACCTATCATCTCGGCGGTAATATTTGACAACATTCCTGTCTTGTTAGTCCCTACGCCTCCGCGGGACCTCTATATACATCAGTAACGTAATATAACCTAACCTAACCCAACCTAACATTTCGGCGGTAATATTTGACAACATTCCTGGCGAGTTGGCTTCTCCGCCTCCGTGGGACCTTTATATACATCAATAACGTAATATAACCTAACCTAACACATCCTAACATCTCGGCGGTAATATTTGACCACATTCCTGGCGAGTTGGCCTCTAGGTCTCCGTTTGACTTTCATATACATCAATAACGTAACATATCCTAACCTAACCCAACCTATCATCTCGGCGGTAATCTTTGACAACATTCATGGCGAGTTGGCCTCTACGTCTCCGTGGGACCTTTATATACATCAATAACGAAATATAACCTAACCCAACACAACCTATCATCTCGGCGGTAATATTCGACAACATACCTGGCGAATTTGGCCCCTACATCTACGTTTGACCTTCATATACATCAATAACGTAATATAACCTAACCTAACCCAACCTAACATCTCCGCGGTAATATTTGACAACATTCCTGGCGAGTTGGCCTCTACGTCTCCGTGGGACCTTCATATACATCAATAACGTAATATGACCTAACCTAACACAACCTAACATCTCGGCGGCAATATTTGACCACATTCCTGGCGAGTTGGCCTCTAGGTCTCCGCTTGACTTTCATATACATCAATAACGTAATATAACCTAACCTAACCCAACCTATCATCTCGGCTGTAATATTTGACAACATTCCTGGCGAGTTGACCTCTACGTCTCCGTTTGACCTTCATATACATCAATAACGTAATATAACCTAACCTAACCCAACGTAACGTCTCGGCGGTAATATTTGACAACATTCCTGGCTTGTTGGCCTCTACGTCTCCGTGGGACCTTTATATACATCAATAACGTAATACAACCTAACCTAACCCAACCTAACATCTCGGCGGTAATATTCGACATCATACCTGGCGAGTTGGCCTCTACGTCTACGTTTGACCTTCATATACATCTATAACGTAATATAACCTAACCTAACCCAACCTAACATCTCCGCGGTAATATTTGACAACATTCCTGGCGAGTTGGCCTCTACGTCTCCGTGGGACCTTTATATACATCAATAACGTAATATGACCTAACCTAACCCAGCCTAACATCTCGGCGGTAATATTTGACCACATTCATGGCGAGTTGGCCTCTACGTCTCCGTGGGACCTTTATATACATTAATAACGTTATATAACCTAACCTAACCCAACCTAACATCTCGGCGGTAATATTTGAAAACATTCATGGCGAGTTGGCCTCTACGTCTCCGTGGGACCTTTATATACATCTATTACGTAATATAACCTAACCTAACCCAACCTATCATTTCGGCGGTAATATTTGACAATATTCCTTGCGAGTTGGCCTCTACGTTTCCGTGTCATCTTTATATACATCAATAACGTAATATAACATAACCTAACCCAATCTAACATCTCGGCGGTAATATTTGACCACATTCCTGGCTTGTTGGCCTCTACGTCTCCGTGGGACATTTATATACATCAATAACGTAATACAACCTAACCTAACCCAACCTAACATCTCCGCGGTAATATTTGACAACATTCCTGGCGAGTTGGCCTCTACGTCTCCGTGGGACCTTTATATACATCAATAACGTAATATGACCTAACCTAACCCAGCCTAACATCTCGGCGGTAATATTTGACCACATTCATGGCGAGTTGGCCTCTACGTCTCCGTGGGACCTTTATATACATTAATAACGTTATATAACCTAACCTAACCCAACCTAACATCTCGGCGGTAATATTTGAAAACATTCATGGCGAGTTGGCCTCTACGTCTCCGTGGGACCTTTATATACATCTATTACGTAATATAACCTAACCTAACCCAACCTATCATTTCGGCGGTAATATTTGACAATATTCCTTGCGAGTTGGCCTCTACGTTTCCGTGTCATCTTTATATACATCAATAACGTAATATAACATAACCTAACCCAATCTAACATCTCGGCGGTAATATTTGACCACATTCCTGGCTTGTTGGCCTCTACGTCTCCGTGGGACATTTATATACATCAATAACGTAATACAACCTAACCTAACCCAACCTAACATCTCGGCGGTAATATTCGACATCATACCTGGCGAGTTGGCCTCTACGTCTACGTTTGACCTTCATATACATCAATAACGTAATATAACCTAACCTAACCCAGCCTAACATCTCGGCGGTAATATTCGACATCATACCTGGCGAGTTGGCCTCTACGTCTACGTTTGACCTTCATATACATCAATAACGTAATATAACCTAACCTAACCCAGCCTAACATCTCGGCGGTAATATTTTACCACATTCCTGGCTTGTTGGCCTCTACGTCTCCGTGGGACCTTTATATACATCAATAACGTAATACAACCTAACCTAACCCAACCTAACATCTCGGCGGTAATATTCGACAACATACCTGGCGATTTGGCCTCTACGTCTACGTTTGACCTTCATATACATCAATAACGTAATATAACCCAATCTAACCCAGCCTAACATCTCGGCGGTAATATTTGACCACATTCCTGGCGAGTTGGCTTCTCCGTCTCCGTGGGACCTTTATATACACCAATAACGTAATATAACCTAACCTAACCCAACCTAACATCTCGGCGGTAATATTTGACCACATTCCTGGCTTGTTGGCCTCTACGTCTCCGTGGGACCTTTATATACATCAATAACGTAATATAACCTAACCTAACCCTACCTAACATCTCGGCGGTAATATTTGAAAACATTCATGGCGAGTTGGACTCTACGTCTCCGTTTGACCTTCATAAACATCAATAACGAAATATAACATAACCGAACCCAACCTATCATCTCGGCGGTAATATTTGACAACATTCCTGGCTTTTTGGCCTTTACGTCTCCGTGGGACCTTTATATACATCAATAACGTAATATAACCTAATCTAACCCAACCTAACATCTCCGGGGTAATATTTGACAACATACCTGGCGAGTTGGCCTCTACGTCTCCTTGGGACCTTCATATACATCAATAACGAAATATAACCTAACCTAACCCAACCTATCATCTCGGCGGTAATATTTGAAAACATTCATGGCGAGTTGGCCTCTACGTCTCCGTGGGACTTTTATATACATCAATAACGTAATATAACCTAACCTAACCCAGCCTAACATCTCGGCGGTAATATTTGACCACATTCCTGGCTTGTTGGCCTCTACGTCTCCGTGGGACCTTTATATACATCAATAACGTAATACAACCTAACCTAACCCAACCTAACATCTCGGCGGTAATATTCGACAACATACCTGGCGAGTTGGCCTCTACGTCTATGTTTGACCTTCATATACATCAATAACGTAATATAACCTAACCTAACCCAGCCTAACATCTCGGCGGTAATATTTGACCACATTCCTGGCTTGTTGGCCTCTACGTCTCCGTGGGACCTTTATATACATCAATAACGTAATACAACCTAACCTAACCCAACCTAACATCTCGGCGGTAATATTCGACAACATACCTGGCGAGTTGGCCTCTACGTCTACGTTTGACCTTCATATACATCAATAACGTAATATAACCTAACCTAACCCAGCCTAACATCTCGGCGGTAATATTTGACCACATTCCTGGCTTGTTGGCCTGTACGTCTCCGTGGGACCTTTATATACATCAATAACATAATACAACCTAACCTAACCCAACCTAACATCTCGGAGGTAATATTCGACAACATACCTGGCGAGTTGGCCTCTACGTCTACGTTTGACCTTCATATACATCAATAACGTAATATAACCTAACCTAACCCAACCTAACATCTCCGCGGTAATATTTGACAACATTCCTGGCGAGTTGGCCTCTACGTCTCCGTGGGACCTTTATATACATCATTAACGTAATACAACCTAACCTAACCCAACCTAACATCTCGGCGGTAATATTCGACATCATACCTGGCGAGTTGGCCTCTACGTCTACGTTTGACCTTCATATACATCAATAACGTAATATAACCTAACCTAACCCAGCCTAACATCTCGGCGGTAATATTTGACCACATTCCTGGCTTGTTGGCCTCTACGTCTCCGTGGGACCTTTATATACATCAATAACGTAATACAACCTAACCTAACCCAACCTAACATCTCGGCGGTAATATTCGACAACATACCTGGCGAGTTGGCCTCTACGTCTACGTTTGACCTTCATATACATCAATAACGTAATATAACCTAACCTAACCCAGCCTAACATCTCGGCGGTAATATTTGACCACATTCCTGGCTTGTTGGCCTCTACGTCTCCGTGCGACCTTTATATACATCAGTAACGTAATATAACCTAACCTAACCCAACCTAACATCTCGGCGGTAATATTTGAAAACATTCATGGCGAGTTGGCCTCTACGTCTCCGTGGGACCTTTATAAACATCAATAACGTAATATAACCTAACCTAACCCAACCTAACATCTCGGCGGTAATATTTGACCACATTCCTGGCTTGTTGGCCTGTACGTCTCCGTGGGACCTTTATATACATCAATAACATAATACAACCTAACCTAACCCAACCTAACATCTCGGAGGTAATATTCGACAACATACCTGGCGAGTTGGCCTCTACGTCTACGTTTGACCTTCATATACATCAATAACGTAATATAACCTAACCTAACCCAACCTAACATCTCCGCGGTAATATTTGACAACATTCCTGGCGAGTTGGCCTCTACGTCTCCGTGGGACCTTTATGTACATCAATAACGTAATATGACCTAACCTAACACAACCTAACATCTCGGCGGCAATATGTGACCACATTCCTGGCGAGTTGGCCTCTAGGTCTCCGTTTGACTTTCATATACATCAATAACGTAATATAACCTAACCTAACCCAACCTATCATCTCGGCGGTAATCTTTGACAACATTCAGGGCGAGTTGGCCTCTACGTCTCCGTGGGACCTTTATATACATCTATTACGTAATATAACCTAACCTAACCCAACCTATCATTTCGGCGGTAATATTTGACAATATTCCTTGCGAGTTGGCCTCTACGTTTCCGTGGCATCTTTATATACATCAATAACGTAATATAACATAACCTAACCCAATCTAACATCTCGGCGGTAATATTTGACCACATTCCTGGCTTGTTGGCCTCTACGTCTCCGTGGGACCTTTATATACATCAATAACGTAATACAACCTAACCTAACCCAACCTAACATCTCGGCGGTAATATTCGACAACATACCTGGCGAGTTGGCCTCTACGTCTACGTTTGACCTTCATATACATCAATAACGTAATATAACCTAACCTAACCCAACCTAACATCTCGGCGGTAATATTTGACAACATTCCTGGCGAGTTGGCCTCTACGTCTCCGTGGGACCTTTATATACATCAATAACGTAATATGACCTAACCTAACACAACCTAACATCTCGGCGGCAATATGTGACCACATTCCTGGCGAGTTGGCCTCTAGGTCTCCGTTTGACTTTCATATACATCAATAACGTAATATAACCTAACCTAACCCAACCTATCATCTCGGCGGTAATCTTTGACAACATTCAGGGCGAGTTGGCCTCTACGTCTCCGTGGGACCTTTATATACATCTATTACGTAATATAACCTAACCTAACCCAACCTATCATTTCGGCGGTAATATTTGACCACATTCCTGGCTTGTTGGCCTCTACGTCTCCGTGGGACCTTTATATACATCAATAACGTAATACAACCTAACCTAACACAACCTAACATCTCGGCGGCAATATTTGACCACATTCCTGGCGAGTTGGCCTCTAGGTCTCCGCTTGACTTTCATATACATCAATAACGTAATATAACCTAACCTAACCCAACCTATCATCTCGGCTGTAATATTTGACAACATTCCTGGCGAGTTGACCTCTACGTCTCCGTTTGACCTTCATATACATCAATAACGTAATATAACCTAACCTAACCCAACGTAACGTCTCGGCGGTAATATTTGACAACATTCCTGGCTTGTTGGCCTCTACGTCTCCGTGGGACCTTTATATACATCAATAACGTAATACAACCTAACCTAACCCAACCTAACATCTCGGCGGTAATATTCGACATCATACCTGGCGAGTTGGCCTCTACGTCTACGTTTGACCTTCATATACATCTATAACGTAATATAACCTAACCTAACCCAACCTAACATCTCCGCGGTAATATTTGACAACATTCCTGGCGAGTTGGCCTCTACGTCTCCGTGGGACCTTTATATACATCAATAACGTAATATGACCTAACCTAACCCAGCCTAACATCTCGGCGGTAATATTTGACCACATTCATGGCGAGTTGGCCTCTACGTCTCCGTGGGACCTTTATATACATTAATAACGTTATATAACCTAACCTTTTTTTTTTTTTTTTTTTTTTTTTTTAACGTGGGGAAATCCTCATGGATACCTCGGAGTTCGGGGGAACTCCGAGGTTATGCCGGACTCTTACCGGCTAAAACCCCACGGTGGCCACCAACGACGCTACTGAGGGAGAGCCGGGATCTCTTACGAACGCGACCGGCTCCCCCTCAGCGTCTGGACCCTCCCAGAAGAAGTCTGGGAGGCTCCCATCCCGGGAGGGAGAGGCCGCATCTAAGATGCGACCCCTCCTCCTCCCAAAGGATACCCTTGCAGCGACTTCGGGGCCACGTCCGAAGTCGCTGCACGTCTCGGAGGGGTGGCGTGCAATGGTCGCGATGGGCCCCCGTCCATCACGACCGAGTCACCCCTCCGGACGGCCCCCCGCGCGGGTGACGGCCGTGGCGTACGCGGCTACGCCCCGGCCCGCGCGAGGGGCTGTCACCCCCCGGGGACTGTGAGTCCCCTATGGGCGCCCGGCGATATCCACACGGTGGACATCCCCGGGCGCCGGTGGAGGGCGGCGACGCCTGCGCCGCCGCCGTCGACGGGAGGGATCGCTAACTTCGCGGTTCCTCTCCGCCGCCTCCTTCGCCCGCATGACGGCCTCGCAGAAGGCCGCCACAGCGCGCCAGGATCTGGCATCCACCACCATCCGTCTAAGTACGGATGGCAATGCCAGATCCTGGCCCACCTCGCTCCGAAGGACACGACGCCGCACCTCCCACGCTGGACAAAACTCCAGCGTGTGCTGCGCCGTGTCCCTCTGGTCACCACAGTGGTGACACGCCGCCGTGGCTTCCCGTCCTATCCGGCGCAGGTACTCCCCGAAGCATCCGTGCCCGGTGAGGACCTGCGTGGTCCGGTAGGATAGCCCTCGGCTTCGGCTCACCCATCTATCGAGGATGGGCAATACCGCCCCGACGGTCCGGTGACTCCCATGGGTGGCGCGAAGACGCTCCTCCCACTTGGTCACCACAGACCGCCAGGCCCACGCTCTGACCGCCTCCTCTGACGGGGGTGAGACATCCTGGCAGAGACGAAGGTGTCCGTAGACAACCGCTTCGCGCTCCGCCAGGAGCTCCAGGGGTGGTAACCCCGCCAGAGTTCCCGCCGCCTCATGAGACACCGTGCGGTATCCTCTGATCACCCTGATGGCAAGGCGCCGCCAAACACTGCGAAGCAGTGCCCGGCTGCGCCGGCTGGCCATCAGGGCGTCCGCCCAGATCGGGGCTCCATAAAGAGCCATCGACCGCACAATGCCCGCATAAAGGCGGCGTACCCTCGCGTCCGGGCCCCCCAGGTTGGGCAGCAAGCGACCCAAGCTGGCCGCCGCTTTTTCCAACCTGGGTGCCAGGAGCGCGAAGTGGCGCCCAAAAGCCCAGGAGCCGTCCAGATGAAGTCCGAGATATTTTATCGCGGGCTTCACCTGGATGCGGGTGTCCCCTACTCGGATCCAGGTATCGGCGAGTGACCTCCCATTTCGACGGAGGAGATGACGGTCCAAGAACCACATCGCCTCCGTCTTGTGAGGAGCCAGCTCCAAACCCATACCCCGGATCAGGGAAGCCACGTTGGCCACTCCCACCTCGGCTCGCCGGACGATCCTCCCGCTGGTACGCCCACCGGCTACCAATACGGTATCGTCAGCGTAGCAGACTACGCTGACACCGGTGGGAAGGAGGACCCGCAGCGCCGCGTCATACCCCACGTCCCACAAGAGGGGTCCCAAAACTGACCCCTGGGGTACGCCGCGACTAATCTCCCTCGTGCAGGTGTTTCCACCCCGGCCCACGTACTCGACGCACCTGCCGCTAAGGTAGGAGCCGACCGCCACCCGCAGGTATTGAGGGACTCCATGTCGTTCGAGTCCCCTGCGGATGGCCTCCCAGGAGAGGGAGTTGAAGGCATTGACGATGTCCAAGGACACCGCCAATGCCATCCCTCCCCGGGCAGTAGCCGAGCCCGCCAAGGTACGGACCCGATCGATCGCGTCGATCGTGGACCGGCCCCGGCGGAAGCCGAACTGACACTCGGCCAGGTCGGGTCCTACCCGCTCCAGATGCCTGGTGAGTCGGGAAGCCACGATTCTCTCGTAGAGCTTCCCGATCTCATCCAGGAGCACGATGGGCCGATAGCCCGAGGGAGATTCAGCGTCCCGGCCCTCCTTCCGCAGGAGGACCAGGCGTCCGAGGCGCCACCGAGATGGGAACGTCCCCGACTTCAGGATGGCTGTAAAAAGCCTCCGAAGTCGGGGACCCAGAACGCGCAGGGCCAAGACCAGCACGCGGCCGGGGACGCCGTCGGGACCCGGAGCCGTATTCCGAGCACCGAGACGTCTCACCGCCCCGGCCAACTCCTCCTCCGTAACCTCCAGCCCCGCGGACCACCCGTCCACCTGAGTCGGGAAGGCGGCCGATGCGCTCCCAGACGGGAACAACGCATCGACCACCCTCCCGAGAAGCCGGGGTTCCATCGTCTCAGTCACCGGGGGGCCATAAGCTCTAAGCTTGTTTAGGACAAGCTTATATGGACGCCCCCACGGATCCTGATCCAACGAACGAAGAAGTCCGTCCCAAGCGCTGGTCTTGGCCCTCCCGATGGCCTGTTGCAGCTGAACCGTCAGCTGACGATATTTGGCATACAACAGGGCCGTCCGTGCCTCGTCCCGACGTCTCCGTCTCCGAGACCTGGTGTACTGGCGTCGCGCCATCGCGCAACTCGCTCGGATCCGCGCGATGTCGTCCGACCACCAGTATACCGGCCTCCGGGGCGGAAGTCGACCGGCCCTCGGCATCGCCGTCCTGCAGATTGCAGTCAGGGCTCCATCGAACCAGTCGGCCTCCGCCTCCACGTCGGCGACGGGCTCGGCCGACGGCTCCGACCAAGCCACGGCATGGACGGCAGCCATCAGGGCGTCCTCGTCAAGGGCTCTGAGAGCCCACCTCCTTCGCTGCTGGCGTGGACCAGCTTGGCGGCCCGGGGCGGTCCCGGAGACTTCTATCCGAACGTACCAGTGATCGGATAGAGTCTCCGTGGACTCGTCCACCGTCCACCCCGTGACCCGCGGTACGGCGGCAGGGGAAGCCCATGAAAGATCCACGATGCTTGTACCCTGCCATCGCACGCACGTACTGGTCGATCCTCGGTTGAGCAACCGAAGATCGAGACCAGCAGCCCACTCCAAAACCGTCTCGCCCCTCGCGTCCGTCCTGGGGGACCCCCATGCCGAAGCATGGGCGTTGAAGTCCCCCAAGACGAGTACCTGGCGGGCTGAGAACTGGGACAAAAAGTTCCCAAGCCCGTCGAGATACTCCTCGAACGACTCTAGGGGCCAGCGCGGTGGAGCATAGGTCCCCACCAGCACGAAGCCCGCCCAGTCCACAGCCACGAAGCCCCGTCCATCGCCCAAAAAGGCGAACGGCGGAACCCGCGAGGCTGCAGCCTGAGCTATGGCAACTGACCCCTCGCGATCCCCGACCCAGGACGGTCGGTCGGGGATCACGAAGGGTTCAGCGACCACTGCAACGTCAACTCCGCCCGCCATAAGACCCTCGACCAAGAGATCGTGGGCTCGGCGGGCGTGGTTGACGTTCGCCTGGAGGACTCTGGTCGGGGGGAAGTTTATGCCATATCCATGGCCTCCCCCCGGCCAGAGTCCTCCGCCAGGGTAACAATGCCCCCGGCCTCCTTCACCACCTTAGTGCCCCCTCCCGGCGGCCCACCCTCCACACCCCCCTTCGGTGGCTGCGGCGCCCTCGTCCCCAGGCGCCCCTTCCGCGTCGGGGGGTTACACTTAACCCCCCCGAGTCTGTGGTCGGCCGGTCGCCCCAAGTCCGCACACAGCGGACAGTGGGGGGCGGCCGCCCGGCACACATTCGCTCGGTGACCGGGGGAACCGCAGTTATAACAAAGGTCGCCCCGGTCAACTTCGGCAGAGCAATGCTGCCGCACGTGCCCCTTAGCCAGGCAGCGATAACACTGCTGGGGACGAGGTTTCAGGGCCTCCACCTTGGCCCTGCACCAACCCACCCTGATCCACCCCAGGTTTGCAGCTTTACGAGCGGCAACCAAGGGGCATTGGATCCAGAGGGTTCCTAGTCCCAGAGGTGAGGACCTTATCTCACCGGTCCTCACCTCCGCGGCCAGGCACCCTGCCGCCGCAGCCACCGACTCCGCCACCTCAGATGAGGTGACGGAGTCGTCGAGCCCACTCACTCTCAACTCCGCCCTCTTAGAAGGGCATGAGACCCGGGCCTCTGTGTCCGCCAATGCCACCCTTAACTTATCTGCTAACAGGGCAGCTTTTGCCGCCTTCTCAGGACCGGGGATTTCCAAAAGGAAACCCCCAGTCCTTGCGCGCCTTGGGCGCACCTCCTCTATTCCTAACTTGCTCAGGGAGACCCTCTGCCGAGCCGCGACCAGGATCTCCTGATAAGATCCTTTGCTGCCCGAAGGCAGCGTAAGGGCCACAGCCGCGGCTCGGGGGGGCCTCCCGAGCTTGACGGGCGCCTTGGCAGACCCAGCGGTCTCCTGGCTCTGTTTCTTCGCAGCCCGCTGTGCCTTCCGCCCGACCACCTTAGCCCAAGGCACCTCGCTCTGAGTCGACCCACCTATCGGCACCGTTGGTGCCTCCACCGTTCCCCTCCGCCCGGAAACCGAGCGGCGGCGAACCACCTCCTTCTTCTTCGAAGATGTTCCCGCAGCAGGAGTCATAAACGCCTCCGCTTTCTTCTTCTTTTTCCTCTTCTTCTTCCCCGTCTCCTCCCCAGCAGCCGCATCACCCCCACTCGCAGGAGTAGGGCTGGGGACGGCCGCGGTTTGGGACGAAAGGGAAGAAGAAGTTCCCTTCAAACTCGCCGTATAGGCCGACAACTTTTCATCGACGATGCGGGCGACTGTGTCTGCGAGGGACACCATGTCGACTTTGCCATTCTCCGCCCTAGGCGCCGGAGGCGGAGTTCGCCTCTCCATATCCTTAATGCGGTCCCGTAGGACCGCATTTTCAGCCTTCGCAGCCTCCAATTCCCGCCTCAGGGCTGATAAGTCCGCCCTGACTTCCAGTCCTTCCCGTGCGGGGGAGTGCGAAGACTCCAAAGCGCTTTGAACAAGTGCGCACAAAGTGCGCGCACTCTCCCGCAATCTTCGCGCGAACACGCCTTTCAGGTTCGTGGACCTGGCAGCCACCCATTCGACGCGGTTCATTGCCGCGAGGGCTTCTCTTCCCAACTCCGCAGAGGGGACGCCCCTGAACTCCCTTGTATACTCCTCTACTGAGGGAATATGTTTGGCCGCCTTGCTTGGCGGCGGGGCCGGATCATCGGCCCTAAGTATTTTCTCCTCCTCCTCCAGTCGCAGCTTCTTCAGCTCCGTCTGGAGGAGTTTCTCCTTGGCCGCCTGCAGGCCCAGGTATTCGCCCGTTGTCAGGGGGCGTCCCCTCTTCCTGGGCGGTCCCGACCCAGCAAACCTCAGAGACGACCACGACACATCAGTGTCGCAGTCGTGGTCCGAGGGGGCCGGAGAGGCCACCCTGGACGGTACGGACCCCACAGACAACGGGGAGCCCGCCCTCGATGGACGTGCCGATGGCACCTTCGAGGGGCCCGGATGTGTACCCCCAACCTCCTCTCCGCTGCAGGAAGGAGGAAGGGACCCCCCCTCCGGGTTATCCCGCCCTTCCCTACCTTCCCTCCCAGAATGGAGCGTCTCCGAAGTCAGCGCTCCGCACCTCACAGCGGCGCCTCGTGAAGAGGGAAGCCTCTCCACACAGACGACCACTGGACGCACCGACGCCGGCATCGAAGTGCCAGCTCCATCGCCCCTCCCACACCTACTCCCCCCCAACCCCGTTTTATTAAAAGACTCCATACGAATCCCACGAGTAGTGTCGGAACAAACACGTCACCCCCGGCAGAGCCGCGTACCGGGGGAAGGCATTTATACACCCGGGGGGCGCCAGGTACCCCGGGGTTGGTCCGCTCAGCACCGATGCACCCACCGGCCACACCCAGCCGCGGAGGACTGAGCGCGTCCCCTCGCCGCGGACCGAAACTTGAGACAGAGACTTTTTATAGAGGTTTATCCCCTCGCGGGCCAGCCGGTTAAGGCAAGCCCCCCGCTCCGGCGAAACATGACCACCGGTCTACGGTATCAGCCAGAGCCCCGTTTGCCACTGGAACGAGCCCAGTGTTACCAGGTTCCACCACGAGGAGGAGGGGATGGCACGTGTTGTTGCAAATTGCAACTGCAGTCCGCAACAACTTTAGAACCCTATATAACCTAACCTAACCCAACCTAACATCTCGGCGGTAATATTTGAAAACATTCATGGCGAGTTGGCCTCTACGTTTCCGTGTCATCTTTATATACATCAATAACGTAATATAACATAACCTAACCCAATCTAACATCTCGGCGGTAATATTTGACCACATTCCTGGCTTGTTGGCCTCTACGTCTCCGTGGGACCTTTATATACATCAATAACGTAATACAACCTAACCTAACCCAACCTAACATCTCGGCGGTAATATTCGACATCATACCTGGCGAGTTGGCCTCTACGTCTACGTTTGACCTTCATATACATCAATAACGTAATATAACCTAACCTAACCCAGCCTAACATCTCGGCGGTAATATTCGACATCATACCTGGCGAGTTGGCCTCTACGTCTACGTTTGACCTTCATATACATCAATAACGTAATATAACCTAACCTAACCCAGCCTAACATCTCGGCGGTTATATTTGACCACATTCCTGGCTTGTTGGCCTCTACGTCTCCGTGGGACCTTTATATACATCAATAACGTAATACAACCTAACCTAACCCAACCTAACATCTCGGCGGTAATATTTGACAACATTCCTGGCGAGTTGGCTTCTCCGTCTCCGTGGGACCTTTATATACATCAATAACGTAATATAACCTAACCTAACCCAACCTAACATCTCGGCGGTAATATTTGACCACATTCCTGGCTTGTTGGCCTCTACGTCTCCGTGGGACCTTTATATACATTAATAACGTTATATAACCTAACCTAACCCAACCTAACATCTCGGCGGTAATATTTGAAAACATTCATGGCGAGTTGGCCTCTACGTCTCCGTGGGACCTTTATATACATCTATTACGTAATATAACCTAACCTAACCCAACCTATCATTTCGGCGGTAATATTTGACAATATTCCTTGCGAGTTGGCCTCTACGTTTCCGTGTCATCTTTATATACATCAATAACGTAATATAACATAACCTAACCCAATCTAACATCTCGGCGGTAATATTTGACCACATTCCTGGCTTGTTGGCCTCTACGTCTCCGTGGGACCTTTATATACATCAATAACGTAATACAACCTAACCTAACCCAACCTAACATCTCGGCGGTAATATTCGACATCATACCTGGCGAGTTGGCCTCTACGTCTACGTTTGACCTTCATATACATCAATAACGTAATATAACCTAACCTAACCCAGCCTAACATCTCGGCGGTAATATTCGACATCATACCTGGCGAGTTGGCCTCTACGTCTACGTTTGACCTTCATATACATCAATAACGTAATATAACCTAACCTAACCCAGCCTAACATCTCGGCGGTTATATTTGACCACATTCCTGGCTTGTTGGCCTCTACGTCTCCGTGGGACCTTTATATACATCAATAACGTAATACAACCTAACCTAACCCAACCTAACATCTCGGCGGTAATATTTGACAACATTCCTGGCGAGTTGGCTTCTCCGTCTCCGTGGGACCTTTATATACATCAATAACGTAATATAACCTAACCTAACCCAACCTAACATCTCGGCGGTAATATTTGACAACATTCCTGGCTTGTTGGCCTCTACGTCTCCGTGGGACCTTTATATACATCAATAACGTAATATAACCTAACCTAACCCTACCTAACATCTCGGCGGTAATATTTGAAAACATTCATGGCGAGTTGGACTCTACGTCTCCGTTTGACCTTCATATACATCATTAACGAAATATAACATAACCGAACCCAACCTATCATCTCGGCGGTAATATTTGACAACATTCCTGTCTTGTTAGTCCCTACGCCTCCGCGGGACCTCTATATACATCAGTAACGTAATATAACCTAACCAAACCCAACCTAACATTTCGGCGGTAATATTTGACAACATTCCTGGCGAGTTGGCTTCTCCGCCTCCGTGGGACCTTTATATACATCAATAACGTAATATAACCTAACCTAACACATCCTAACATCTCGGCGGTAATATTTGACCACATTCCTGGCGAGTTGGCCTCTAGGTCTCCGTTTGACTTTCATATACATCAATAACGTAACATATCCTAACCTAACCCAACCTATCATCTCGGCGGTAATCTTTGACAACATTCATGGCGAGTTGGCCTCTACGTCTCCGTGGGACCTTTATATACATCAATAACGAAATATAACCTAACCCAACACAACCTATCATCTCGGCGGTAATATTCGACAACATACCTGGCGGATTTGGCCCCTACATCTACGTTTGACCTTCATATACATCAATAACGTAATATAACCTAACCTAACCCAACCTAACATCTCCGCGGTTATATTTGACAACATTCCTGGCGAGTTGGCCTCTACGTCTCCGTGGGACCTTCATATACATCAATAACGTAATATGACCTAACCTAACACAACCTAACATCTCGGCGGCAATATTTGACCACATTCCTGGCGAGTTGGCCTCTAGGTCTCCGCTTGACTTTCATATACATCAATAACGTAATATAACCTAACCTAACCCAACCTATCATCTCGGCTGTAATATTTGACAACATTCCTGGCGAGTTGACCTCTACGTCTCCGTTTGACCTTCATATACATCAATAACGTAATATAACCTAACCTAACCCTACCTAACATCTCGGCGGTAATATTTGAAAACATTCATGGCGAGTTGGACTCTACGTCTCC
The DNA here is from genome assembly GCA_963969225.1 of Xylocopa violacea. Classification (NCBI taxonomy): domain Eukaryota; kingdom Metazoa; phylum Arthropoda; class Insecta; order Hymenoptera; family Apidae; genus Xylocopa; species Xylocopa violacea. The sequence goes on from CAXAJV010000015.1 coordinate 4,464,480, forward strand.
GTTTGACCTTCATAAACATCAATAACGAAATATAACATAACCGAACCCAACCTATCATCTCGGCGGTAATATTTGACAACATTCCTGGCTTTTTGGCCTTTACGTCTCCGTGGGACCTTTATATACATCAATAACGTAATATAACCTAATCTAACCCAACCTAACATCTCCGGGGTAATATTTGACAACATACCTGGCGAGTTGGCCTCTACGTCTCCTTGGGACCTTCATATACATCAATAACGAAATATAACCTAACCTAACCCAACCTATCATCTCGGCGGTAATATTTGAAAACATTCATGGCGAGTTGGCCTCTACGTCTCCGTGGGACTTTTATATACATCAATAACGTAATATAACCTAAGCTAACCCAGCCTAACATCTCGGCGGTAATATTTGACCACATTCCTGGCTTGTTGGCCTCTACGTCTCCGTGGGACCTTTATATACATCAATAACGTAATACAACCTAACCTAACCCAACCTAACATCTCGGCGGTAATATTCGACAACATACCTGGCGAGTTGGCCTCTACGTCTACGTTTGACCTTCATATACATCAATAACGTAATATAACCTAACCTAACCCAGCCTAACATCTCGGCGGTAATATTTGACCACATTCCTGGCTTGTTGGCCTCTACGTCTCCGTGGGACCTTTATATACATCAATAACGTAATACAACCTAACCTAACCCAACCTAACATCTCGGCGGTAATATTCGACAACATACCTGGCGAGTTGGCCTCTACGTCTACGTTTGACCTTCATATACATCAATAACGTAATATAACCTAACCTAACCCAGCCTAACATCTCGGCGGTAATATTTGACCACATTCCTGGCTTGTTGGCCTGTACGTCTCCGTGGGACCTTTATATACATCAATAACATAATACAACCTAACCTAACCCAACCTAACATCTCGGAGGTAATATTCGACAACATACCTGGCGAGTTGGCCTCTACGTCTACGTTTGACCTTCATATACATCAATAACGTAATATAACCTAACCTAACCCAGCCTAACATCTCGGCGGTAATATTTGACCACATTCCTGGCTTGTTGGCCTCTACGTCTCCGTGGGACCTTTATATACATCAATAACGTAATACAACCTAACCTAACCCAACCTAACATCTCGGCGGTAATATTCGACAACATACCTGGCGAGTTGGCCTCTACGTTTCCGTGGCATCTTTATATACATCAATAACGTAATATAACCTAACCTAACCCAGCCTAACATCTCGGCGGTAATATTTGACCACATTCCTGGCTTGTTGGCCTCTACGTCTCCGTGGGACCTTTATATACATCAATAACGTAATACAACCTAACCTAACCCAACCTAACATCTCGGCGGTAATATTCGACATCATACCTGGCGAGTTGGCCTCTACGTCTACGTTTGCCCTTCATATACATCAATAACGTAATATAACCTAACCTAACCCAGCCTAACATCTCGGCGGTAATATTTGACCACATTCCTGGCTTGTTGGCCTCTACGTCTCCGTGGGACCTTTATATACATCAATAACGTAATACAACCTAACCTAACCCAACCTAACATCTCGGCGGCAATATGTGACCACATTCCTGGCGAGTTGGCCTCTAGGTCTCCGTTTGACTTTCATATACATCAATAACGTAATATAACCTAACCTAACCCAACCTATCATCTCGGCGGTAATCTTTGACAACATTCAGGGCGAGTTGGCCTCTACGTCTCCGTGGGACCTTTATATACATCTATTACGTAATATAACCTAACCTAACCCAACCTATCATTTCGGCGGTAATATTTGACAATATTCCTTGCGAGTTGGCCTCTACGTTTCCGTGGCATCTTTATATACATCAATAACGTAATATAACATAACCTAACCCAACCTAACATCTCGGCGGTAATATTCGACAACATACCTGGCGAGTTGGCCTCTACGTCTACGTTTGACCTTCATATACATCAATAACGTAATATAACCTAACCTAACCCAGCCTAACATCTCGGCGGTAATATTTGACCACATTCCTGGCTTGTTGGCCTCTACGTCTCCGTGGGACCTTTATATACATCAATAACGTAATACAACCTAACCTAACCCAACCTAACATCTCGGCGGTAATATTCGACATCATACCTGGCGAGTTGGCCTCTACGTCTACGTTTGCCCTTCATATACATCAATAACGTAATATAACCTAACCTAACCCAGCCTAACATCTCGGCGGTAATATTTGACCACATTCCTGGCTTGTTGGCCTCTACGTCTCCGTGGGACCTTTATATACATCAATAACGTAATACAACCTAACCTAACCCAACCTAACATCTCGGCGGTAATATTCGACATCATACCTGGCGAGTTGGCCTCTACGTCTACGTTCGACCTTCATATACATCAATAACGTAATATAACCTAACCTAACCCAACCTATCATTTCGGCGGTAATATTTGACAATATTCCTTGCGAGTTGGCCTCTACGTTTCCGTGGCATCTTTATATACATCAATAACGTAATATAACATAACCTAACCCAATCTAACATCTCGGCGGTAATATTTGACCACATTCCTGGCTTGTTGGCCTCTACGTCTCCGTGCGACCTTTATATACATCAGTAACGTAATATAACCTAACCTAACCCAACCTAACATCTCGGCGGTAATATTTGAAAACATTCATGGCGAGTTGGCCTCTACGTCTCCGTGGGACCTTTATAAACATCAATAACGTAATATAACCTAACCTAACCCAACCTAACATCTCGGCGGTAATATTTGACCACATTCCTGGCTTGTTGGCCTGTACGTCTCCGTGGGACCTTTATATACATCAATAACATAATACAACCTAACCTAACCCAACCTAACATCTCGGAGGTAATATTCGACAACATACCTGGCGAGTTGGCCTCTACGTCTACGTTTGACCTTCATATACATCAATAACGTAATATAACCTAACCTAACCCAACCTAACATCTCCGCGGTAATATTTGACAACATTCCTGGCGAGTTGGCCTCTACGTCTCCGTGGGACCTTTATATACATCAATAACGTAATACAACCTAACCTAACCCAACCTAACATCTCGGCGGTAATATTCGACATCATACCTGGCGAGTTGGCCTCTACGTCTACGTTTGACCTTCATATACATCAATAACGTAATATAACCTAACCTAACCCAGCCTAACATCTCGGCGGTAATATTTGACCACATACCTGGCTTGTTGGCCTCTACGTCTCCGTGGGACCTTTATATACATCAATAACGTAATACAACCTAACCTAACCCAACCTAACATCTCGGCGGTAATATTCGACAACATACCTGGCGAGTTGGCCTCTACGTCTACGTTTGACCTTCATATACATCAATAACGTAATATAACCTAACCTAACCCAGCCTAACATCTCGGCGGTAATATTTGACCACATTCCTGGCTTGTTGGCCTGTACGTCTCCGTGGGACCTTTATATACATCAATAACATAATACAACCTAACCTAACCCAACCTAACATCTCGGAGGTAATATTCGACAACATACCTGGCGAGTTGGCCTCTACGTCTACGTTTGACCTTCATATACATCAATAACGTAATATAACCTAACTTAACCCAACCTAACATCTCCGCGGTAATATTTGACAACATTCCTGGCGAGTTGGCCTCTACGTCTCCGTGGGACCTTTATATACATCATTAACGTAATACAACCTAACCTAACCCAACCTAACATCTCGGCGGTAATATTCGACATCATACCTGGCGAGTTGGCCTCTACGTCTACGTTTGACCTTCATATACATCAATAACGTAATATAACCTAACCTAACCCAGCCTAACATCTCGGCGGTAATATTTGACCACATTCCTGGCTTGTTGGCCTCTACGTCTCCGTGGGACCTTTATATACATCAATAACGTAATACAACCTAACCTAACCCAACCTAACATCTCGGCGGTAATATTCGACAACATACCTGGCGAGTTGGCCTCTACGTCTACGTTTGACCTTCATATACATCAATAACGTAATATAACCTAACCTAACCCAGCCTAACATCTCGGCGGTAATATTTGACCACATTCCTGGCTTGTTGGCCTCTACGTCTCCGTGCGACCTTTATATACATCAGTAACGTAATATAACCTAACCTAACCCAACCTAACATCTCGGCGGTAATATTTGAAAACATTCATGGCGAGTTGGCCTCTACGTCTCCGTGGGACCTTTATAAACATCAATAACGTAATATAACCTAACCTAACCCAACCTAACATCTCGGCGGTAATATTTGACCACATTCCTGGCTTGTTGGCCTGTACGTCTCCGTGGGACCTTTATATACATCAATAACATAATACAACCTAACCTAACCCAACCTAACATCTCGGAGGTAATATTCGACAACATACCTGGCGAGTTGGCCTCTACGTCTACGTTTGACCTTCATATACATCAATAACGTAATATAACCTAACCTAACCCAACCTAACATCTCCGCGGTAATATTTGACAACATTCCTGGCGAGTTGGCCTCTACGTCTCCGTGGGACCTTTATATACATCAATAACGTAATATGACCTAACCTAACACAACCTAACATCTCGGCGGCAATATGTGACCACATTCCTGGCGAGTTGGCCTCTAGGTCTCCGTTTGACTTTCATATACATCAATAACGTAATATAACCTAACCTAACCCAACCTATCATCTCGGCGGTAATCTTTGACAACATTCAGGGCGAGTTGGCCTCTACGTCTCCGTGGGACCTTTATATACATCTATTACGTAATATAACCTAACCTAACCCAACCTATCATTTCGGCGGTAATATTTGACAATATTCCTTGCGAGTTGGCCTCTACGTTTCCGTGGCATCTTTATATACATCAATAACGTAATATAACATAACCTAACCCAATCTAACATCTCGGCGGTAATATTTGACCACATTCCTGGCTTGTTGGCCTCTACGTCTCCGTGGGACCTTTATATACATCAATAACGTAATACAACCTAACCTAACCCAACCTAACATCCCGGCGGTAATATTCGACAACATACCTGGCGAGTTGGCCTCTACGTCTACGTTTGACCTTCATATACATCAATAACGTAATATAACCTAACCTAACCCAACCTAACATCTCGGCGGTAATATTTGACAACATTCCTGGCGAGTTGGCCTCTACGTCTCCGTGGGACCTTTATATACATCAATAACGTAATATGACCTAACCTAACACAACCTAACATCTCGGCGGCAATATGTGACCACATTCCTGGCGAGTTGGCCTCTAGGTCTCCGTTTGACTTTCATATACATCAATAACGTAATATAACCTAACCTAACCCAACCTATCATCTCTGCGGTAATCTTTGACAACATTCAGGGCGAGTTGGCCTCTACGTCTCCGTGGGACCTTTATATACATCTATTACGTAATATAACCTAACCTAACCCAACCTAACATCTCGGCGGTAATATTTGACCACATTCCTGGCTTGTTGGCCTCTACGTCTCCGTGGGACCTTTATATACATTAATAACGTTATATAACCTAACCTAACCCAACCTAACATCTCGGCGGTAATATTTGAAAACATTCATGGCGAGTTGGCCTCTACGTCACCGTGGGACCTTTATATACATCTATTACGTAATATAACCTAACCTAACCCAACCTATCATTTCGGCGGTAATATTTGACAATATTCCTTGCGAGTTGGCCTCTACGTTTCCGTGTCATCTTTATATACATCAATAACGTAATATAACATAACCTAACCCAATCTAACATCTCGGCGGTAATATTTGACCACATTCCTGGCTTGTTGGCCTCTACGTCTCCGTGGGACCTTTATATACATCAATAACGTAATACAACCTAACCTAACCCAACCTAACATCTCGGCGGTAATATTCGACATCATACCTGGCGAGTTGGCCTCTACGTCTACGTTTGACCTTCATATACATCAATAACGTAATATAACCTAACCTAACCCAGCCTAACATCTCGGCGGTAATATTCGACATCATACCTGGCGAGTTGGCCTCTACGTCTACGTTTGACCTTCATATACATCAATAACGTAATATAACCTAACCTAACCCAGCCTAACATCTCGGCGGTTATATTTGACCACATTCCTGGCTTGTTGGCCTCTACGTCTCCGTGGGACCTTTATATACATCAATAACGTAATACAACCTAACCTAACCCAACCTAACATCTCGGCGGTAATATTTGACAACATTCCTGGCGAGTTGGCTTCTCCGTCTCCGTGGGACCTTTATATACATCAATAACGTAATATAACCTAACCTAACCCAACCTAACATCTCGGCGGTAATATTTGACCACATTCCTGGCTTGTTGGCCTCTACGTCTCCGTGGGACCTTTATATACATCAATAACGTAATATAACCTAACCTAACCCTACCTAACATCTCGGCGGTAATATTTGAAAACATTCATGGCGAGTTGGACCCTACGTCTCCGTTTGACCTTCATATACATCAATAACGAAATATAACATAACCGAACCCAACCTATCATCTCGGCGGTAATATTTGACAACATTCCTGTCTTGTTAGTCCCTACGCCTCCGCGGGACCTCTATATACATCAGTAACGTAATATAACCTAACCAAACCCAACCTAACATTTCGGCGGTAATATTTGACAACATTCCTGGCGAGTTGGCTTCTCCGCCTCCGTGGGACCTTTATATACATCAATAACGTAATATAACCTAACCTAACACATCCTAACATCTCGGCGGTAATATTTGACCACATTCCTGGCGAGTTGGCCTCTAGGTCTCCGTTTGACTTTCATATACATCAATAACGTAACATATCCTAACCTAACCCAACCTATCATCTCGGCGGTAATCTTTGACAACATTCATGGCGAGTTGGCCTCTACGTCTCCGTGGGACCTTTATATACATCAATAACGAAATATAACCTAACCCAACACAACCTATCATCTCGGCGGTAATATTCGACAACATACCTGGCGGATTTGGCCCCTACATCTACGTTTGACCTTCATATACATCAATAACGTAATATAACCTAACCTAACCCAACCTAACATCTCCGCGGTTATATTTGACAACATTCCTGGCGAGTTGGCCTCTACGTCTCCGTGGGACCTTCATATACATCAATAACGTAATATGACCTAACCTAACACAACCTAACATCTCGGCGGCAATATTTGACCACATTCCTGGCGAGTTGGCCTCTAGGTCTCCGCTTGACTTTCATATACATCAATAACGTAATATAACCTAACCTAACCCAACCTATCATCTCGGCTGTAATATTTGACAACATTCCTGGCGAGTTGACCTCTACGTCTCCGTTTGACCTTCATATACATCAATAACGTAATATAACCTAACCTAACCCAACGTAACGTCTCGGCGGTAATATTTGACAACATTCCTGGCTTGTTGGCCTCTACGTCTCCGTGGGACCTTTATATACATCAATAACGTAATACAACCTAACCTATCCCAACCTAACATCTCGGCGGTAATATTCGACATCATACCTGGCGAGTTGGCCTCTACGTCTACGTTTGACCTTCATATACATCAATAACGTAATATAACCTAACCTAACCCAGCCTAACATCTCGGCGGTAATATTTTACCACATTCCTGGCTTGTTGGCCTCTACGTCTCCGTGGGACCTTTATATACATCAATAACGTAATACAACCTAACCTAACCCAACCTAACATCTCGGCGGTAATATTCGACAACATACCTGGCGATTTGGCCTCTACGTCTACGTTTGACCTTCATATACATCAATAACGTAATATAACCCAATCTAACCCAGCCTAACATCTCGGCGGTAATATTTGACCACATTCCTGGCGAGTTGGCTTCTCCGTCTCCGTGGGACCTTTATATACATCAATAACGTAATATAACCTAACCTAACCCAACCTAACATCTCGGCGGTAATATTTGACCACATTCCTGGCTTGTTGGCCTCTACGTCTCCGCGGGACCTTTATATACATCAATAACGTAATATAACCTAACCTAACCCTACCTAACATCTCGGCGGTAATATTTGAAAACATTCATGGCGAGTTGGACTCTACGTCTCCGTTTGACCTTCATAAACATCAATAACGAAATATAACATAACCGAACCCAACCTATCATCTCGGCGGTAATATTTGACAACATTCCTGGCTTTTTGGCCTTTACGTCTCCGTGGGACCTTTATATACATCAATAACGTAATATAACCTAATCTAACCCAACCTAACATCTCCGGGGTAATATTTGACAACATACCTGGCGAGTTGGCCTCTACGTCTCCTTGGGACCTTCATATACATCAATAACGAAATATAACCTAACCTAACCCAACCTATCATCTCGGCGGTAATATTTGAAAACATTCATGGCGAGTTGGCCTCTACGTCTCCGTGGGACTTTTATATACATCAATAACGTAATATAACCTAAGCTAACCCAGCCTAACATCTCGGCGGTAATATTTGACCACATTCCTGGCTTGTTGGCCTCTACGTCTCCGTGGGACCTTTATATACATCAATAACGTAATACAACCTAACCTAACCCAACCTAACATCTCGGCGGTAATATTCGACAACATACCTGGCGAGTTGGCCTCTACGTCTACGTTTGACCTTCATATACATCAATAACGTAATATAACCTAACCTAACCCAGCCTAACATCTCGGCGGTAATATTTGACCACATTCCTGGCTTGTTGGCCTCTACGTCTCCGTGGGACCTTTATATACATCAATAACGTAATACAACCTAACCTAACCCAACCTAACATCTCGGCGGTAATATTCGACAACATACCTGGCGAGTTGGCCTCTACGTCTACGTTTGACCTTCATATACATCAATAACGTAATATAACCTAACCTAACCCAGCCTAACATCTCGGCGGTAATATTTGACCACATTCCTGGCTTGTTGGCCTGTACGTCTCCGTGGGACCTTTATATACATCAATAACATAATACAACCTAACCTAACCCAACCTAACATCTCGGAGGTAATATTCGACAACATACCTGGCGAGTTGGCCTCTACGTCTACGTTTGACCTTCATATACATCAATAACGTAATATAACCTAACCTAACCCAACCTAACATCTCCGCGGTAATATTTGACAACATTCCTGGCGAGTTGGCCTCTACGTCTCCGTGGGACCTTTATATACATCATTAACGTAATACAACCTAACCTAACCCAACCTAACATCTCGGCGGTAATATTCGACATCATACCTGGCGAGTTGGCCTCTACGTCTACGTTTGACCTTCATATACATCAATAACGTAATATAACCTAACCTAACCCAGCCTAACATCTCGGCGGTAATATTTGACCACATTCCTGGCTTGTTGGCCTCTACGTCTCCGTGGGACCTTTATATACATCAATAACGTAATACAACCTAACCTAACCCAACCTAACATCTCGGCGGTAATATTCGACAACATACCTGGCGAGTTGGCCTCTACGTCTACGTTTGACCTTCATATACATCAATAACGTAATATAACCTAACCTAACCCAGCCTAACATCTCGGCGGTAATATTTGACCACATTCCTGGCTTGTTGGCCTCTACGTCTCCGTGCGACCTTTATATACATCAGTAACGTAATATAACCTAACCTAACCCAACCTAACATCTCGGCGGTAATATTTGAAAACATTCATGGCGAGTTGGCCTCTACGTCTCCGTGGGACCTTTATAAACATCAATAACGTAATATAACCTAACCTAACCCAACCTAACATCTCGGCGGTAATATTTGACCACATTCCTGGCTTGTTGGCCTGTACGTCTCCGTGGGACCTTTATATACATCAATAACATAATACAACCTAACCTAACCCAACCTAACATCTCGGAGGTAATATTCGACAACATACCTGGCGAGTTGGTCTCTACGTCTACGTTTGACCTTCATATACATCAATAACGTAATATAACCTAACCTAACCCAACCTAACATCTCCGCGGTAATATTTGACAACATTCCTGGCGAGTTGGCCTCTACGTCTCCGTGGGACCTTTATATACATCAATAACGTAATACAACCTAACCTAACCCAACCTAACATCTCGGCGGTAATATTCGACATCATACCTGGCGAGTTGGCCTCTACGTCTACGTTTGACCTTCATATACATCAATAACGTAATATAACCTAACCTAACCCAGCCTAACATCTCGGCGGTAATATTTGACCACATTCCTGGCTTGTTGGCCTGTACGTCTCCGTGGGACCTTTATATACATCAATAACATAATACAACCTAACCTAACCCAACCTAACATCTCGGAGGTAATATTCGACAACATACCTGGCGAGTTGGCCTCTACGTCTACGTTTGACCTTCATATACATCAATAACGTAATATAACCTAACCTAACCCAACCTAACATCTCCGCGGTAATATTTGACAACATTCCTGGCGAGTTGGCCTCTACGTCTCCGTGGGACCTTTATATACATCATTAACGTAATACAACCTAACCTAACCCAACCTAACATCTCGGCGGTAATATTCGACATCATACCTGGCGAGTTGGCCTCTACGTCTACGTTTGACCTTCATATACATCAATAACGTAATATAACCTAACCTAACCCAGCCTAACATCTCGGCGGTAATATTTGACCACATTCCTGGCTTGTTGGCCTCTACGTCTCCGTGGGACCTTTATATACATCAATAACGTAATACAACCTAACCTAACCCAACCTAACATCTCGGCGGTAATATTCGACAACATACCTGGCGAGTTGGCCTCTACGTTTCCGTGGCATCTTTATATACATCAATAACGTAATATAACATAACCTAACCCAATCTAACATCTCGGCGGTAATATTTGACCACATTCCTGGCTTGTTGGCCTCTACGTCTCCGTGGGACCTTTATATACATCAATAACGTAATACAACCTAACCTAACCCAACCTAACATCTCGGCGGTAATATTCGACAACATACCTGGCGAGTTGGCCTCTACGTCTACGTTTGACCTTCATATACATCAATAACGTAATATAACCTAACCTAACCCAACCTAACATATCCGCGGTAATATTTGACAACATTCCTGGCGAGTTGGCCTCTACGTCTCCGTGGGACCTTTATATACATCAATAACGTAATATGACCTAACCTAACACAACCTAACATCTCGGCGGCAATATGTGACCACATTCCTGGCGAGTTGGCCTCTAGGTCTCCGTTTGACTTTCATATACATCAATAACGTAATATAACCTAACCTAACCCAACCTATCATCTCGGCGGTAATCTTTGACAACATTCAGGGCGAGTTGGCCTCTACGTCTCCGTGGGACCTTTATATACATCTATTACGTAATATAACCTAACCTAACCCAACCTATCATTTCGGCGGTAATATTTGACAATATTCCTTGCGAGTTGGCCTCTACGTTTCCGTGGCATCTTTATATACATCAATAACGTAATATAACATAACCTAACCCAACCTAACATCTCGGCGGTAATATTCGACAACATACCTGGCGAGTTGGCCTCTACGTCTACGTTTGACCTTCATATACATCAATAACGTAATATAACCTAACCTAACCCAACCTAACATCTCGGCGGTAATATTTGACAACATTCCTGGCGAGTTGGCCTCTACGTCTCCGTGGGACCTTTATATACATCAATAACGTAATATGACCTAACCTAACACAACCTAACATCTCGGCGGCAATATGTGACCACATTCCTGGCGAGTTGGCCTCTAGGTCTCCGTTTGACTTTCATATACATCAATAACGTAATATAACCTAACCTAACCCAACCTATCATCTCGGCGGTAATCTTTGACAACATTCAGGGCGAGTTGGCCTCTACGTCTCCGTGGGACCTTTATATACATCTATTACGTAATATAACCTAACCTAACCCAACCTATCATTTCGGCGGTAATATTTGACCACATTCCTGGCTTGTTGGCCTCTACGTCTCCGTGGGACCTTTATATACATCAATAACGTAATACAACGTAACCTAACCCAACCTAACATCTCGGCGGTAATATTCGACATCATACCTGGCGAGTTGGCCTCTACGTCTACGTTTGACCTTCATATACATCAATAACGTAATATAACCTAACCTAACCCAGCCTAACATCTCGGCGGTAATATTTGACCACATTCCTGGCTTGTTGGCCTCTACGTCTCCGTGGGACCTTTATATACATCAATAACGTAATACAACCTAACCTAACCCAACCTAACATCTCGGCGGTAATATTCGACATCATACCTGGCGAGTTGGCCTCTACGTCTACGTTTGCCCTTCATATACATCAATAACGTAATATAACCTAACCTAACCCAGCCTAACATCTCGGCGGTAATATTTGACCACATTCCTGGCTTGTTGGCCTCTACGTCTCCGTGGGACCTTTATATACATCAATAACGTAATACAACCTAACCTAACCCAACCTAACATCTCGGCGGTAATATTCGACATCATACCTGGCGAGTTGGCCTCTACGTCTACGTTTGACCTTCATATACATCAATAACGTAATATAACCTAACCTAACCCAACCTATCATTTCGGCGGTAATATTTGACAATATTCCTTGCGAGTTGGCCTCTGCGTTTCCGTGGCATCTTTATATACATCAATAACGTAATATAACATAACCTAACCCAATCTAACATCTCGGCGGTAATATTTGACCACATTCCTGGCTTGTTGGCCTCTACGTCTCCGTGGGACCTTTATATACATCAATAACGTAATACAACCTAACCTAACCCAACCTAACATCTCGGCGGTAATATTCGACAACATACCTGGCGAGTTGGCCTCTACGTCTACGTTTGACCTTCATATACATCAATAACGTAATATAACCTAACCTAACCCAGCCTAACATCTCGGCGGTAATATTTGACCACATTCCTGGCTTGTTGGCCTCTACGTCTCCGTGCGACCTTTATATACATCAGTAACGTAATATAACCTAACCTAACCCAACCTAACATCTCGGCGGTAATATTTGAAAACATTCATGGCGAGTTGGCCTCTACGTCTCCGTGGGACCTTTATAAACATCAATAACGTAATATAACCTAACCTAACCCAACCTAACATCTCGGCGGTAATATTTGACCACATTCCTGGCTTGTTGGCCTGTACGTCTCCGTGGGACCTTTATATACATCAATAACATAATACAACCTAACCTAACCCAACCTACCATCTCGGAGGTAATATTCGACAACATACCTGGCGAGTTGGCCTCTACGTCTACGTTTGACCTTCATATACATCAATAACGTAATATAACCTAACCTAACCCAACCTAACATCTCCGCGGTAATATTTGACAACATTCCTGGCGAGTTGGCCTCTACGTCTCCGTGGGACCTTTATATACATCAATAACGTAATACAACCTAACCTAACCCAACCTAACATCTCGGCGGTAATATTCGACATCATACCTGGCGAGTTGGCCTCTACGTCTACGTTTGACCTTCATATACATCAATAACGTAATATAACCTAACCTAACCCAGCCTAACATCTCGGCGGTAATATTTGACCACATACCTGGCTTGTTGGCCTCTACGTCTCCGTGGGACCTTTATATACATCAATAACGTAATACAACCTAACCTAACCCAACCTAACATCTCGGCGGTAATATTCGACAACATACCTGGCGAGTTGGCCTCTACGTCTACGTTTGACCTTCATATACATCAATAACGTAATATAACCTAACCTAACCCAGCCTAACATCTCGGCGGTAATATTTGACCACATTCCTGGCTTGTTGGCCTGTACGTCTCCGTGGGACCTTTATATACATCAATAACATAATACAACCTAACCTAACCCAACCTAACATCTCGGAGGTAATATTCGACAACATACCTGGCGAGTTGGCCTCTACGTCTACGTTTGACCTTCATATACATCAATAACGTAATATAACCTAACTTAACCCAACCTAACATCTCCGCGGTAATATTTGACAACATTCCTGGCGAGTTGGCCTCTACGTCTCCGTGGGACCTTTATATACATCATTAACGTAATACAACCTAACCTAACCCAACCTAACATCTCGGCGGTAATATTCGACATCATACCTGGCGAGTTGGCCTCTACGTCTACGTTTGACCTTCATATACATCAATAACGTAATATAACCTAACCTAACCCAGCCTAACATCTCGGCGGTAATATTTGACCACATTCCTGGCTTGTTGGCCTCTACGTCTCCGTGGGACCTTTATATACATCAATAACGTAATACAACCTAACCTAACCCAACCTAACATCTCGGCGGTAATATTCGACAACATACCTGGCGAGTTGGCCTCTACGTCTACGTTTGACCTTCATATACATCAATAACGTAATATAACCTAACCTAACCCAGCCTAACATCTCGGCGGTAATATTTGACCACATTCCTGGCTTGTTGGCCTCTACGTCTCCGTGCGACCTTTATATACATCAGTAACGTAATATAACCTAACCTAACCCAACCTAACATCTCGGCGGTAATATTTGAAAACATTCATGGCGAGTTGGCCTCTACGTCTCCGTGGGACCTTTATAAACATCAATAACGTAATATAACCTAACCTAACCCAACCTAACATCTCGGCGGTAATATTTGACCACATTCCTGGCTTGTTGGCCTGTACGTCTCCGTGGGACCTTTATATACATCAATAACATAATACAACCTAACCTAACCCAACCTAACATCTCGGAGGTAATATTCGACAACATACCTGGCGAGTTGGCCTCTACGTCTACGTTTGACCTTCATATACATCAATAACGTAATATAACCTAACCTAACCCAACCTAACATCTCCGCGGTAATATTTGACAACATTCCTGGCGAGTTGGCCTCTACGTCTCCGTGGGACCTTTATATACATCAATAACGTAATATGACCTAACCTAACACAACCTAACATCTCGGCGGCAATATGTGACCACATTCCTGGCGAGTTGGCCTCTAGGTCTCCGTTTGACTTTCATATACATCAATAACGTAATATAACCTAACCTAACCCAACCTATCATCTCGGCGGTAATCTTTGACAACATTCAGGGCGAGTTGGCCTCTACGTCTCCGTGGGACCTTTATATACATCTATTACGTAATATAACCTAACCTAACCCAACCTATCATTTCGGCGGTAATATTTGACAATATTCCTTGCGAGTTGGCCTCTACGTTTCCGTGGCATCTTTATATACATCAATAACGTAATATAACCTAACCTAACCCAGCCTAACATCTCGGCGGTAATATTTGACCACATTCCTGGCTTGTTGGCCTCTACGTCTCCGTGGGACCTTTATATACATCAATAACGTAATACAACCTAACCTAACCCAACCTAACATCTCGGCGGTAATATTCGACATCATACCTGGCGAGTTGGCCTCTACGTCTACGTTTGCCCTTCATATACATCAATAACGTAATATAACCTAACCTAACCCAGCCTAACATCTCGGCGGTAATATTTGACCACATTCCTGGCTTGTTGGCCTCTACGTCTCCGTGGGACCTTTATATACATCAATAACGTAATACAACCTAACCTAACCCAACCTAATATCTCGGCGGTAATATTCGACATCATACCTGGCGAGTTGGCCTCTACGTCTACGTTTGACCTTCATATACATCAATAACGTAATATAACCTAACCTAACCCAGCCTAACATCTCGGCGGTAATATTTGACTACATTCCTGGCTTGTTGGTCTCTACGTCTCCGTGGGACCTTTATATACATCAATAACGTAATACAACCTAACCTAACCCAACCTAACATCTCGGCGGTAATATTCGACAACATACCTGGCGAGTTGGCCTCTACGTCTACGTTTGACCTTCATATACATCAATAACGTAATATAACCTAACCTAACCCAGCCTAACATCTCGGCGGTAATATTTGACCACATTCCTGGCTTGTTGGCCTCTACGTCTCCGTGGGACCTTTATATACATCAATAACGTAATACAACCTAACCTAACCCAACCTAACATCTCGGCGGTAATATTCGACATCATACCTGGCGAGTTGGCCTCTACGTCTACGTTTGCCCTTCATATACATCAATAACGTAATATAACCTAACCTAACCCAGCCTAACATCTCGGCGGTAATATTTGACCACATTCCTGGCTTGTTGGCCTCTACGTCTCCGTGGGACCTTTATATACATCAATAACGTAATACAACCTAACCTAACCCAACCTAACATCTCGGCGGTAATATTCGACATCATACCTGGCGAGTTGGCCTCTACGTCCACGTTTGACCTTCATATACATCAATAACGTAATATAACCTAACCTAACCCAACCTATCATCTCGGCGGTAATCTTTGACAACATTCAGGGCGAGTTGGCCTCTACGTCTCCGTGGGACCTTTATATACATCTATTACGTAATATAACCTAACCTAACCCAACCTATCATTTCGGCGGTAATATTTGACAATATTCCTTGCGAGTTGGCCTCTACGTTTCCGTGGCATCTTTATATACATCAATAACGTAATATAACATAACCTAACCCAATCTAACATCTCGGCGGTAATATTTGACCACATTCCTGGCTTGTTGGCCTCTACGTCTCCGTGGGACCTTTATATACATCAATAACGTAATACAACCTAACCTAACCCAACCTAACATCTCGGCGGTAATATTCGACAACGTACCTGGCGAGTTGGCCTCTACGTCTACGTTTGACCTTCATATACATCAATAACGTAATATAACCTAACCTAACCCAGCCTAACATCTCGGCGGCAATATGTGACCACATTCCTGGCGAGTTGGCCTCTAGGTCTCCGTTTGACTTTCATATACATCAATAACGTAATATAACCTAACCTAACCCAACCTATCATCTCGGCGGTAATCTTTGACAACATTCAGGGCGAGTTGGCCTCTACGTCTCCGTGGGACCTTTATATACATCTATTACGTAATATAACCTAACCTAACCCAACCTATCATTTCGGCGGTAATATTTGACCACATTCCTGGCTTGTTGGCCTCTACGTCTCCGTGGGACCTTTATATACATCAATAACGTAATACAACCTAACCTAACCCAACCTAACATCTCGGCGGTAATATTCGACATCATACCTGGCGAGTTGGCCTCTACGTCTACGTTTGACCTTCATATACATCAATAACGTAATATAACCTAACCTAACCCAGCCTAACATCTCGGCGGTAATATTTGACCACATTCCTGGCTTGTTGGCCTCTACGTCTCCGTGGGACCTTTATATACATCAATAACGTAATACAACCTAACCTAACCCAACCTAACATCTCGGCGGTAATATTCGACATCATACCTGGCGAGTTGGCCTCTACGTCTACGTTTGACCTTCATATACATCAATAACGTAATATAACCTAACCTAACCCAGCCTAACATCTCGGCGGTAATATTTGACTACATTCCTGGCTTGTTGGTCTCTACGTCTCCGTGGGACCTTTATATACATCAATAACGTAATACAACCTAACCTAACCCAACCTAACATCTCGGCGGTAATATTCGACAACATGCCTGGCGAGTTGGCCTCTACGTCTACGTTTGACCTTCATATACATCAATAACGTAATATAACCTAACCTAACCCAGCCTAACATCTCGGCGGTAATATTTGACCACATTCCTGGCTTGTTGGCCTCTACGTCTCCGTGGGACCTTTATATACATCAATAACGTAATACAACCTAACCTAACCCAACCTAACATCTCGGCGGTAATATTCGACATCATACCTGGCGAGTTGGCCTCTACGTCTACGTTTGCCCTTCATATACATCAATAACGTAATATAACCTAACCTAACCCAGCCTAACATCTCGGCGGTAATATTTGACCACATTCCTGGCTTGTTGGCCTCTACGTCTCCGTGGGACCTTTATATACATCAATAACGTAATACAACCTAACCTAACCCAACCTAACATCTCGGCGGTAATATTCGACATCATACCTGGCGAGTTGGCCTCTACGTCTACGTTTGACCTTCATATACATCAATAACGTAATATAACCTAACCTAACCCAGCCTAACATCTCGGCGGTAATATTTGACTACATTCCTGGCTTGTTGGTCTCTACGTCTCCGTGGGACCTTTATATACATCAATAACGTAATACAACCTAACCTAACCCAACCTAACATCTCGGCGGTAATATTCGACAACATACCTGGCGAGTTGGCCTCTACGTCTACGTTTGACCTTCATATACATCAATAACGTAATATAACCTAACCTAACCCAGCCTAACATCTCGGCGGTAATATTTGACCACATTCCTGGCTTGTTGGCCTCTACGTCTCCGTGGGACCTTTATATACATCAATAACGTAATACAACCTAACCTAACCCAACCTAACATCTCGGCGGTAATATTCGACATCATACCTGGCGAGTTGGCCTCTACGTCTACGTTTGACCTTCATATACATCAATAACGTAATATAACCTAACCTAACCCAACCTATCATTTCGGCGGTAATATTTGACAATATTCCTTGCGAGTTGGCCTCTACGTTTCCGTGGCATCTTTATATACATCAATAACGTAATATAACATAACCTAACCCAATCTAACATCTCGGCGGTAATATTTGACCACATTCCTGGCTTGTTGGCCTCTACGTCTCCGTTTGACTTTCATATACATCAATAACGTAATATAACCTAACCTAACCCAACCTATCATCTCGGCGGTAATCTTTGACAACATTCAGGGCGAGTTGGCCTCTACGTCTCCGTGGGACCTTTATATACATCTATTACGTAATATAACCTAACCTAACCCAACCTATCATTTCGGCGGTAATATTTGACCACATTCCTGGCTTGTTGGCCTCTACGTCTCCGTGGGACCTTTATATACATCAATAACGTAATACAACCTAACCTAACCCAACCTAACATCTCGGCGGTAATATTCGACATCATACCTGGCGAGTTGGCCTCTACGTCTACGTTTGACCTTCATATACATCAATAACGTAATATAACCTAACCTAACCCAGCCTAACATCTCGGCGGTAATATTTGACCACATTCCTGGCTTGTTGGCCTCTACGTCTCCGTGGGACCTTTATATACATCAATAACGTAATACAACCTAACCTAACCCAACCTAACATCTCGGCGGTAATATGTGAAAACATTCATGGCGAGTTGGCCTCTACGTTTCCGTGGCATCTTTATATACATCAATAACGTAATATAACATAGCCTAACCCAATCTAACATCTCGGCGGTAATATTTGACCACATTCCTGGCTTGTTGGCCTCTACGTCTCCGTGGGACCTTTATATACATCAATAACGTAATACAACCTAACCTAACCCAACCTAACATCTCGGCGGTAATATTCGACATCATACCTGGCGAGTTGGCCTCTACGTCTACGTTTGACCTTCATATACATCAATAACGTAATATAACCTAACCTAACCCAGCCTAACATCTCGGCGGTAATATTTGACTACATTCCTGGCTTGTTGGTCTCTACGTCTCCGTGGGACCTTTATATACATCAATAACGTAATACAACCTAACCTAACCCAACCTAACATCTCGGCGGTAATATTCGACAACATACCTGGCGAGTTGGCCTCTACGTCTACGTTTGACCTTCATATACATCAATAACGTAATATAACCTAACCTAACCCCGCCTAACATCTCGGCGGTAATATTTGACCACATTCCTGGCTTGTTGGCCTCTACGTCTCCGTGGGACCTTTATATACATCAATAACGTAATACAACCTAACCTAACCCAACCTAACATCTCGGCGGTAATATTCGACATCATACCTGGCGAGTTGGCATCTACGTCTACGTTTGCCCTTCATATACATCAATAACGTAATATAACCTAACCTATCCCAGCCTAACATCTCGGCGGTAATATTTGACCACATTCCTGGCTTGTTGGCCTCTACGTCTCCGTGGGACCTTTATATACATCAATAACGTAATACAACCTAACCTAACCCAACCTAACATCTCGGCGGTAATATTCGACATCATACCTGGCGAGTTGGCCTCTACGTCTACGTTTGACCTTCATATACATCAATAACGTAATATAACCTAACCTAACCCAGCCTAACATCTCGGCGGTAATATTTGACCACATTCCTGGCTTGTTGGCCTCTACGTCTCCGTGGGACCTTTATATACATCAATAACGTAATACAACCTAACCTAACCCAACCTAACATCTCGGCGGTAATATTCGACAACATACCTGGCGAGTTGGCCTCTACGTCTACGTTTGACCTTCATATACATCAATAACGTAATATAACCTAACCTAACCCAGCCTAACATCTCGGCGGTAATATTTGACCACATTCCTGGCTTGTTGGCCTCTACGTCTCCGCGCGACCTTTATATACATCAATAACGTAATGTAACCTAACCTAACCCAACCTAACATCTCGGCGGTAATATTTGAAGACATTCATGGCGAGTTGGCCTCTACGTCTCCGTGGGACCTTTATAAACATCAATAACGTAATATAACCTAACCTAGCCCAACCTAACATCTCGGCGGTAATATTTGACCACATTCCTGGCTTGTTGGCCTCTACGTCTCCGTGGGACCTTTATATACATCAATAACGTAATACAACCTAACCTAACCCAACCTAACATCTCGGAGGTAATATTCGACAACATACCTGGCGAGTTGGCCTCTACGTCTACGTTTGACCTTCATATACATCAATAACGTAATATAACCTAACCTAACCCAACCTAACATCTCCGCGGTAATATTTGACAACATTCCTGGCGAGTTGGCCTCTACGTCTCCGTGGGACCTTTATATACATCAATAACGTAATATGACCTAACCTAACACAACCTAACATCTCGGCGGCAATATGTGACCACATTCCTGGCGAGTTGGCCTCTAGGTCTCCGTTTGACTTTCATATACATCAATAACGTAATATAACCTAACCTAACCCAACCTAACATCTCGGCGGTAATCTTTGACAACATTCCTGGCGAGTTGGCCTCTACGTCTCCGTGGGACCTTTATATACATCAATAACGTAATATGACCTAACCTAACACAACCTAACATCTCGGCGGCAATATGTGACCACATTCCTGGCGAGTTGGCCTCTAGGTCTCCGTTTGACTTTCATATACATCAATAACGTAATATAACCTATCCTAACCCATCCTATCATCTCGGCGGTAATCTTTGACAACATTCATGGCGAGTTGGCCTCTACGTCTCCGTGGGACCTTTATATACATCTATTACGTAATATAACCTAACCTAACCCAACCTATCATTTCGGCGGTAATATTTGACAATATTCCTTGCGAGTTGGCCTCTACGTTTCCGTGGCATCTTTATATACATCAATAACGTAATATAACATAACCTAACCCAATCTAACATCTCGGCGGTAATATTTGACCACATTCCTGGCTTGTTGGCCTCTACGTCTCCGTGGGACCTTTATATACATTAATAACGTAATACAACCTAACCTAACCCAACCTAACATCTCGGCGGTAATATTCGACATCATACCTGGCGAGTTGGCCTCTACGTCTACGTTTGACCTTCATATACATCAATAACGTAATATAACCTAACCTAACCCAGCCTAACATCTCGGCGGTAATATTTGACCACATTCCTGGCTTGTTGGCCTCTACGTCTCCGTGGGACCTTTATATACATCAATAACGTAATACAACCTAACCTAACCCAACCTAACATCTCGGCGGTAATATTCGACAACATACCTGGCGAGTTGGCCTCTACGTCTACGTTTGACCTTCATATACATCAATAACGTAATATAACCTAACCTAACCCAGCCTAACATCTCGGCGGTAATATTTGACCACATTCCTGGCTTGTTGGCCTCTACGTCTCCGTGCGACCTTTATATACATCAGTAACGTAATATAACCTAACCTAACCCAACCTAACATCTCGGCGGTAATATTTGAAAACATTCATGGCGAGTTGGCCTCTACGTCTCCGTGGGACCTTTATAAACATCAGTAACGTAATATAACCTAACCTAACCCAACCTAACATCTCGGCGGTAATATTTGACCACATTCCTGGCTTGTTGGCCTGTACGTCTCCGTGGGACCTTTATATACATCAATAACATAATACAACCTAACCTAACCCAACCTAACATCTCGGCGGTAATATTCGACATCATACCTGGCGAGTTGGCCTCTACGTCTACGTTTGACCTTCATATACATCAATAACGTAATATAACCTAACCTAACCCAGCCTAACATCTCGGCGGTAATATTTGACTACATTCCTGGCTTGTTGGTCTCTACGTCTCCGTGGGACCTTTATATACATCAATAACGTAATACAACCTAACCTAACCCAACCTAACATCTCGGCGGTAATATTCGACAACATACCTGGCGAGTTGGCCTCTACGTCTACGTTTGACCTTCATATACATCAATAACGTAATATAACCTAACCTAACCCAGCCTAACATCTCGGCGGTAATATTTGACCACATTCCTGGCTTGTTGGCCTCTACGTCTCCGTGGGACCTTTATATACATCAATAACGTAATACAACCTAACCTAACCCAACCTAACATCTCGGCGGTAATATTCGACATCATACCTGGCGAGTTGGCCTCTACGTCTACGTTTGACCTTCATATACATCAATAACGTAATATAACCTAACCTAACCCAACCTATCATTTCGGCGGTAATATTTGACAATATTCCTTGCGAGTTGGCCTCTACGTTTCCGTGGCATCTTTATATACATCAATAACGTAATATAACATAACCTAACCCAATCTAACATCTCGGCGGTAATATTTGACCACATTCCTGGCTTGTTGGCCTCTACGTCTCCGTTTGACTTTCATATACATCAATAACGTAATATAACCTAACCTAACCCAACCTATCATCTCGGCGGTAATCTTTGACAACATTCAGGGCGAGTTGGCCTCTACGTCTCCGTGGGACCTTTATATACATCTATTACGTAATATAACCTAACCTAACCCAACCTATCATTTCGGCGGTAATATTTGACCACATTCCTGGCTTGTTGGCCTCTACGTCTCCGTGGGACCTTTATATACATCAATAACGTAATACAACCTAACCTAACCCAACCTAACATCTCGGCGGTAATATTCGACATCATACCTGGCGAGTTGGCCTCTACGTCTACGTTTGACCTTCATATACATCAATAACGTAATATAACCTAACCTAACCCAGCCTAACATCTCGGCGGTAATATTTGACCACATTCCTGGCTTGTTGGCCTCTACGTCTCCGTGGGACCTTTATATACATCAATAACGTAATACAACCTAACCTAACCCAACCTAACATCTCGGCGGTAATATGTGAAAACATTCATGGCGAGTTGGCCTCTACGTTTCCGTGGCATCTTTATATACATCAATAACGTAATATAACATAGCCTAACCCAATCTAACATCTCGGCGGTAATATTTGACCACATTCCTGGCTTGTTGGCCTCTACGTCTCCGTGGGACCTTTATATACATCAATAACGTAATACAACCTAACCTAACCCAACCTAACATCTCGGCGGTAATATTCGACATCATACCTGGCGAGTTGGCCTCTACGTCTACGTTTGACCTTCATATACATCAATAACGTAATATAACCTAACCTAACCCAGCCTAACATCTCGGCGGTAATATTTGACTACATTCCTGGCTTGTTGGTCTCTACGTCTCCGTGGGACCTTTATATACATCAATAACGTAATACAACCTAACCTAACCCAACCTAACATCTCGGCGGTAATATTCGACAACATACCTGGCGAGTTGGCCTCTACGTCTACGTTTGACCTTCATATACATCAATAACGTAATATAACCTAACCTAACCCCGCCTAACATCTCGGCGGTAATATTTGACCACATTCCTGGCTTGTTGGCCTCTACGTCTCCGTGGGACCTTTATATACATCAATAACGTAATACAACCTAACCTAACCCAACCTAACATCTCGGCGGTAATATTCGACATCATACCTGGCGAGTTGGCATCTACGTCTACGTTTGCCCTTCATATACATCAATAACGTAATATAACCTAACCTATCCCAGCCTAACATCTCGGCGGTAATATTTGACCACATTCCTGGCTTGTTGGCCTCTACGTCTCCGTGGGACCTTTATATACATCAATAACGTAATACAACCTAACCTAACCCAACCTAACATCTCGGCGGTAATATTCGACATCATACCTGGCGAGTTGGCCTCTACGTCTACGTTTGACCTTCATATACATCAATAACGTAATATAACCTAACCTAACCCAGCCTAACATCTCGGCGGTAATATTTGACCACATTCCTGGCTTGTTGGCCTCTACGTCTCCGTGGGACCTTTATATACATCAATAACGTAATACAACCTAACCTAACCCAACCTAACATCTCGGCGGTAATATTCGACAACATACCTGGCGAGTTGGCCTCTACGTCTACGTTTGACCTTCATATACATCAATAACGTAATATAACCTAACCTAACCCAGCCTAACATCTCGGCGGTAATATTTGACCACATTCCTGGCTTGTTGGCCTCTACGTCTCCGCGCGACCTTTATATACATCAATAACGTAATATAACCTAACCTAACCCAACCTAACATCTCGGCGGTAATATTTGAAAACATTCATGGCGAGTTGGCCTCTACGTCTCCGTGGGACCTTTATAAACATCAATAACGTAATATAACCTAACCTAACCCAGCCTAACATCACGGCGGTAATATTTGACCACATTCCTGGCTTGTTGGCCTCTACGTCTCCGTGGGACCTTTATATACATCAGTAACGTAATACAACCTAACCTAACCCAACCTAACATCTCGGCGGTAATATTCGACAACATACCTGGCGAGTTGGCCTCTACGTCTACGTTTGACCTTCATATACATCAATAACGTAATATAACCTAACCTAACCCAGCCTAACATCTCGGCGGTAATATTTGACCACATTCCTGGCTTGTTGGCCTCTACGTCTCCGCGCGACCTTTATATACATCAATAACGTAATGTAACCTAACCTAACCCAACCTAACATCTCGGCGGTAATATTTGAAGACATTCATGGCGAGTTGGCCTCTACGTCTCCGTGGGACCTTTATAAACATCAATAACGTAATATAACCTAACCTAGCCCAACCTAACATCTCGGCGGTAATATTTGACCACATTCCTGGCTTGTTGGCCTCTACGTCTCCGTGGGACCTTTATATACATCAATAACGTAATACAACCTAACCTAACCCAACCTAACATCTCGGAGGTAATATTCGACAACATACCTGGCGAGTTGGCCTCTACGTCTACGTTTGACCTTCATATACATCAATAACGTAATATAACCTAACCTAACCCAACCTAACATCTCCGCGGTAATATTTGACAACATTCCTGGCGAGTTGGCCTCTACGTCTCCGTGGGACCTTTATATACATCAATAACGTAATATGACCTAACCTAACACAACCTAACATCTCGGCGGCAATATGTGACCACATTCCTGGCGAGTTGGCCTCTAGGTCTCCGTTTGACTTTCATATACATCAATAACGTAATATAACCTAACCTAACCCAACCTAACATCTCGGCGGTAATCTTTGACAACATTCCTGGCGAGTTGGCCTCTACGTCTCCGTGGGACCTTTATATACATCAATAACGTAATATGACCTAACCTAACACAACCTAACATCTCGGCGGCAATATGTGACCACATTCCTGGCGAGTTGGCCTCTAGGTCTCCGTTTGACTTTCATATACATCAATAACGTAATATAACCTATCCTAACCCATCCTATCATCTCGGCGGTAATCTTTGACAACATTCATGGCGAGTTGGCCTCTACGTCTCCGTGGGACCTTTATATACATCTATTACGTAATATAACCTAACCTAACCCAACCTATCATTTCGGCGGTAATATTTGACAATATTCCTTGCGAGTTGGCCTCTACGTTTCCGTGGCATCTTTATATACATCAATAACGTAATATAACATAACCTAACCCAATCTAACATCTCGGCGGTAATATTTGACCACATTCCTGGCTTGTTGGCCTCTACGTCTCCGTGGGACCTTTATATACATTAATAACGTAATACAACCTAACCTAACCCAACCTAACATCTCGGCGGTAATATTCGACATCATACCTGGCGAGTTGGCCTCTACGTCTACGTTTGACCTTCATATACATCAATAACGTAATATAACCTAACCTAACCCAGCCTAACATCTCGGCGGTAATATTTGACCACATTCCTGGCTTGTTGGCCTCTACGTCTCCGTGGGACCTTTATATACATCAATAACGTAATACAACCTAACCTAACCCAACCTAACATCTCGGCGGTAATATTCGACAACATACCTGGCGAGTTGGCCTCTACGTCTACGTTTGACCTTCATATACATCAATAACGTAATATAACCTAACCTAACCCAGCCTAACATCTCGGCGGTAATATTTGACCACATTCCTGGCTTGTTGGCCTCTACGTCTCCGTGCGACCTTTATATACATCAGTAACGTAATATAACCTAACCTAACCCAACCTAACATCTCGGCGGTAATATTTGAAAACATTCATGGCGAGTTGGCCTCTACGTCTCCGTGGGACCTTTATAAACATCAGTAACGTAATATAACCTAACCTAACCCAACCTAACATCTCGGCGGTAATATTTGACCACATTCCTGGCTTGTTGGCCTGTACGTCTCCGTGGGACCTTTATATACATCAATAACATAATACAACCTAACCTAACCCAACCTAACATCTCGGAGGTAATATTCGACAACATACCTGGCGAGTTGGCCTCTACGTCTACGTTTGAACTTCATATACATCAATAACGTAATATAACCTAACCTAACCCAACCTAACATCTCCGCGGTAATATTTGACAACATTCCTGGCGAGTTGGCCTCTATGTCTCCGTGGGACCTTTATATACATCAATAACGTAATATGACCTAACCTAACACAACCTAACATCTCGGCGGCAATATGTGACCACATTCCTAGCGAGTTGACCTCTAGGTCTCCGTTTGACTTTCATATACATCAATAACGTAATATAACCTAACCTAACCCAACCTATCATCTCGGCGGTAATCTTTGACAACATTCAGGGCGAGTTGGCCTCTACGTCTCCGTGGGACCTTTATATACATCTATTACGTAATATAACCTAACCTAACCCAACCTATCATTTCGGCGGTAATATTTGACAATATTCCTTGCGAGTTGGCCTCTACGTTTCCGTGGCATCTTTATATACATCAATAACGTAATATAACATAACCTAACCCAATCTAACATCTCGGCGGTAATATTTGACCACATTCCTGGCTTGTTGGCCTCTACGTCTCCGTGGGACCTTTATATACATCAATAACGTAATACAACCTAACCTAACCCAACCTAACATCTCGGCGGTAATATTCGACATCATACCTGGCGAGTTGGCCTCTACGTCTACGTTTGACCTTCATATACATCAATAACGTAATATAACCTAACCTAACCCAGCCTAACATCTCGGCGGTAATATTTGACCACATTCCTGGCTTGTTGGCCTCTACGTCTCCGTGGGACCTTTATATACATCAATAACGTAATACAACCTAACCTAACCCAACCTAACATCTCGGCGGTAATATTTGAAAACATTCATGGCGATTTGGCCTCTACGTTTCCGTGGCATCTTTATATACATCAATAACGTAATATAACATAACCTAACCCAATCTAACATCTCGGCGGTAATATTTGACCACATTCCTGGCTTGTTGGCCTCTACGTCTCCGTGGGACCTTTATATACATCAATAACGTAATACAACCTAACCTAACCCAACCTAACATCTCCGCGGTAATATTTGACAACATTCCTGGCGAGTTGGCCTCTACGTCTCCGTGGGACCTTTATATACATCAATAACGTAATATGACCTAACCTAACACAACCTAACATCTCGGCGGCAATATTTGACCACATTCCTGGCGAGTTGGCCTCTAGGTCTCCGTTTGACTTTCATATACATCAATAACGTAATATAACCTAACCTAACCCAACCTATCATCTCGGCGGTAATCTTTGACAACATTCATGGCGAGTTGGCCTCTACGTCTCCGTGGGACCTTTATATACATCTATTACGTAATATAACCTAACTAATCCAACCTATCATTTCGGCGGTAATATTTGACAATATTCCTTGCGAGTTGGCCTCTACGTTTCCGTGGCATCTTTATATACATCAATAACGTAATATAACATAACCTAACCCAATCTAACATCTCGGCGGTAATATTTGTCCACATTCCTGGCTTGTTGGCCTCTACGTCTCCGTGGGACCTTTATATACATCAATAACGTAATACAACCTAACCTAACCCAACCTAACATCTCGGCGGTAATATTCGACAACATACCTGGCGAGTTGGCCTCTACGTCTACGTTTGACCTTCATATACATCAATAACGTAATATAACCTAACCTAACCCAGCCTAACATCTCGGCGGTAATATTTGACCACATTCCTGGCTTGTTGGCCTCTACGTCTCCGCGCGACCTTTATATACATCAATAACGTAATATAACCTAACCTAACCCAACCTAACATCTCGGCGGTAATATTTGAAAACATTCATGGCGAGTTGGCCTCTACGTCTCCGTGGGACCTTTATAAACATCAATAACGTAATATAACCTAACCTAGCCCAACCTAACATCTCGGCGGTAATATTTGACCACATTCCTGGCTTGTTGGCCTGTACGTCTCCGTGGGACCTTTATATACATCAATAACGTAATACAACCTAACCTAACCCAACCTAACATCTCGGAGGTAATATTCGACAACATACCTGGCGAGTTGGCCTCTACGTCTACGTTTGACCTTCATATACATCAATAACGTAATATAACCTAACCTAACCCAACCTAACATCTCCGCGGTAATATTTGACAACATTCCTGGCGAGTTGGCCTCTACGTCTCCGTGGGACCTTTATATACATCAATAACGTAATATGACCTAACCTAACACAACCTAACATATCGGCGGCAATATGTGACCACATTCCTGGCGAGTTGGCCTCTAGGTCTCCGTTTGACTTTCATATACATCAATAACGTAATATAACCTAACCTAACCCAACCTATCATCTCGGCGGTAATCTTTGACAACATTCATGGCGAGTTGGCCTCTACGTCTCCGTGGGACCTTTATATACATCTATTACGTAATATAACCTAACCTAACCCAACCTATCATTTCGGCGGTAATATTTGACAATATTCCTTGCGAGTTGGCCTCTACGTTTCCGTGGCATCTTTATATACATCAATAACGTAATATAACATAACCTAACCCAATCTAACATCTCGGCGGTAATATTTGACCACATTCCTGGCTTGTTGGCCTCTACGTCTCCGTGGGACCTTTATATACATCAATAACGTAATACAACCTAACCTAACCCAACCTAACATCTCGGCGGTAATATTCGACATCATACCTGGCGAGTTGGCCTCTACGTCTACGTTTGCCCTTCATATACATCAATAACGTAATATAACCTAACCTAACCCAGCCTAACATCTCGGCGGTAATATTTGACCACATTCCTGGCTTGTTGGGCTCTACGTCTCCGTGGGACCTTTATATACATCAATAACGTAATACAACCTAACCTAACCCAACCTAACATCTCGGCGGTAATATTTGAAAACATTCATGGCGATTTGGCCTCTACGTTTCCGTGGCATCTTTATATACATCAATAACGTAATATAACATAACCTAACCCAATCTAACATCTCGGCGGTAATATTTGACCACATTCCTGGCTTGTTGGCCTCTACGTCTCCGTGGGACCTTTATATACATCAATAACGTAATACAACCTAACCTAACCCAACCTAACATCTCGGCGGTAATATTCGACATCATACCTGGCGAGTTGGCCTCTACGTCTACGTTTGACCTTCATATACATCAATAACGTAATATAACCTAACCTAACCCAGCCTAACATCTCGGCGGTAATATTTGACCACATTCCTGGCTTGTTGGCCTCTACGTCTCCGTGGGACCTTTATATACATCAATAACGTAATACAACCTAACCTAACCCAACCTAACATCTCGGCGGTAATATTTGAAAACATTCATGGCGAGTTGGCCTCTACGTTTCCGTGGCATCTTTATATACATCAATAACGTAATATAACATTTTTTTTTTTTTTTTTTTTTACGTGGGGAAATCCTCATGGATACCCCGGAGCTGGGGAACCCCGGGGGTATGCCGGACTCTTACCGGCTAAAACCCCACGGTGACCTACCTCGGCGCTGCTGGGGAGGGCCCGGGAACTCTGGACGAACACGTCCGGTCCCTCCCCGCGCCGGGGCCCCCTATGGTGACTGAGGGAACCCCCTTCCCGTTGGGGGGGGTGGTCGACGATACACCCGCCCATCCGGGGTAACGGGCGGTGACCCGGTCACCCGGCCACCGCCCCCGTCCCGGAGGGCCCGTGCAATGGCTGAGGCGATCCCCCAATCGCCCCAGCCGCGCCCCCCGGGCGACCCCCGTGCAAAGACGTGGGGCACGACCCCCACCGAGGTGAGGGTCCTCCCCGCACGGGCGTCGCCGACGCCTCGGGCCAGGCTTGGCCCGGTGCGACTGGGAGCCCCGGGTGCGTCACACCCGATACCGTGGCCCGGCTAAGTGCCGGGACCACGGCCCCTGGGGCCAACGTAATATAACATAACCTAACCCAATCTAACATCTCGGCGGTAATATTTGACCACATTCCTGGCTTGTTGGCCTCTACGTCTCCGTGGGACCTTTATATACATCAATAACGTAATACAACCTAACCTAACCCAACCTAACATCTCGGCGGTAATATTCGACAACATACCTGGCGAGTTGGCCTCTACGTCTACGTTTGACCTTCATATACATCAATAACGTAATATAACCCAACCTAACCCAGCCTAACATCTCGGCGGTAATATTTGACGACATTCCTGGCTTGTTGGCCTCTACGTCTCCGCGCGACCTTTATATACATCAATAACGTAATATAACCTAACCTAACCCAACCTAACATCTCGGCGGTAATATTTGAAAACATTCATGGCGAGTTGGCCTCTACGTCTCCGTGGGACCTTTATAAACATCAATAACGTAATATAACCTAACCTAGCCCAACCTAACATCTCGGCGGTAATATTTGACCACATTCCTGGCTTGTTGGCCTGTACGTCTCCGTGGGACCTTTATATACATCAATAACGTAATACAACCTAACCTAACCCAACCTAACATCTCGGAGGTAATATTCGACAACATACCTGGCGAGTTGGCCTCTACGTCTACGTTTGACCTTCATATACATCAATAACGTAATATAACCTAACCTAACCCAACCTAACATCTCCGCGGTAATATTTGACAACATTCCTGGCGAGTTGGCCTCTACGTCTCCGTGGGACCTTTATATACATCAATAACGTAATATGACCTAACCTAACACAACCTAACATCTCGGCGGCAATATGTGACCACATTCCTGGCGAGTTGGCCTCTAGGTCTCCGTTTGACTTTCATATACATCAATAACGTAATATAACCTAACCTAACCCAACCTATCATCTCGGCGGTAATCTTTGACAACATTCATGGCGAGTTGGCCTCTACGTCTCCGTGGGACCTTTATATACATCTATTACGTAATATAACCTAACCTAACCCAACCTATCATTTCGGCGGTAATATTTGACAATATTCCTT